>JAIUSX010000063.1:2400000-3000000 GCA_026573805.1 Hesperophylax magnus
AATTCATCAAATAAAATTTACCTGCGCACCCCGGGATTTGAACCCGCGACATCGGATTGATTGATGTCTCACTGGCTTCAGAGATTTGGACCATTTGTGCGTTGTACGGTATTCATAATACGGAAGATTTAATTCAAATAGTTTTCAATATGTTCGGTAAATTTAGGTTAGGTTGGGTTAGGTTAGGTTATGTTGGCACATTTGGTATCGATGGATCAATATTATTTACTTTCTTCTCGAAATTCCGTATGAGAAAGTGAAAAAAACCGGCCACAAAGTTCGGCTTTCTCCGGTCAAACCGTTTTTCTTTCGCCGCCAAACTTAATGCTGGTTTAACTCCATTTCAGTGCGTTCCAGTTTTGGGAAAAGCGCTCGAACGGGGAATGCAACGAAACGCATTCTTCAGTAATTTCATTTTCGATCTTAACCCCTCATGTTAATTTGTTCGGTTTTGGGAACAAAAAGCTATTATCCGTAGAGTCAATATATTCACTTTTGGAAACAGCTCATATGGTCTTATAGAAATGGTTATGTCTCTCTTGCTATTATAGTTAGAAATTTGAACTAAATGGTGGTAGAAAGAAAAAACACCTAGCTTCATATTCAAATATATAAGTTAACCTCAAAATAATTAAAATGGACATCTCTATGAAAACATAGGTTCCAAATGTAATATGGAATTTATTTATTCTTCATTTTTATATGAAACGATACAAAAGTGAGGTTATAATAACGTTTATAATACATTTGTCTAATGCGGTTATCAATATTTTAGTTCAGTGTTTATCCACTGCAGCTATATAATCAATTTCAGCATTGATCGCTCGGAAATTTTTAAGCGTTTGTTTTGGCCTTATTTTGGCCAGCAAAATGTGGCCAAAAACGCTCCAGTGGTTAGACGAAAAAAATAGTGAGTCGTTTGTAAACCTTTTTCATGTTTGCTTTCAAATTTTATTTATTGATTTATTGTGAAAAACAGTATAAGCCATTTACATTTCACAAATAACAGTTTATAAATTACAGTTTATAAGAAGTAAGTACATACATTTATTTGCATGGGTAAGTACATCAATACTATCTGATTAACCAGATTTGTTAAATAGTATGCTTATTGCCGTCTTAAATTCTCTTTGGTTCAAATTGAAAATGTCAATCACAGAAGAAATGTGATTTAACAAAGTAGTTATTCTCCCCAAAGGCATGATCATTGGTAGGTTGGTCCTGCCCCTTGGAAAAATAAATAATCTGTGCTGTCTAGCTCTGATGAAATTATCAGGGACATAAAAAGAAATTCGTTCCAGAATATCTGGATTGCAAATGTGCCCATTTAGCAGCTTGTGCGCCACTAACACCATTGCAATATTTCTCCTAACGTCTAGACGTTCTATCCCCAGCATTCCGGCAAGAAAATCAGAGGGATACAATAAAGGGTAATATCCGAACTCTCGCATGTAGAGAGTTCGGATATAAAAATAATATATTAAAATAATATATTATTTTTATATTTATTCATATAAAAATAATATATTTTTATGACCTTCTGACAGCATCTTTAGGAAATATAGCTGTCAATATGCCAGACGCCTGAGAAGTTAAATCACAATTGTTGGGCCCGGTTGTTTGAACTACTATCAATTAGTTTCCGTTATGAGGTCACCTGCATAGTGAAAATGTATCGAGAATTGTAGGAAGTGAAGAAAGAGAGTAGGGAAGAAGATGGCTTATTAGATAAGGAGAAGGAATGTAGTAAAGTTCAGGAAAGGATATTCAACTCGGAACAAAGCCGATCATTCGATTAGTCTCGCGCTGGACTTCAAAGTGGATGCACGCTTTTATTAGGCTCCGTCCTATTGAGAGTTTTATTGCCACAAATAAATTAACTTTTCAGAGTAGGTATACCACAGGGATGAGTTTAAATAGAAAAGTAGCATGAGTTTAAATACGTGTATGAATTAATGATTTGAAAATCAAAATGTGAGGACAGGTTAATTTTTTATTTTAAAATTATTAATGACTGTAGACACATTCGTGTTCCGAGGTGAATTGATTGAGTCGTAAGTTTTTTTCTCAAATTTACTTTCTTATTTTCAAACCTCGAATAGGGCCAAAAGAACTATTAAAAGAAATGACATTACGATTTGAAACTGAAATTTAAAATACAATTTAATATACAGGGTGTTAAAGGACGTACTTCACTTATTTTACCACCGATTCCTGACATTATTTGGAGTAATAAATGTAAATGAAATTTTGCTCTCCGGTGACTTGTTTTTTTTTTCAAAATTTAACATAGTAAAACAGTAGGTATTGGACATCTAGGGTCGATGTGAGAGATTAGCTTGGCTAAGTGACCAGTAACGACACGTGGAAGATTTTTTTTTAATAGTTGGAGAAAAAACTTTAATTCAAATAATCTAAAGTCAAGAATCACTGGTCAAAGTAAATCAAGAACTCTCTTATACCCTGTATTATGTTTACTAGTATGCTCGTACAATACCTACTGGTAATCCCTTTATACGTTACATAATTGTATTATGTCCATACGAATACAATTTTTTGAACAGAATTTGTTCCAATCTCGTCTTCATCATACAAATATCTCATCCTTCGTCCAACCGGAACATTAATATCCAACGACAAGGAAACATTTACAATTTTTTGAACAGAAATTGTTCCAATCTTGTCTTCAGCATACAAATATCTCATCCTTCGTCCAACCAGAACATTAATATCCAACAACAAGGAAGCATTTACGTGTAATAAAATTACCTTTATTGCCGTATCATTAATCCCGACACTTACCTGTGAAAGCTCTCCGAGTCACAACCTGTTAAATAATATTATCTTACATACACAACTACCATCTTATTCTCTATTCCCGTCGTAACTGCAGTTCGCAAGTGCAACTTTATAACTTGCAACTCGGATGCGTTTAATTACCTCATACCAGGGATGATGAACCTATTTCATCAAGTTTAACAAAAAATATTTTTAAATAAACCAATCCGGTTAGTAGTATCAAATACCCTATGTATACTAATACTTCCAACTCCAACTCTAGTCGCTACATGCGCTAGTGTAGCATTTTGACATTGACATTTCTTTCAATGGTGGCAAATTGAATTTATTTAGTACTTTGTCTTTTTTTTTGTGGAAATCATCTGCATATGTTTTGATTTCCACATCGGCATGTGTGTATACATCATCTTCATGTTTTTGGATTTCCTCATCTTCATGTTTCTAGACCTTATCTTCATACATGTTACTTTTATGTTATAGATAAGTTCCTGGTGAAGGACAATCTTCTCTGAAATTTTGTGCGGTATCACATTAAAACAGGCCTGCTTTGTTTGCGGTTCGTCATCCCTGGCTTATACCGTTATCCTTGTTACCTTTCGCATTTCCATCAAAACGCCGTATAAATATTATCAGTACTTCTAACGATCTCGTCTGACCAGGCGTCCCTTTTCTGGTTTGGCAGCCCGAAAACCTGTACGACAGGAATTCCGCAGGGATCCGATCTGGGACCACACGTAGCTTGAACCACACGATCGTCGTGTTTTGGCATTGAACGTGGGCTTAATATCTTACTGTTATAAGCACAAAGTGTCCGTTTGAGAATTACATTTTTATTTAGGTATATACGACGTCTATAATAGATATAGGTGGATATATGTATAATCTAGTAAAATTTGACATCTTTTGGCCACTCTATAAAAACTTCTAAATATGTATGATTTAGAAGTAGGATTAATTTTTGGAGTATTAGCCGTTTTGCGCTTCCTCCTTCTTTAGCCAACGTTTCAGACAGCATTTCAGTGTTCATCATCATAATTAGGTAAATTGAAGTGAAGTATGCACGGAGAAAACTTACTGATATAAAATATTGCTAATTTATTAAAAATACTTGAAGAAGAAGATAATACTAGTAAATTGAAACGGAACATGAAACAGAACAAGACAAAGAAAAATAGTAAAAGATAACGGTCACAACTAGGAATTCTTGGATATCTTGTCTTAACGGGACAGGCGCCTTAAACTACTCGACCATTGGGTTTATTAAGCGCCATATTTGTCGATATCATATTTCAAATTCAGAATGAACAATATTATCTTGCAACTATTTTTATAACCTTCAAAATAAGTTCGTGTTCCTGTTAAAAACGGGACTGCAGACCTTTAATGAATGAATTGACAGATTTCCTAATAAACTTTTATTAAAACATTTTTATCATGTATTGTATCGCATTTCGTCACTGTCTATTATTAGGACAAACGCTGCTGCACGAACACGTTATTTTAAGTTATCTTCCGATGTATAATGAAGGTACTAAAAGTCCATCAGGAAGCGTCTTGCTATCACGATTTTAACAGGATTTTAATAAATCAGCAATACTAGTTTTTGTAATCGCCTCAGAACGCGCAATTGGGGATGCATTTCTTCATTTTATTTTTTATTCTCTCACTGACTCCAGATGTTTGGGAGCAGTTGGGACTACTAAATTACTAAAGTAATTTTCTATAAATATGATTTCTCACGTGTACAGTACGGGCTTTAATATAGCTTTGTCCAGTAGGTAATTGCACCACTTTTTAAAGTTGTCCACTCAGGATAATAACAACACAAGTCCAAAGCAATCAGCGTAATACGTAATCGCCTTTGTTAAAAAACGGCAAAATGCCTGTCCGTTGCGATGTCACTACGGAATAACTGGCGAACTTGGCATTCATTACGCGGAGAAAAAAAACAAGGACGACGATAATGATAATGTGGTGGATGACCGTTGTGAAAAGTTGCCATTTCTTCCGGTTTCACCATCAGAACAGTAAAGACCCATTCACCAAAGGATTCAAGAGGAGACAGAGAAACAAATTGCATTAGTTCTACATATCTTATCACCCAAAGAATTTATTTATTAATCTTAAGTTAGCTCACATCTTCGTGTGTGCTAATAGTTTTATAAACATATAAACATGTACATTGTTTGGCAAACATGATCTTTCTTTAAATATTTCAATAAAGTCACAAAAAAAGAAACATTAATAATTGAGATAGACATATTTTCTTAATTCATTTTTGAACTTATTAATATTTTCTATCACAGCAATTTCCTTCGGGATTTTGTTATAGAGTTGAACGGCCTGGTACATCAGAGATTTTTGGGTGCTTGTTTTTTTCTTGTTGGGAATCTAATTTGCTTAGAATTTCTCGTCCCGTGTCCGTGTATCTCGTTATTGTAATTTATTTTTCTTTTCAGTTCCTTAGACATCATCCCTAAGTTAATTTTATGTATAAAAATAAGTACATTCAAATACACAGTTTGCTTCACCGTCAAAATATTCAGCTCCTTTAACATGTCTCTTATCCGTGTGTATATGTTGCGCTTAAGTATTATTCGCATTGCTTTATTTTGCAGTATTTGCATTTTTTTAATTTTCTCTTTATTGCAGAGAAAAAGAATACTTGAACAGTAATTAAAGTGTGGTGATATAATTGTATTGTATATTATCTGGCATGTTTCTTTATTTACTTGGTTGAGATGATATATCTTTGGGGTGTGTGGAGGGTCTTTTAAAGGCAGTAGAGGAAATAGGGGAAGTTTTAGGAAGGAAAGGGGTCAGATCAGATCTTCCATCCCGCTACGGTGGGTCGAGAGTCCAGCTGGAAGGTCAAAGGGTCTCCCTCAACTCGCCTCAACCTCATATAACCAACCAACCTCTATCACCAAACGTAGCGAACCTCTTGGAGTGACCTACGTCAGAGGTATAGGTTATCCATTGAATGGTTTCCAGGGCGGCGGTACCAATATGCAGATTAAACCACTCTGAAAACGCGGCATTTGAAATTCACAAAAACACAATTAATATTAATATAGACACAGGGCTATGTTCAATTGTTCTTGGTAGTCTAGACTACGGTACACCAAAACTAAAGGCCTAAAACTACATTAATTTAACTAATTATCATACTGAAATACCGACCTTCAGAGAATTAAAGCGCGCAATACAGTTTCACCTCTACTTCACCACAATCGATACATCTGCACTGATGACAGACGCTGTAACGCTGTCCAAAACGTTGGTAAAGACGAAGAAGAAGTGCAGCATGGCATAATATCTCAAAAATTAATCATGATAATTTTCTTTCTTGCATTAAAAAAGGTGCGAAAACCAATGACTGTGAAAATTAAAGTGCTGTTATTAGAAGGCATATAATTCCGTTTCTGCTGCAATTTTGTAAACTATTTTCTCAGGCTATTCCTTTGTTCGGACATTCGTAGTTGTTTCGATTATCTTCTATCATGGTGTTATACGTAACACCCTAATACTTGTACTGTTCACAATTGCTTTGCTTCTGACACCATTTTGAATATTTCCGCTTTGCAATAAAATCTAAATAAATGGACCTTTTCTAAACGAATCCGAAAACTAAAAACTGTTTTTGAAAGAAGATAAAAAACGCTTTGAATTTAATTATTAGAAATAAACATACAGTTAAAAAAAAAAAAATTAAATTAAAAAATCGCTTAACCTATATTTTTTCTAACTAAAATTACTGATAACAAAATAAATAAAAAACACACATAAATTTTATTAAACAAATGTAATACAAACTTTTCTGTCACCTAACGTTTTTGTCGTTACATATAAAAATAATAAATAAATAATTCACAGAATTCCATTTTTTTTTTCAAGTTGTGTTCGGTACCATTGGTTTCATAAAGATGCATATTTTACTTCTAGATTCGAATATAAAGTGTGGTATTTTCTCTTTCTAACGCCATGATAGTGAGGGAGATACAACGATTTATATAAGACCATCTAACATCACATCTGAAGGGATAGCTAAGATCATAATGTCCGCAATGTAAGAAATTATTCTTTTTATCAGATCGGCGGCCACCTTGGCTGTCAAACTCTGACAGGCACTGTATCAGACCAATTGCACGGTGACGGCAGCAATGATGTTACGACAGTATATATTATATAGACGTGATGTAGAAATCTCAAAGTGGCAAGCAAAAAGTACGTCAATTGGAGTACGTTCGATTTTCGTAGTTTTAGTACTAAACTTTCACGCGTTGAGTAAAGTCGTGTGCTACCTTTAAGTAAATTACCTTAAAAAGTGCCAAAATGCATGATGAGAAAGTGTTTGAATTATTTCGCAAACACTAGTAAAAGTCAAGGAATATTTTTTGTAAATTCAACCAAATTACTTTTTTTTCGATTTCTGTAAATAATACAGTTGCTTCCCGTCCGAAAATTTTATGCGTCATAAAGAAAATGCAAGGCTGACTAGAATAGAGATCTGAGCGCGCAACAGCCAAATTATAGTCAGCGCTGTTGCCAACTAAACATTGTTTAAAATAGTCTAATCACTCTGATTATTTACAAGCTAGCGGTAAAAGAACACACAGACCAGAAGTAACAGCGAGTATCAACAAGAATCGCCGCCATTTGCCAATTGTTGTTGCTCTATTATGGCATGGCACTGGCTTAATCACTTGACACCTCAATATACATCAGGCCCCCTAGTCGGCCTTGAGGTAGTATTCGACGCATCTTTTGAATACAAAAAGGCCGCGTTGTGTGTACCAGTATATATATTTATTTAGAATTTACTAGAAACGTAGTTGTGTTTCTTACTAGCCACTATTTATTTTAATTTAGTGAGACAACAGCAAGTCTAGATATACTGTAAAGTCATTGGTGTGAAGGCTTTTATACCGAGGGTGATGGTGATGGCTTAGCGCCCTTATGTCATGCATCTAGTTTATGTGTAGTTATGTTATAGCCATGACTCTGACGCAACTGAGACAATGGGAGTTCAGCGACCAACAAAACACCGGTACTGTTGAGATGGCACTGCGACTCTACCAGGGCAGGACAGAGTGTTGGCTGATCTCGGAACCATCATGAAAATCCATAGACCACTATTCTCGGTGCTCGAAACGACTTTTAAACGGCTCGGGCTACGTAGTAGCCATAATGAAAATTATTCTGAAAGACCTCTAAGAACTAGGACTTAACATCATGTCAATCAAACAACTCTATTCTAAAACTTTACTTACTGCTTTAAAAACCAAAAGAAATAACAACTAACACGTATATTAGAAATACTAGATCTGAGGGTCATAAACATATCCAACAATCAACTACAAATACAACATTTGGGCAAAAAAGGTTCTAATGCAATGGTACTAAACTTTACAGCAAAATCCCACTCTCATTCAAAACTCGTTACAATATTACAAGATTAAAATCTCAAATAAAACGCTAGATATAAAACATAGGGAGATCAGAAATAGATAATATATGACACCAAATAAAGACTGAAACCGAAACCACTCAACTGAACCAAAAATCACAAAATAATTATTTCTGAAAAAACACTACATAATTTATTTATAATTACTTCATTTTATCCAGACTACTAAATTGAAATAATATGAAATGAAATCCGCAGCACGGGATTATAGTGATTGGATATTATTATAGCTATTTGTTACAAAAAAGATAATTGAACATTTATTAGTCGTGAATGACAAGTCCTCATAAAACTCGTTCCTTTTTTACTATGGTCAGATGCATAATATCAAAATAGATTTAGAAAGAGAAAACACTATGCTTTATTTTTTCGAGTATAATTAAAAAAAACTACAAAACAGAAAAACCGTCAAAGAGTTCACTCGGTCAAGGTTTGCCATTTTTTTCAAATAATTATTGTCTTTTACTGTTCTGCGAAGATATTATCCTGTTTGTCAACAGAATATTCAATATCAGTGGAAATAGGTTCAATATATTCACGTATATAAACCTACGTTACTCATTATGGGTACATACTCAAAATGCTCTTGATAGATAATCTTAAAGTACGAAATTGTGTAAAATATTCAGATGTAAAAATCGTCCTAAATTTTTTACATCATGAGGGACAACAAATTCACCACTATCCAATTATGATCCGAGGTACATTGTCGGAAGTCCTGCCATCAAAAATGTTTATCAGCCAAGTCATCCATAAGAACCTGTGTGAGATCTCGGCGTGCTTCCTGGCTGGCCTGAGCCTTGTAGAGTCGCACCACACCTACAAGTTCCTTCTCAGAGAACAGGTTGATGAAATATTCTTCCGTGCGCTTGTTCGCAGGAACAAACTCCATCAATCGTCCTTCAATCTGTCCTTTCTTCAGAGCAGTTGTTAAAATGGCCATCCCCTTCTCCTGTTTGTAGGTGGTGAACACCTCAATCAGGAAGTCCAGTGCCATGTTGTCTTTTATGAGATGCTCATTTATCAGCACCAGTAATACTGAAGGCGGGACAGATCCATTTCCAATCCATAAGGCAGTCATCCTTGCGAGTTTAATCCTTTGATCGGGATCAAACCCTTTGATAAACACCAGAACCTTTTTCATGTTATATCTGTATGATAGTTTTTGCTAGACTTTGTCCATGTTTCTGATTCCATTTTTCGAGCTGCTTTCTAAAATTTCCTTGGTATATCTGTTGTTTTTTAAAGTTCGGCACTGGTCCCGCCCGTGCCATGGGAAGCCATTGTGTTGCTGCAAGTGCTAAAGTGTGGTAAAGTACAGACAGGAAGAAGTGGAAGAATAATGTTCCGCTGGGAGCGAAGCGGAGGAACAAAGGAGTTTTGGTCGACCTGTTGGGAGGGCGTTAACTTGAGAAGTTTAGTGTTTGTAGCGCGGAGTAAACATGATGAATAATCAATTGTTTATAGCTGTTTATGTTTCCAGGGTGTTAATATAGCACGGAGGTCTATATTTACTATTTATTTATAGCTGTTGATTATTTAAAAATGATTAAAGTATTTTTTTAAAACTGTTACATAGTAGGTACATCCATAATAATTTACACTGAGAGTTCATTATTCAGGATCGTAACGTTGCAACGTTGCTTGAAATGGCTTGACGCTATATGACCAGATTTGAATAGCCAGACCTTCCTAATCATTCAAACCTTAATTTTTTCTCTTTACTTGCCCTTCCTCAATTATTTACGTGTGTCTCACAATATTACGTAAGTTATTTATTTATTTAAAAAAGGATTTTACGTAAAAGTTATACATGAAATCATAACTATACTGGGTTACACAGGATGATATCGGTATTATATAGGAAATAATAATAATGAATGTAGATATAATTTTGACCGGTCGATGGCCGAGTTGACATCGCGTTTGGGTCCCACCCAGGCGTAGTGTGTTCAATTCCTCGGCTGGCTAAGTCCTCCATCACAACACAAGCAATATTTTCCGCTTACTGTGGTGGTAGTAGGAGATTTTCAAATATTGTCAGGTTATTCGTAACCCGGGAATGTTTGTCTTTCTTTTAAAAAAATAATATATTTATGTAAATGTTCGCGTGATTGCCACCAAAAGTAGATAAAATGCATTGCCATCGACAATGACGACTATATCTGCCGAGTTTCAGCTCAATCGGATGAAGTGTGTTAATATCCGCTAAAAAGATTTCATCTAATTCGTTCATTCATTTATTTATCATTAATTCAGGAAAACAAAATTGATATTCAAATAGATGTATTTAAAAATCAAATGAAAATCATTTTATTGTAAAATAGGTTAATAAGAGTTAATTTATTTTAAAATTGTATTTCAGTGATCTTGATTTATAAATAACAAAACAATATTTTTCTAACGAAGCTACGAAGTCTCTGTAAGGACGAATTAGTGGCAAAGTTGGTGCAAATAGTTCTTCATGAAATGGAACTATGTATACTTGTATTTTTATTGGTACTTTGAACATTATCATTTATAACAGTTCCAGAGAATCAAATTGTGTAAAAATTTTTTTTTTTAACTTTTTTCCTAACACAGGGGACATTTTACTGATGGTGTTAAAGACTAATAGTAATAATAACTTTATATAGACCGAGACTGAGTACAAAACGCAATTAAATAAAGTTGACTAATCAATATCAATATATTTTATGAAAGTAAGTGTACAATGTGGATACCGCTAAAACTCAGAAACGAGTATCGGTACGATCAGGGGAGTTATATGGTGTGGTAGCCCTCTTTCCCCCATCCATGAGGAAGGTACCGTTTTTACCTGAAGGGCGTGCCTTTGAAGATATAGGGGCTGGAAGTTTCACCTTCTAGAAATGCTAGAACAGGCCAGAACATTCGAGAGTATTCGAGAGCATTCCACAACATTTCAGAACATCCCGGAACATTATCGAATATTGTGAAATGTTCGGAAATAGTCTGGAACGTTCGGGAACATCCCAGATCATAATGAACTAAAAACGGGATTACAGGCCATTCCTGATAAACTTTTAGTAAATTCGTAATTGTGACAATACATTGGTATCTCTAAGTAGTATAAAACAAAGTCAATATCCGCGTCTGTCTGTTTGTGCGCTTAGTTCTTCTAAACTATGCAACGGAGTTTGATAGGGTTTTCACTATCATTTAGAGAATTACTTCCGGAAGGTTTATATATATATATAATATTTATTGAAAGTAGAGAAAAGTCGAGCAACGCCGGGTAAAGTCAGCTAGTAAATTATAAAAATTAACCTTATATCTGTAGCGTGAATACAAAAAATAAGAAAGTTACTGATGAAATTTCGACACCATGTTTTCTAATCTGCAAATTTTGGTAAAATTAATACGCAAATATCTATTAAACCGTAAAAGATTAATTCATTTTATAGACATTATATTTTGCATGTGTGTTTTTTTTATATTGGTGTTATTTGTATAATATCATCTTCTGTTATAATAATAATTGGTGCAAAAATTTCTCACAGCAACATGGGAAATTCCCACATCAGCAGGTATAGATTGAATGAACTTGAATCATAGATAATTATCATGGTGTTTTGAGGAACTCATTGTTTTTAGCGCACAATTTCTTTAATATAAATAATTTGGTATATTAATTTAGACACCTTTATTTTGTTTATATGTCGTCATCAGCCTATGCCAATGCTTTATTAAATTATGGCATTTCCAAGCCGCATTTCTCTTCTTTTGGTTCTACGATTTGTGCTGTTACGCGTTTGTATCTATTTTGTCATGTTGCTTATGCAAATGGACTTTGTCAGACCTTCGATCTGAATCTCTTTAGAACTTTAGACAGTTCGTACACTACATTTTTCAGGGTATTTACTTGTCTAGATGTGAAGTGTCCATCATCAGAGTAGTTGTGTACAGTGTGGAAATGATAACGAACGTTGGAACAAGCAGGGGGAGGAAGCGATACATTACTTAATACCTGAAAAGCTCATCAATAAGTAAAGTCCATAATAATTCCTAGTTCGGTTTACAATACGCACAATCACATCTCTAAAGAATAAGACTTGTTCACTTATTTTCCGTTGATTGACCTCACACTGTTCTTAAACACTAATGGTTATTTATTCTATTGTTCCCAGCAAAGACAGCGTGATGCCTATGATCCCCCTCGGCCTCAAGGAGACCAAGGAGGTGGATTTTAGAGAACCCTTCACGGACTTCATCCTCGAGCACTACAGTGAGGAGGCCAGCCAGTACCAGGACGCCATATCGGACTTCATGGACATGAGACAGGTCAGTTCAAACAGAACAATTAGAACCAAATTATCTTTCAATGGGATTTCCGCAAGGTCGCGGTTTGGGTCCACTGTTTTTTTTAGTTTTATAAATGATCTGAACTCTTTAAACCAAAAAGTCTTGATCGGTATGTGTGCAGTTTTGCCAACATAATTAATTAATATGATACCACACTAACCATAGATAAATTTGGTAATTGAATATTTTTTATGTCTTATAATGATAATTAATAATAATAACCGAGTCGAACCCTCCGATATGAAAATATTTGGAGTCGGTAAATTATTTTCCCATTTGATCTCTGGTAATTTGACGTGTTGTTCTTGTATTGTTTTGTATTTATTATGCTTATATAATTCACTTGCATAATATAATGTGGATTGACTAGATGATCATTTGTGGAAAAGTGTGTGGAAGGTCTTAGTTTTTCCTGTGGGGAAGATTTAACCCGGACATAAAGTCGGAAAAATAAAAAAATATTACCCCTGCATATATTCCAAAATGTATGCGGGGTAGTGCAATGCAATACATTCCATATTTTGAAATAACAATCCAGAGAGAATATATTTATCACTTTTTTAAGAGGTTTTTACGTGGAGAATATTGGATAGCGCAATAGTCAAATATTTTGTCAGTAGATTTTACCTCACTACAAAATCAATCTTAAAAATATTTAACGTAAAAATGGCAGAGAAAAATAAGTACTAAGTATAAGTTAAAATTTGATTCTGTCTCTTTTTATGTGAGTGTATATTTTACTGCACGGCTGTAAATTCTAGATAAATACTTTTGCGAGATTTTAAGTTTGATTTCTATGTTTACCAATAAAGAGTTCACCGATCTCAGAAAAGGAAAACCTTCGTGTTAAAAACATTACGCAACAGGAAATAGTACGAGGAAAATAATTAGTATGCTACATGATAGAGGTATGGCTTCTTTGCACAGCTCAGTAAGTTTTAAAGCACAGGTGGTTTTGCAGGGGGATTACTATTAGACACAGGTAGATCAATGTAGGTACTCGGCTGTAGTTCAATTAGGTACTTATTCCTAAATGGATTTTCCTGTAGGTATTCATGTAGAGCTGTAGATATATAGATTATTTTGTCGGAACGCGATTATGCACATTCTTGACGAGAATCGCTGAAATGGGTAGGTACTAGGAATTAGATTCTGTTATATGATATTTTACCTCGTGATGGTTGCGAGGAAAGTTATGCCTCAGTGTAAAGTCTCTTACTTAACCCTGTTCATTTTCAAACACCAATTAGTCACAATTTTCCATTATTTAATCATTGCAATTTCCAAACAAATCCTGTGAGAATCATCTTGGTCAGTGTCTCCTAAGGTGACGATATCGCATCTCTGGGGGGACTGAATTGGATAACTTATTAGGGGATCGTTGCAGGTTGCAAGACGGTAAAGGAGCGTAAAAGATGATAAAAAGATACTGAAAAAAAATTGACTGGCTAAAATATTTTCAACATTTTTCCATTTAACAGAATTCTGATATCGTTGGTCAACAAGCTTTTTTTCCATAGAACTATTTCCAATACTGCAGGTTTTTTTTAACTTAAGTGAAAACTACAAGTTCATATTATAGTTAGTTGAAAAGGCATTAGAATTTTAGGAAGCGAACAAAAAATAATATCATATGAACAAGTGAGCAAAATAAGTAAGGGAAATAATGCCACGAACCCTAGAGCGAACTATCAAGCAATTATCCAAGCCAGCCCTGCTGACGTAATATAAGCGCTAAAGACCAGAATAGAAAAAGACTTTCAAACTTATGACCCCTGTTAGAATGACCAAGATATTATGTTTGTCTTGTCCCCTTCACTTGGTCCCAAGCAAAGTGAATTGTGTCTCACTTTAAATAATATGGTTATTTATTAACAGTGTTGTTTTCGTTGTTTCCAGGCCGTCAGAACACCAGTTCGCCATGCCACCGGAGTAGCGTTGCTGTTCCGCTACTATAATCAGCTCTACTTCATCGACCGGCGCTTCTTCCCCCCAGACAGGAGCTTGGGGATCTACTTCGAGTGGTTCGACTCACTGACAGGTAACTGGACCTCAATACTCGCAATACAATATTGATTGGAGAACATCTCTGCAACACGGAACAAAGGAGGGAAAACCTTCACACTTTAGATCATCAAATTCTTCAGATATTTATTTATTTATTTAATATCAACAGTATAAATATACCATAAACAATGATAACATGTCATAGTTAAAATCGTAGAAATATTTAAAAAAAAAAGAATTACAAATATATGTGGCATTTGATTGTGAAATGACATTGGAGAGTAAGTAAGTAAGTAAACATTAGATACAAGTACATAAGTTTCTATAGTGCAAATAAGGTAGAATTAGATTAAATTAATATTGATTAAAAAGATTTGACAGCATAGCCTAATAATTATTTGATATCACGATATCCATGGCAGAGCAGCAATTTCCTTCACACTTCGGACTAGTTTTTTTCCTATTTCATGCACCAAGGTGATGCGAATAAATTTTTGTTAAATTTCCAAAACTCTTTTTGGTTTGATGCTCGTGGTTTTTTTATGGTTATTTTACCAATGTCCAATGAAAATGCTAGAAAAATACATAAATAAGCTGCTTGTCTGGAGTGGCTAACTTCAAATTTTCCCTCTGTTTTTGTTGCCGACAGAAAATCCTGAAAGTTATTATTTTATTTTATATTGTTAATAATGTTTATTTGTTTGTTCCTAGGTGTTCCATCATGTCAGAGGACAGTCGCATTCGAGAAGGCCTGCATCCTGTTCAACATGGCTGCCATCTACACGCAGATTGGAGCCAAACAGGACCGCAGCGAGGCCAACGGCTTGGACTCCGCAGTGGACTCCTTGCTACGGGCTGCTGGCATGTTCCGATACATCCACGAGAACTTCACCAACGCTCCCAGCATGGACCTTGGCCCTGACATGCTGGACATGCTCGTCAGTCTCATGCTGGTCAGTCAAAAACACTTTATTTTTTAGCTAATAGTAGTAATGTCCATATTAGCATTACCAACATCGGTGATACAAACCTCTGGTATTCGTCTCTTTCCGGTCTTCTACTATCTCCCTCCAGTTGTATATATTATCTTAAGGTGCGTTGTTAGCCTCCACGCCATCAAAAAGTCTTAGTTTAGGTTTCTTAATACTCCTTCGCCCTGCAGGCTGGTTATATGGAATTTTCATCCAAACATTCAAGATGTCCTGTCTCAGTTTTATAAATATTGTTATTGACCAAACTCTTCTTCCATCCACTTGCATGCCATCAAATTATATAATGAATGATTTCCCCATAGGCCCAAGCAAGGGAATGCCTGTTTGAAAAGCTCGTTCTTGGAGCAGAAGAAGAATGCGCCTCGAGAGAACGGGAACTCTGCGATGACCTCTCCCTGTGCCTAGACCTTTGTCAAGAGAGCCAGACTTTGGCCCATCAGTACCAATTACTCAGACAGAAGGTAAGGATTCCAACAACTTTATTATAATACTTAGTTGCAAGGCTGTATATTTAAATATATTCTAAATAAATTGGGCCTACATTCTGATCCTTGTTGAACCCCTCTCGCGGTTTACGCAGAGTTGAACTGAAAAACGATTGATTATTTTGCAGATGCAAGCTGAAACTGTATTGAGCTATGTGCCATATTCGTGGGTTTCCTTGGTGCATATAAAAACTGAATACTACAAAGGTAAGTGCGAAAACAAACAAAAAAGTTTTTGTCTTGTATGAAAACTGGGTTTTAAATTGAACACTAATGTATGTATTTGCTTGTCTTGCAGCCCTCTCCCACCACCACATCGCCACCGGGCTTCTCAACGCCACGACACCCAGGACCTCCCTCAATGCCACCACCGATAGATTGGGAAATGTACACGGCTCAGAACCTAGCCTTCCCGACTGGTGTGACTTCTCTTGCAAAAATGACAGGTAAATATATTTACTAATTCTTCTTTATCTTCATCTTCTTCATAATGTTTACCATCATAATCCTCTTTATCATCCCTTTCTTCTTCACCACCTTCATCTGCATCATCTTCATCATCTCTATAATTCTTATCATTTTCATCATCTTCATCATCTCTATAATTCTTATCATTTTCATCATCTTCATCATCTCTATAATTCTTATCATTTTCATCATCTTCATCATCTACACCATCTTCCCCTTCATCTTCATCTCCTCCATAAGCTTCTTCATTAATTTCACCATCATCCTCATCCCTGTAATGTAATAGCTAATTACTGTAACACATTGTTTGATCTTCCAGGAATGTGGATGGAAGTCCTGCTAAGAACGGAGCAGTTATGAATGGGTCCATGGCCAGTCGAGAGGAACAGAAGATAGCTCTGGGAAAAGCGCATTTGGCAGAAGCCCTCAATGCTTATGAGGAAGCCCTCAGATTGCAGAGAATGTGCAGGTAAACATTCAATCCTTATTATTCAAACATTATTAACTAATTTTAATACCCGATTTCGCGAAGACTTCGAAATTCCACAGCTCACGAAACGATCTAAAGATAGTTGTATTTTCCAAAAAACTTTTCAAAATTTCACAATGCCAGATGTTCAAGAGTTTTTACTACTTTATAAAACAGAAATCTATTATGTGAAGCAGTTTTTTGATGGATTTTCACTAACATATGAAAGAAGAAAAAGACTGCATTAATAATTATGTGTTTTTACAGAGAACTGAAGTCAAAAGCTTCCTTGTGCCGGGTGTTGAAACAGCACCACGATAAGGCCATCGTCCAGTCCACCCTGCTGCCGGATGGTCCAGACTTTGCAGAACACTTAGATCCACCCACCATCATGCGTAAGTTCTAACATTATTTTCTCAATAAACTCCACTAGTAAGTTGATAGGTTCGTCATGCGCAATTACGAATTACCGGTGCGGTGGTTCCATGCATCCACTTACTGATCATATGTTTAGATAGATCACTACAAGAGAAATGGTGCTATTGAATGGAATTTCTAAAACAATTGATATATTTAATAACTCTTTTCTGTCATACAATAATTTATATTAAAAAATGTACATTTTCGTGATACTCTTGTATTGAACCAACATAATTTACAACATACAATAAGTCTAGACCTAGAACTCTCCACACATTACGAAAAAATATATGTGGGCATCAATCTGAGTGGGTTCATTTTTAAAAACAACCCATTATAATAAAAATGTGTGTTTCGCACTTCTATAAAACCTTTTTCCTCCATGTACAAAACACAGGAAGATATAAAAAAATAACACATTTTCCTATGATAAAACCTGTGGTCATATATTATATTTAGAGGTATATGTAGAAATGCCAAAAACTAAATGATTCCCAATTCCGAATCATCAGGGCAGTGATTTCTGGCTTATACTTTATGCACTGTGTTCCACCCTATAATGACTGAGGTTTGTATTAATTTGCTTTTCTATTTGTTTCAGCATCAACAAAATTCCAGCTATCTCTCACACAGCCGGACTTTGCCCAGCACCGAGTGGAAGATCTCTTCAAATCCCTGGGACCAGTGGCCATTTTCTCTGCCAAGAGACACTGGAGTGCCCCCCGCCTCGTCCAACTGCAAAAGTCACAACTCAACGCTAAAACAATGAAGCACGACAAACAAAGGGTCGAACGTGGAAGAGTCAACGGCAAAATGTACCAACCGGATGATAACTCCTACAAAAACGGCGGAAAAGTATTAAGAAACGTGTCTCTTTATGAAAAGAGGGACAGATCAGAAGACAACAGCTCGTATTACTACCAAAGAGAGATCATTAAAAGCGACGAGAAATACAAACTCGGCCACGAAGATACAACAAGACTGGATAACACCGCAGATCAAAAGAAACGAATCAATGGAAAACTTCCAGTCACACGACAAAACGGCGTTTATATAAACGGATACAACAACAACAGCCATAATGACAGAAGAAACAGCAAAGAAATTGACCCATTCATAACAAAATACAACGAAAAGAATATGTCGGCCAACGATTTGCATTACAACATCAAAACGGATGGTAATAGAATTAGAATTAAAAATGGCGATCTGAACGGTAAAGAAATCAATGGTAAAAATGCGTATTTCCAGAAATCTCTCGGTGCAGAGAACTTTGGATACATGGTAACGCCAAAGACAAATGCTGCCGAGTTGAAGAGTAACGGGAATGCTTTGATAAGAAGAATATCCAGCGAGTGCAATTTGAATTCTCCTGATGAAGATGAGAATGGATATGATAAAAATAATCCAAGTGAAGGCTTTGGTTTCTCTGTGAGAGGAGATGCTCCCGTAATTATTGCGAGTGTTGAACCGAGATCACTGGCTGATGTAAGTATAATGATCTTTTTATATTTTTACCTTCGGCTGATGCGCACATATGTGGTTTGGAAAGTCAACACCTCTGCCATAGGTCACCCCAAGTGGTAGCAGCTGCGTGCACCAGCTACATGATGGGCCAGATCGGGGGAGGCTATGATCTAATCCTATGATCTCTCCAACTGGTCTCTCTCGACCCATCGTCTTGCTCCGCCGCAAGATGGATGGATTTATATGTCGGTCACTGGACACACTAAACCCTTGATTCCTACCCACCCCTAATACCTTTTTCCTTTCCAAAACTTCCTCTCCTTCCTTTCCTTAAAAAGACCCTCCACACAATGTCCCCAAAGATGACATAGGCCCTGATGGAAATTATTTTTACCTGGGTGGAGTTAATGTAAAAAAAAATAAAAATCGAGATACATGAAAAACAAAGTCCGCAATTTCCGGTGCCGATTTCCCGTCAGTACCTATATCTCTATAGCTTCGGTTTTGTTTATTTGAATTTACATTTTGTCTGTATAGATTATGCCCACATTTTTAGTATGTGAATTGTTTGTAGCTTACATTTTTGCTTTATTGTAATAAAAAACGTTCAGAAAAAGATAAGTGAGAAAAGTTCAGAAAAAGATAAGATAAATAAAAAATGTCAAAATCAAGCTGCACATGGAGCTGATTTGTTGGGCAGTGTAACGGGTTGATATCATCACAATTTATTAGTGATAGTTACACAATTGTAATGCAGCTGATACACTTTTAACTATGCAGGCGACCATAGGAGGAACTAATGAACTTACAAACTACAAAACTAAACATATCAAGCTACTAGACCCAAATACCACTTCTGTAGACCCAAAGTTTTGAGTTAAAATCCCGATGAGGATATGTGAAAATGTCAAAGCAGAAATGTGTAATAAGATCAATTATTATTATTATTTGAATAATCTAACCCAACTTATTACCCGCAGTTGGGCGGCATGCGAGACGGGGACTTCATAGTGGCCATAGGAGACCGGGACGTGAAGTGGTGCCCCCACGATGAGGTTGTGCGGTTAATCAAGGCTTCTGGGGAATCCCTCAGTGTCAAGCTGGTCACCCCCATGGACAGGAACTACCTAAAGGTATGCTCAAAATACCAAATGACAAATAATGATACTTAACGTACTTTATAATCTACACTTTTACACAGAATTATTTATGTGCCAAAAATTTGAAATCTGCAATGGTGTACTAAGGCAGTATTTCACCATCCTCACAATAAGCACTATTTTCGATAACGTACTATTTTCATTTTATTTTTTGGAATAACTGAGTAAAACTTCAAATTGTAATATTTAATTATTCAAGACAACATTAGCGATTCCTAAACGAAAATCTGAAACAGAAAAATCAGGAAAAGATACAGTCACATCTAGGACTCGAACCTAGGACCCTTGCCTTGCCGAGGCACCGCTCTACCAACTGAGCTAATCCTATCTCCTTCGGTAATATTTAACTGTACCATACTTTGAATAAGAACTTCCAACATTGTCCTCATTTTTTCTCATCGCACATTTTTATTGGCAACTATCTTTAAGTATGATAGCAAGATTCAACCCGAACTAAATGCAATCTAGACAGTGTCTTATAAATATATCTTATTTTTATTTTAATGTGTGACATCTATTGACTTTTTCTACAAGTCTAGGATGAATATTTAATTTTTTGGAAAAACTTAATGTTTGAAACTTCAAATTTTTATATTTTATTGCAAAAGTTTTTTGGGATTTTTATGTGGTGTAGATTCACTAGTTTCCCGCTTGTACCACGAGTTTCCAAAATAAAAAATAATTTTGTATGATGGTTCTTAAAGTAGGTACTCAGGGATGTGAATGGCAACTTTACATGTTTTGCTTTTCCAACGCCATTTTGAAGAAATTGAATGGCCGCCGGCCGCTAAATTCAAAACTTAAATATGAGGGATAATCATTGCAAGCTAATTATAGCCAATACTGCAAAATGAAAGCATTATTATCTGTAGATCTATTGGCATTTAAAATTTTATTTCCAGATGTCACTGGTATGACCGTTTTTCGTTTTTAAGCTGACCTACAACTAGTCGGCCCAAAGCCAGGGTTTGTGGCCAACGGGTTAATATTATCTTTAAACTGACCTACAACTAGACGGCCCAGAGCTGGGGTTTGTGGCCAACGGGTCAATATTATCTTTAAGCTGACCTACAACTAGACAGCCCAGAGCCGGGGTTTGTGGCCAACGGGTTAATATTATTTTTAAGCTGACCTATAACTAGACGGCCCAGAGCCGGGGTTTGTGGCCAACGGGTCAATATTATCTTTAAGCTGACCTACAACTAGACGGCCCAGAGCCGGAGTTTGTGGCCAACGGGTTAATATTATCTTTAAGCTGACCTACAACTAGACGGCCCAGAGCCGGAGTTTGTGGCCAACGGGTTAATATTATCTTTAAGCTGACCTACAACTAGACGGCCCAGAGCCGGGGTTTGTGGCCAACGGGTTAATATTATCTTTAAGCTGACCTACAGCTAGACGGCCCAGAGCCAGGGTTTGTGGCCATCGGGTCAATATTATCTTTAAGCTGACCTACAACTAGATGGCCCAGAGCCGGGGTTTGGGTGGCCAACGGGTTAATATTATCTTTAGCTGACCTACAACTAGACGGCCCAGAGCCGGGGTTTGTGGCCAACGGGTCAATATTATCTTTAAGCTGACCTACAACTAGATGGCCCAGAGCCGGGGTTTGGGTGGCCAACGGGTTAATATTATCTTTCGGTTAATCTTTTGTTCAATAATTCCAAATTAAAAGATTATATTTTTCTGTTTTTAGGCAACAACAGCTGAATACACGGATGGTAAAATAAACCAGGTAATTTTATATAATATTTATTTATACTGGGTTTTACAGATGTTTTCTTCTTAACTGCGTTGGACAAAATCCATTGAATTCACCTCCCGAAACGGGAGACAGTTTACATAATTCCAGTGAGCACTCAGGTCATTTGCCCATTATGCTATCTTCTATTTTACCTCATTCCTTTAACAGTAACTCGGTCCCTTTGATCACCAGGGTTGTCATTGGGTTCATGTCAAGTGTTCCACAATATGTCTTCCCAGGTATTTTTATTTTTTGAGCTTTATTCCCGTCATGGGCACCAAAGGTGAATTGGAGTCTCTTCATCTTCTTCACATTTCATGCATCTATTGGTGTTTTCCACTCCCAACAGTTGCAAGTGTCTTCTGAGGTGGCAGTTAGTCCTATCAGCTCCCTCAGTATCCCTGTCCATATTGAGTAGTTGCCTAGTTTGTCCTTACAAGAGAACATTAGATTTCTCATTTCAGGTGCCCTCTCCCATTCCATCTAGTGCTGGGATTTCATCCACCTTTATTTATTTATTTTATTGATACATGATTTAGAGAAGTACATGTGGTTTTTTGTGATATTTCACCCTCCATGCTAGGGATGACCCTGTGTTATGGCGGGTGAATTTTACAGTTTGCGGACATAGAATGTATATATGACTATAATATAAAAAATAAAAATAATGAAAATGATGTATAGCTAGTTTGGGTTGCAAGAAGAGGATGGAGAAGTTAGAGAATTATAAGAAGATGAAAAATTTGCGAAATTATTAGTAAATAGAACACAATAATTAATTATGTACATACTATACCGCTAAGTTAGGGAATAAGGATATATTAAGTTTTGTCTGAAAGGTGATTAAATTGATAGACTGTAGAATGAATGGGTATTGTAGTTGTAATGTATTCCTTGTGTAAGGATCCATTTCGTAATTTGTTTTTTAAAGGAATGGAGTTGACTCACGGTTTTTAGGTTTTCAGAGATAAGGTTAAAGATTTTAGGAGCTAGGAAGAAAAATTGTCTTTGAGCTGACGTGGTATGTAGTGAAGGTACTTTGTAGTGACCGTTGGTTATTGTTCTGGTGGTGTAGTTGTGTTGTAAGAGAGTTTTGTTTTTATATTTGAACAGGAAATGTATTAGCGAAAATTTTAGGTGGAGTTGTCGTATGTTTAAGACCTTATACTCTATCAGGAGTCAAGTGGAGGGGTATCTTGTCGGTCGCTTGTTAATGACACGTATTACCATTTTTTGGGCTTTTAGTAGAGGTTCGATGGTAGTTTGTGCTCAGCCATCCCAGATTATAATGTATAGTTTGGTGCAGCAACGTGCCATTCCCGCAAGAGGTGCTTCCGCCCCTTTCCTTGCTAGTCCGTCTGCCCGCTAGTTATCTTCAATACATAACATCTAACTTTTATCATTCCCTTCCAGATGAACGGCAGCCCCCTGCACAAGGCGGGTTCCAACCAGGGCTCCATGTCGGCGGCCTCTAGCTGCACCACCTCCAGCGGGGGCTCAGCCGGGCCTCCGCTTGGAGTCGGGGGGCGCCACTCGGGGGCCAAGCGAGCCCCATCCTGGAACCCCTTTCGCCGCCACAACGCCTCCAGGGACAGCAGTACCAACCGGGGCTCACACTCCAGCAATGTCATCTTCAGATGAAATTAATTCAATCATTGTAATATTTGATTATAGAATGGTTGTATTTTCACTGTTATAGAATGTTTATGTTTTCACAGTAATACAATGTTTAAATCACTGTAATAGAATGTTTATATTTTCGTTGTAGAGATATTTTCATTATAATAGAACTTTTGTATTATCACAAATGTAAAATCAAATCATCAACCGCAATAAAGTGTCATGTTTTAGTAAAACAATTTTCAAAAGTTGACGAGAAATCGTAGAAATATAATAAAATGGAAATAAAATCTTTCATTACTGTGGCAACACCGAATTACTCACTTTTTCAATGAAATTTATTTGTAGTTATTAGTAATATGTCTCATTAAAAATTATTTCTGAGGTTGTTCTGAGAGTTGAAAAGGAATATGTCATAACTCATTTTTATCAATTTTTTTTTTTTACTTTTACAAATTTATTTATTTTAAAATGTTAATATTTAAATAAATTACACTTTTTCATATAATTATCGATAACAAAGCGTTAAAAATAAAATTTTCGAATATTAAAGTTATATTTTTTTGAAAGATTCTGAAAACATGTCAAAAAGTAAAACTAATGATTGAAAAAATCGCTGCAAAATAAAAAATGTTTTTAAAAGAAAAAACAGTCTAATATTATCAAAGTTTTGTACAAATTTAAACTTATTAAGATTTTATTTAAATACAAAAAGATCTATTAAAATCTCTTATTTATTTAAGATGATAGATATATTTTGATAAATGTTTTTATGTATAATATGTATATTTAATAAAAAATAATAATATTAAAATTATTATTATTTCAAAAGGTTTATTTTTGTGAGCTGGTCTTCCGAGTGATTAAATATTAAAATATATACAAACAATATAAAGAGATATATTTTTAATTATATTACCAAAATACTGTCTGAAAATTAGTTAATGTTTAATGTAAAATAATTTAAATATTGTACAAATCATATAATGTAGAATTTGTTAATTATGTATTGCAAAAAAAGCATTTTCAACTATGTTCAAAATATTTTATTAATGTTTTGTGGTTAGAATTATTTGGGTGAGTGTAACATTATTCCTTATCCCTTAATTGAAATTATAAAATCTTATCCACTCTTTTACTGATATTTTGGTAAGTATTGTATTTCTTGTATATATTTTTTGACTATCATAATTATAAGACACAAAAATACTTCCACTAGAATATATGAAAATAATCTGTTAATGTAAAGCGCAACGTGTGTTGTAATCTGCGCGTTTATAGATGGAGTTAATTTAATTATTTTATTAAAATACAATTTTTGCAAGTTATGACGCAAACAAATACTTCAAATTATTCGTTTGCGTACGTACACAAAATGAATATGAATATATAGTTTTATCTGCATATAAACTCAAATCTTTCAAGAAAGGCATACAAATACAATATTGTATAAGTGATTCATTCCAATATTGCATTTTTATGCCTTTCTTGAAAGATTTGTTTTTTTATACAGACAAAACTATTTATTTATATTAATATTGCGTGTGTACGTGCACAAACAAATAATTTGTAATAATATTTATAAAAAGCGTAACTTGCAAAAAGTGCATTTAAAAAATAAATAAAAATAAACGCCATCTGTGAATGTGCGTAGATTACAACTTACGTTATGTTTAACATTAAAACAATACATCAAAGTTAGTGGAAGGAATGATTTTAAATAATATATAATCAATAATGTAAAATATTTGTTGTAAAAATAAAAAAAGTTTAATTTAGTTACTTATAAATAATGTAACAGTGGGAAATCATAGAGATATTGAAAATACCAATAAATAGAGATAAAACTTTATTGAAAATACCAATAAACGGTTCCATGACAACTCAACTCAATGCCAATACAACGCACCTTCAAAAGTTGTTAAAAGCTATTTAACCTAGTTTTTGTTTCATCACTTTTCATGACTGTATATCACTTTTTAAAGCTGTATTGATTGTCATTTTGTTGAGTTGTCAGGTTACCCCAACAAACAATTTATAATATTGTATATTTCGCTTTGTGCATTTTAATATAGAATTATTTCATAAAAGTTATCCAAAAACTGTAAATGGTTTTTATTTATAATTTCAAATGTAAATACATTATTTTGTTGTCTTTGTAATCTAATTGAATGAATTTCAATAAATGGTAAAGACTATTGAATGCATATAAATTATAATTTATGAACTATTATTTATGTAAATGGAATGCCATACTGGTCAATAAGAAATATATAAACTGATACATTTATGTGCTGTTTTATTTGATCCTACCAAGGCTGTATTTATGACTAAAATAAAAATCCAGAAATAAGATTAATGTTTAGCTTTGAGGATTAAGATTTAAGCTTAGTCATAACTTTAATCCCTCAGTCATCTGGCATATTGACCGTTGTGTCAGGGTGTTTGTAAGAAAATAGTCTTTCAGCATTTATCAGTTTATTTCTCTTACATACAGGGTTCACAGCTTATAGTAAAAAACAGAGTAAAGGAAAGTTGTAGCACAAAGTAAAGTCAATTAGAGTTTAAACAATGATCACTAACGTTCTCACTAAACACTTAGCGTAATAACCTCAACAGAGGACCCATGGTCTCTTAGTTGGGTTGAGGTTTTCCCGACAAGTAATGTCCCCGAGGGAACTGTTACTTGAATTCCCAACAAGGACCCGGGGGATTCTCTCGACTTGGTACTGGGGAGGGTTTAGCTGGGCAATGACCACTAGGATTCTGTTGCTTAGTTTAACCAGGAGACTGGATACTCTGACTCCATATAGGTGTTATATACCCTTTGGGGCAGGGTAGTGCCGGCCCAAGAAATACAACAAAAGAGCCAGGACATGGAAATGTCCAAAAAGTCGACTGTCCTCATAGTCTGATTGAAAGACATCTACGACACATATTTTGTCCGTTATCACTGCTGAGATCGCTGATGAAAACTAAGTCCAAATATTTAAATTTTGAATTCATTCAATTAAAAGTTTCTGATTTTTTTTGTTTTTTTTACTCACATAAAAAACAATAAACATATTCTTATGTAGGAACTACAATAAAACCAACTAGGCAAACGACTAACAACAATAAATGTAATGTTAAAAAGAGAACACCCATAACCCAAATCGCGGGATATTATAATTTTAGGATTAGTATTTAAAAAAATAATATTTTACTCACGATAATCAACATAAATAATAATCTCACGGCAAATAAGACCTTACTTTAGAAAAAACAATCTTTCTAAAGTAAGTAAACTTTAAAAATTACATTTATCAAATGTAGGTAACGAAACAATAAAAAAAAAACAAATTTTCAACTGAAAATTGAACTTCAATAATTTTACGCATCACTCGGGATTTTTTTTATGGAATAGCGCACACAGTCTCAACTGCTCCTAACCATCTGGAGCCAGTGAGACTATGGAATCCCCAATTGGGGTATATTAGTATATTGTGAGGCTGAAGGTAGTGTGGAGGGGAAGGAGATGGAGAGAAGAAAGAGAGGAAGGAGGATGAAGGAGAAGAGAGATGGTATGTGAGTATCTATTCAGATCTGATCACCAAACGCGGCTAAAGCCATTTCAATTCTTATGGTGGTCTTTACACCATATCTTCCTCTCTGGAACATTCCGCAAATAGACTATATGTTATTTTAAATGAATAATTTGTGAAATAACATAAATGAATCAAATAAAATTTATATGCGCACGACGGGATTTGAATCCGCGACCTCCGGATTTCTAGTCAAGAGTACCCCTAGACCACGGAGGCCGTAATACGTACGATGTAAGAATATTTCACATCACGCATGCACCGACAACCGATAGTAGTATATTAGCGGTAGGTACCTTTGTACTTGTGCATTGTTTTCAACCTTCCAAAATATTGGATGATTTATATAGAGCAGTTTTTGTGAAAAATCAACTCAAGGACTCTGTTTGTATATTTTAAAGTAATACTTTAAGTCAACTACTAACTAAGATAAAAATAAAGTATTTGAAATCTGAAAATCACCCTGTATATACAATTTACCACTAATTGGCTAATTGAACAAAAATTACCTCAAACTTTTGGGAGCCGAATTGTTCAATATCCAAAATAATCATTCATCATTTTCAAGCCATGTTCAACGTCCACCTTTAAAGTCATAATATGGGCATATCATAGCTTCAATCTTCGAAAAATGATTTTTTTATTTTTTTTTTATTGACTAATATACATATAATACATAATATATAATATATAATATTAGTGGTAACAATACCTCCCTAATTGAGAAATTCTCGTGTTTAGGGAGGGAGCACTATCAAATTACATACTTATCAGTTGTTACAATTTGGATGCATGAAGGACTACTTTTTTTATACATAATGAAAATATAAGATGCAATTTTTTTTTTTTTAAATAATGAAATTTTTTTTTTATACATAATGAAAAATATAAGATGGCATTTGTTTTGTACATAATGGAAATATAGGTTGGCACATCGTAACACATACTTAGAAATTATATAATAGTAAAATGTTTTTTGAGTTTTTGTTTAAAAATTTCATAATTCCTCTCGGATTGTATTTCTATAGGGAGTTCGTTAAAGCATTTTATTGCCGAGTATGTGTAATGATGTTGGGCTGTTGTAGTATTAAGTTTACGGATTATTATTTGTCCTAAGGTTCTCGGTCTGGTGCTGAATGACTTTATTGTTAGTTTGTGTTTATGGATTTGTAGCAATGCGTTTTTTTGATAAATTTTATTTATTGGTAATACTTTGAATTCATCGAATAATTTTTGAGTTGAATAGTCTAATTTTTTCTTTAGAATTATTTTGATGAGTGTTCTATGTACTATTTCAAGTGGGGTTAAGTTGGTTTTATACGCTCCTCCCCATCCTATTATTCCGTATTGCAGAACTGATTGGTCTAATGCATAGTAAACCTTTAGTAGCAAAGATTTATGTAATATTTTTCTTAGTTTGAGGAATACGTAATAAAGTTTACGTATTCTATTTACAGTTTGCGCAATTTGTTCTGTCCATTTAATATTTTGGTCTATAATTATGCCTAAATATTTAATATTACTTTTTTTGAGATTTTTGAGCATTTAGGTGAATTGCAGTTGTCAGTATAATTATTACAAGAGTTATGGATAGTTATATTGGAATTTATTGTTGGGTGCATTTTGTCTGATAATGTGAAAGTCATGAAATAGGTTTTGTCAGAGTTTAAAGAGAGGTAGTTGTCATCCAACCATTTTTTTAAGTTGTTTATTTCTATATTCGCAGTTTGATAGGCTTCTTCCCAAGTTTTTTTTTCTATGATTAAAACTGTGTCGTCGGCGAAAAATATGATTTTTCCATTTTTTGGTACTGTAAGCATTTCATTCACATAAATGATAAACAATATTGGGCCTAGAACTGTCCCTTGAGGAATTCCAAATTCGGAATAGGTGGGTTCACTCAATATATTGTTAATTTTTACGTGTTGGTGTCTTTTATGAAGATAACTTTTAAACCATTCTTTAACTGTTCCTTGAATTCCAATATTTTCTAATTTTTTTTATTAACTTCTTGTGGCTTATACTGTCAAAGGCTTTTCTTAGATCGATGAATAAACTTAAACATTTATTTCCCGAGTCAAGAGCATTATATATTATAGAGGTTATTTTTGCGATTGCATCTTGCGTACCTAAATTTTCTCTGAAGCCGAATTGGTTATCTTTAATAATTTTATTTGAAGTGATATGTTTAGTTAATTGTGACTTTACGACTTTTTCAAATATTTTTGCTACGTTAGATACAATAGATATGGGACGGTAGTTCGAGACGTCAGATGTAATTCCTGATTTGAAGATCGGGGTTATTATTGTATTTTTATATATTTTTGGGTAGATTCCTTGCTGTATACTGTTATTAATGATATGTGCAATTGGTTTTGATATTAATTGTCTCATTTGTTTTAATACATTTACTGTGATATTATCAAAACCAGGTCTCGCGGACACTCGTAGGTTCATTAAAATTTTTTCTTTTTCTATTTGGGTGCATTTTTCAAATTTTTCGAAAATATTTTGGCAAGTTTGTGTGGATGTATTGGTAGTATTTTTAGGTTGGAACGAGTCGATTTTTTTGGCTAGTTTCTCTCCGACTTTAGCAAAGTAGTTGTTGAAAATATTTGCAATTTTAGTTGGTTCTTTTATTGAGTCTATTGTTTCATTGTCATAAGTTATTTTATTTATTTGTTTATTTTTATTACCGTTGCCGATAATGTTGTTAATTGTAGCCCAGACTTTTTTGTTATCTTTACCACTATCTTCAATTTTTACCTTGAAGTAATTTTCTTTTGTTTTTTTAATTAAATTTGTAAGATTGTTTCTGTATTTTTTATATAATTCTAATAAAGTTAAGTCAATAGGTTGTTTTCGGGTTTAATAAAATAGTTTTTCTTTATTCCTAATTGAGGTAACTATTCCATGGGTGATCCAGGGCTTAATTTTTCTATGTTTTGATTTAGGTTTAACGTTTTTATGTATAGTTGCATTTATTATGTGTTCGCGAAGTGTTTTTTCGAATATAATTGAAGATTTTTCGGCATCTTCGGTGTTTAATGTTTCTTCCCATTTTTCCAATTTCAATTTTTGTTCAAGAAGTTGTATGTTTAAGGTTTTTATGTTATACTGTTTTAATGCAGTTTTGGAAAAGGACATTTTTTTTTAAAATGAAGAATTAAAAAACACGTGTAGTGATCGGTAATGTTTGTTTTCCAAATGACAGGTGTTAATTGTGTAGTTGTGTCAGCCTTAGTCCAGATATGATCAATACATGATGGGTTTTGTCGGGGCACAACTCTAGTGTAATCGTTTATACATGAAATGAAGTTAAGCTCAGCCATCGTATTAAGTAAATAATTTTTTTCGACGCTGTTTGAATTTAGACCTATATTTATATTGAAGTCACCCGTCACTATAGTATTTTGACATTTTGTTTTGTTAATTACATCTTTGAGGTTATCTATAAATTGTTGAGTTTTTGATCCGTGGGTTCGGTAAACAGCAATAACTTAATAAATCTGATTATTTACTTTAAATTGTAATGCTACGCAGTTTGTGAGGGTCATGTTTATTTCTTTATAAGATATATCTTGGTGTTTTTGGTTAACGTAAATAACTATGCCACTATTTTTGTTAATGTGTGTTTTCGTCGAAATACAAGTATAGTTCGGTAATTGTGGTATATTATCTATATTTACTGTATTAAGGTGTGCCTCTGTCAAAACAATACAGTCGAGTTCAGTTTTTAAAAGACTAAGGGTGCATAATAATTCATTAATGTTTTTGTAAATGCTCCTAATATTTAAGTGCATAATTACTAATGAGTTTGTCATATTTGTGAAAACTAGGTTACATTCATCGACATTATTACATACTTTTTCTGTTATATTATAAGTGCTATCTAGTTCATCCGTAATAATATTATTCATCAGAATTTGAAAACGTGTGTCTTATGTAAGAGTAGTTGCGAATATATAGCATAAGCCTATAAATAATATATGACATAAGCATGAAAAGTATGTAGAGTTTAGGTATATAAATAATATAAGACATAATGTTATAAAGAAGATAAAACCTAAGCATATAGAGAATGTAAAACGTAAGCTTTAGCATATAAGATATACGAGAGATATAAGTGTTTAGTTGGTGCCAATATTTAACATAAGCATATACAATATATATGGCATAAGAATAGGTATAAAAAGTGTAAATATAATTGTTGCAAATATAAGACCTAAGCATGTAAAGAATATAAAGTATAATCATATTAAGAAAGTAAAACATGAGCTTATAAAGATTATAAAGCATAAACATATAAAGAATATGAAATGAAAACATAAGCATATAAAGTATACAAGAGATATAAGTTAGTATAATCATATTAAGAAAGTAAGACATGAGCTTATAAAGATTATAAAACATAAGTATATAAAGAATAAGAAACGAAAACATAAGCATGTAAAGTACATAAGAGATATAAGTTAGTATAACCATATTACGTAGGTAAAACATGAGCTTACAAAGATTATAAAACATAAGCATATAAGGAATATGAAACGAAAATATAAGCATGTAAAGTATACAACAGATATAAGGATTTGGTTGTTGTGAATGTTTTACATAACGATATAAAGTATATATAATAAAATCATAAGTATAGCGAGTATATATATATAGTTGCTGCGAATATATAACATAAGCATATAAAGGATATAGAGCATGAGTATGTTAAAACACAACATATACTTATACTTCTTGATTCTGTGTTTTACATAGAGATTTATGTGAAAAAGTATAAACATATGAGAGTAAGTTATATGAGTATATCTAAACGAGCTTTGTTTATTGGTTATTGATTGAGGGAGACAAAATGTTTTTGTTTGTTTCGTTAATAATAATAGCAGGTGATCCGTTGTCTTTCCGGACAAATACTTGACCTCCCTTTGTCCAGGCGAACTTAAACCGATTTTCGTGTGTAGCTTTTCTCGCGGGAAACCGTAAATGTTTTGCGCGAAAAGTCAGGTGTTCCGAGATGTAAATTTGCGTACTTGGTCCTGCCATTCCGATAAGGGCGGTGTTAAGTTTGTCTTCACGGTTCGGGGCTTGTTTGTTGTAGTTTTTAATGTCTCTCAGGAAATCATCACGGTCGACACTGGTTTTGAATTTCACTACGATTGGCCTGCGTTGATCTTTTTTGGACTTTTGGTTGATACGGTAAGCTGCATCGATATTATTGGATTCGTTATTGGATTTGGTTATTTTTTTAATGTTAAAAATGAAGTTATTTAAGTTTTCCCCATTAATTTCGGGGATCCCCCTAATTTCTATATTTTTTGACTTATTTTGCCTGTCAATTTGTTTCATTTGGTTTTCTAGGACGTCGATTCTCGTTTCAAGCTCAGTGTTCCTTTTTTCAAGTTTGCTGTTTGTGGCTTCTAAATCGTGAACACGATGTAAGATGTCCTCATACTGTTTACTCATAGGGGCCAAAGTGGCGAGAATTTGGGTATTTTGCTCGAGCAACTTGGAAAGTAGTTCAGTGTCCACAAGGACTTTGCTTTGATAGTGGGCACAGCACATAAGCATTTAGAACATTTTAATCTTTAATAATTTCCTGTTACACATATGTATTAAACGAAATGACCAAAATCGAGAATTTTTTAGAATTTGCATATAAAAACTAAATAAAACGTCTCCTGAAAAATATTCTAAATGGTCTATTGAACATACAAGAACTAAGGCAGCACCATAGGAATGACGATTTTTATAAAAATTCAACTATTTGCAGATTTTATGACAGATTCCGTTTCGGACAATGATTCTTAACATTACTCTAAAATTTCAGCCAGTTTGATAGCATAGAGCCTGAAAAAATGGCATTTTTAGTTCTAACCCAAGTCTCAAGTTAGTTCCCACGGGAGTGATGATTTTTCCTCAACTTCAACTAAAATCAGATTTTCTGGCTGATTTTGTTCTGGAACATGATTCGTACTACGATTCTAAAATTTTAGCCCGTTTGGTACCATAGAGCCTGAAAAAATGGCTTTTTTAGTTCGAACCCGAGTCTCAAATTTGTGCCCATAGGAGGAATGATGATTTTTCCTAAACTTCAACTTTATGCAGATTTTCCGACTGATTTTGCTCTGCAACATGATTTTTATCACTATTCTAAAATTTCATCCCGTTTGGTACCATAGAGCCTGAAAAAATGGCATTTTTAGTTCGGACCCAAGTCTCAAATTAGTTCCCACAGGAGTGGTGATTTTTCCAAAAATTCAACATTATGCAGATTTTATGACTGATTATGTTCTGGAACATGATTTTTAGCACTATTATAAGCTTTTAGAACGTTCGGTATCATAGATTCTGAAAAAATGGCTTTTTAGTTCGAAACCAAGTCTCAAATTAGTGCCTATAGGAATGATGATTTTTCCAAAAATTCAACTTTATGCAGATTTTGTGAATGATTTCGTTTCGGACAATGATTCTCATCACTATTCTAAAATTTTAGCCCGTTTGCTACCATAGAGCCTGAAAAAATGGCTTTTTTAGTTCGAACCCGAGTCTCAAATTTGTGCCCATAGGAGGAATGATGATTTTTCCTAAACTTCAACTTTATGCAGATTTTCTGACTGATTTTGTTCTCGAACATGATTTTTATCACTTTTCTAAAATTTCTGCCCGTTTGGTACCAAAGAGGCTGAAAAAATGGATTTATTAGTTCGAACCCAAGTCTGAAATTAGTACACAAGGGAATGATGATTTTTCCTCAACTTCAACTTTAAGCAGATTTTATAACTGATTTTGTTCTGGAACATTATTTTTATCACTATTTTAAGCTATCAGAACGATTCGTACCATAGATGCTGAAAAAATGGCTTTCTTAGTTCGATCCCAAGTCTCAAATTAGTGCCCATAGGAATGATGAATTTTATGAAAATTGATCTTTATGCAGATTTTGTGACTGATTTCGTTTCGGACAAGGATTCTCATCACTATTCTAAAATAACAGCCCGTTTGATACCATAGAGCCTGAAAAAATGGCATTTTTAGTTCGAACCCAAGTCTCAAATTAGTTCCTATAGGAATGATGATTTTTCCAAAAATTCAACTTTATGCAGATTTTATGACTGATTTCGTTTTGGAACATGATTCTTATCACTATTCTAAAATTACAGCCCGTTTTATACCATAGAACCTGAAAAATTGGCATTTTTAGTTCGAACCCAAGTCTCAAATTAGTTCCCATAGGAATGATTATTTGTCCTAAACTTCAACTTTATTCAGATTTTCTGACTGATTTTGTTCTCGAACATGATTTTTATCGCTTTTCTTAAATTTCAGCCCGTTTGGTACCATAGAGGCGGAAAAAATGGATTTATTAGTTCGAACCCAAGTCTGAAATTAGTACCCATAGGAATGATGATTTTTCCTAAACTTCAACTTTAAGCAGATTTTATGACTGATTTCGTTTTGGAACATGATTCTTATCACTATTCTAAAGATTCAGCCCGTTTGATACCATAGAGCCTGAAAAAATGGATTTTTTGTTCAAACCCAAGTCTGAAATTAGTACCATAGGATTGATGATTTTTCCTAAACTTCAACTAAAATCAGATTTTCTGGCTGATTTTGTTCTGGAACATTATATGTACTACTATTCTAAAATTTTTGCCCGTTTGGTTCCATAAAGCCTGAAAAAATGGCATTTTTAGTTCGAACCCAAGTCTCAAATTAGTTCCCATAGGAATGATGATTTTTCCAAAAATTCAACTTTATGCAGATTTTGTGACTGATTTTGGTTTCGGACAATGATTCTTATCACTATTCTAAAATTACAGCCCGTTTGATACCATAGAACCTGAAAAATTGGCATTTTTAGTTCGAACCCAAGTCTCAAATTAGTTCCCCTTAGGAATGATGATTTTTCCAAAAATTCAACTTTATGCAGATTTTGTTCTGGAACATGATTTTTATCACTTTTCTAAAATTTCAGTTCGTTTGGTACCATAGAGCCTGAAGAAATGCCTTTTTTTATTTCGAACCCACGAGTCAAATTAGTACCCATAGGAAAGATGATTTTTCCTAAACTTCAACTTTAAGCATATTTTATAACTGATTTTGTTCTGGAACATTATTTTTATCACTATTTTAAGCTATCATAACGATTCGTACCATAGATGTTGAAAAAATGGCTTTCTTAGTTCGATCCCAAGTCTCAAATTAGTGCCCATAGGAATGATGAATTTTATGAAAATTGATCTTTATGCAGATTTTGTGACTGATTTCGTTTCGGACAAGGATTCTCATCACTATTCTAAAATTACAGCCCGTTTGATACCATAGAGCCTGAAAAAATGGCATTTTTAGTTCGAACCCAAGTCTCAAATTAGTTCCTATAGGAATGATGATTTTTCCAAAAATTCAACTTTATGCAGATTTTATGACTGATTTCGTTTTGGAACATGATTCTTATCACTATTCTAAAATTACAGCCCGTTTTATACCATAGAACCTGAAAAATTGGCATTTTTAGTTCGAACCCAAGTCTCAAATTAGTTCCCATAGGAATGATTATTTGTCCTAAACTTCAACTTTATTCAGATTTTCTGACTGATTTTGTTCTCGAACATGATTTTTATCGCTTTTCTTAAATTTCAGCCCGTTTGGTACCATAGAGGCGGAAAAAATGGATTTATTAGTTCGAACCCAAGTCTGAAATTAGTACCCATAGGAATGATGATTTTTCCTAAACTTCAACTTTAAACAGATTTTATAATTGATTTTGTTGAGGAACATTATTTTTATCACTATTTTAAGCTATCAGAATGTTTCGTACCATGGAGGCTAAAAAAATGGCTTTCTTAGTTCGAACCCAAGTCTCAAATTAGTGCCCATAGGAATGATGAATTTTATAAAAATTCAACTTAATGCAGATTTTATGACTTATTTCGTTTTGGAACATGATTCTTATCACTATTCTAAAGATTCAGCCCGTTTGATACCATAGAGCCTGAAAAAATGGATTTTTTGTTCGAACCCAAGTCTGAAATTAGTACCATAGGATTGATGATTTTTCCTAAACTTCAACTAAAATCAGATTTTCTGGCTTTTTTTTTTTATAGTGAATACCTCACAAGAGTCCCAACTGCTCCCGTCTGGAGCCAGTGAGACTATGGCATCCCCAATTGGGTGATGTTGTGAGGCTGAAGGTAAGTGGGGAAGGGAAAGAGGAAGGTGGGGAAGTACCTGGCTATTCAGATCTAGTCACTAAACACGGCTAAAGCCATTTGGAGCAACGTTTCAATTCTGAATGGTGGTCTTACACCAGGGCGATACTGGTAGTATCTTCCACTCTGGAACGTGCCGCAAATATACTATATATTATTTTTAATGAATTAATTGTGAAATAACACAAATTAATCAAATAAAATTTATTTGCGCACGCCGGGTTCGAACCCGCGACCTTCGGAATGGCAGTCCAATGCGTTACCACTGGACTATGCCGGCCGTCCTGATTGATGCCGGCTGATTTTGTTCTGGAACATGATATGTACTACTATTCTAAAAATTTTGCCCGTTTGGTTCCATAAAGCCTGAAAAAATGGCATTTTTAGTTCGAACCCAAGTCTCAAATTAGTTCCCATAGGAATGATGATTTTTCCAAAAATTCAACTTTATGCAGATTTTGTGACTGATTTTGGTTTCGGACAATGATTCTTATCACTATTCTAAAATTACAGCCCGTTTGATACCATAGAACCTGAAAAATTGGCATTTTTAGTTCGAACCCAAGTCTCAAATTAGTTCCCCTTAGGAATGATGATTTTTCCAAAAATTCAACTTTATGCAGATTTTGTTCTGGAACATGATTTTTATCACTTTTCTAAAATTTCAGTTCGTTTGGTACCATAGAGCCTGAAGAAATGCCTTTTTTTATTTCGAACCCACGAGTCAAATTAGTTCCCATAGGAAAGATGATTTTTCCTAAACTTCAACTTTAAGCATATTTTATAACTGATTTTGTTCTGGAACATTATTTTTATCACTATTTTAAGCTATCATAACGATTCGTATCATAGATGTTGAAAAAATGGCTTTCTTAGTTTGAACCCGAGCCTCAAATTAGTGCCCATAGGAATGGTGAATTTTATAAAAATTCTACTTTATGTAGATTTTCTGACTGATTTTGTTCTGCAACATGATTTTTATCACAATTCTAAAATTTCATCCCGTTTGGTACCATAGAGCCTGAAAAAATGGCATTTTTAGTTCGAACCCAAGTCTCAAATTAACTCCCATAGGAATGATGATTTTTCCTAAACTTCAACTATAAGCAGATTTTATAACTGATTTTGTTCTGGAACATTATTTTTATCACTATTTTAAGCTATCAGAACGTTTCGTACCATAGATGCTGAAAAAATGGCTTTCTTAGTTCGAACCCAAGTCTCAAATTAGTGCCCATAGGAATGAAGAATTTTATAAAAATTCATCTTTATTCAGATTTATTGACTGATTTTGTTCTCGAACATGATTTTTATCACTTTTCTAAAATTTCTGCCTGTTTGGTACCAAAGAGGCTGAAAAAATGAATTTATTAGTTCGAACCCACGTCTGAAATTAGTACCCATAGGAATGATGATTTTTCCTCAACTTCAACTAAAATCAGATTTTCTGGCTGATTTTGTTCTGAAACGTGATTCGTACTACGATTCTAAAATTTTAGCCCGTTTGGTAGCACAGAGCCCGAAAAAATGGCTTTTTTTAATTCGAACCCAAGTCTCAAATTAGTGCCCATAGGAGGAATGATGATTTTTCCTAAACTTAAACTTTATTCTGATTTTGTTCTGGAAAATGATTTTTATCACTATTCTAAGCTATCAGAACGTTTCTTACCATAGATGCTGAAAAAATGGCTTTCTTAGTTCGATCCCAAGTCTCAAATTAGTGCCCATAGGAATGATGAATTTTATGAAAATTGATCTTTATGCAGATTTTATGACTGATATCGTTTTGGAACATGATTTTTATCACTATTCTAAAGTTTCAGCCCGTTTGATACCATAGAGCCTGAAAAAATGGCATTTTTAGTTCGAACCCAAGTCTCAAATTAGTTCCTATAGGAATGATGATTTTTCCAAAAATTCAACTTTATGCAGATTTTATGACTGATTTCGTTTTGGAACATGATTCTTATCACTATTCTAAAATTACAGCCCGTTTTATACCATAGAACCTGAAAAATTGGCATTTTTAGTTCGAACCCAAGTCTCAAATTAGTTCCCATAGGAATGATGATTTTTCCAAAAATTCAACTTTATGCAGATTTTATGACTGATTTCGTTTTGGAACATGATTCTTATCACTATTCTTAAATTTCAGCCCGTTTGGTACCATAGAGGCTGAAAAAATGGATTTATTAGTTCGAACCCAAGTCTGAAATTAGCACCCATAGGAATGATGATTTTTCCTAAACTTCAACTTTAAGTAGATTTTATAACTGATTTTGTTGAGGAACATTATTTTTATCACTATTTTCAGCTATCAGAACGTTTCGTACCATAGATGCTGAAAAAATTGCTTTCTTAGTTCGAACCCAAGTCTCAAATTAGTGCCCATAGGAATGGTGAATTTTATAAAAATTCAACTTTATGCAGATTTTGTGACTGATTTGGTTTCGGACAATGATTCTTATCACTATTCTAAAATTACAGCCCGTTTGATACCTTAGAACCTGAAAAATTGGCATTTTTAGTTCGAACCCAAGTCTCAAATTAGTTCCTATAGGAATGATAATTTTTCCAAAAATTCAACTTTATGCAGATTTTATGACTGATTTCGTTTTGGAACATGATTCTTATCACTATTCTAAAATTACAGCCCGTTTTATACCATAGAACCTGAAAAATTGGCATTTTTAGTTCGAACCCAAGTCTCAAATTAGTTCCCATAGGAATGATTATTTGTCCTAAACTTCAACTTTATTCAGATTTTCTGACTGATTTTGTTCTCGAACATGATTTTTATCGCTTTTCTTAAATTTCAGCCCGTTTGGTACCATAGAGGCGGAAAAAATGGATTTATTAGTTCGAACCCAAGTCTTAAATTAGTACCCATAGGAATGATGATTTTTCCTAAACTTCAACTTTAAACAGATTTTATAATTGATTTTGTTGAGGAACATTATTTTTATCACTATTTTAAGCTATCAGAATGTTTCGTACCATGGAGGCTAAAAAAATGGCTTTCTTAGTTCGAACCCAAGTCTCAAATTAGTGCCCATAGGAATGATGAATTTTATAAAAATTCAACTTAATGCAGATTTTATGACTTATTTCGTTTTGGAACATGATTCTTATCACTATTCTAAAGATTCAGCCCGTTTGATACCATAGAGCCTGAAAAAATGGATTTTTTGTTCGAACCCAAGTCTGAAATTAGTACCATAGGATTGATGATTTTTCCTAAACTTCAACTAAAATCAGATTTTCTGGCTTTTTTTTTTTATAGTGAATACCTCACAAGAGTCCCAACTGCTCCCGTCTGGAGCCAGTGAGACTATGGCATCCCCAATTGGGTGATGTTGTGAGGCTGAAGGTAAGTGGGGAAGGGAAAGAGGAAGGTGGGGAAGTACCTGGCTATTCAGATCTAGTCACTAAACACGGCTAAAGCCATTTGGAGCAACGTTTCAATTCTGAATGGTGGTCTTACACCAGGGCGATACTGGTAGTATCTTCCACTCTGGAACGTGCCGCAAATATACTATATATTATTTTTAATGAATTAATTGTGAAATAACACAAATTAATCAAATAAAATTTATTTGCGCACGCCGGGTTCGAACCCGCGACCTTCGGAATGGCAGTCCAATGCGTTACCACTGGACTATGCCGGCCGTCCTGATTGATGCCGGCTGATTTTGTTCTGGAACATGATATGTACTACTATTCTAAAAATTTTGCCCGTTTGGTTCCATAAAGCCTGAAAAAATGGCATTTTTAGTTCGAACCCAAGTCTCAAATTAGTTCCCATAGGAATGATGATTTTTCCAAAAATTCAACTTTATGCAGATTTTGTGACTGATTTTGGTTTCGGACAATGATTCTTATCACTATTCTAAAATTACAGCCCGTTTGATACCATAGAACCTGAAAAATTGGCATTTTTAGTTCGAACCCAAGTCTCAAATTAGTTCCCCTTAGGAATGATGATTTTTCCAAAAATTCAACTTTATGCAGATTTTGTTCTGGAACATGATTTTTATCACTTTTCTAAAATTTCAGTTCGTTTGGTACCATAGAGCCTGAAGAAATGCCTTTTTTTATTTCGAACCCACGAGTCAAATTAGTTCCCATAGGAAAGATGATTTTTCCTAAACTTCAACTTTAAGCATATTTTATAACTGATTTTGTTCTGGAACATTATTTTTATCACTATTTTAAGCTATCATAACGATTCGTATCATAGATGTTGAAAAAATGGCTTTCTTAGTTTGAACCCGAGCCTCAAATTAGTGCCCATAGGAATGGTGAATTTTATAAAAATTCTACTTTATGTAGATTTTCTGACTGATTTTGTTCTGCAACATGATTTTTATCACAATTCTAAAATTTCATCCCGTTTGGTACCATAGAGCCTGAAAAAATGGCATTTTTAGTTCGAACCCAAGTCTCAAATTAACTCCCATAGGAATGATGATTTTTCCTAAACTTCAACTATAAGCAGATTTTATAACTGATTTTGTTCTGGAACATTATTTTTATCACTATTTTAAGCTATCAGAACGTTTCGTACCATAGATGCTGAAAAAATGGCTTTCTTAGTTCGAACCCAAGTCTCAAATTAGTGCCCATAGGAATGAAGAATTTTATAAAAATTCATCTTTATTCAGATTTATTGACTGATTTTGTTCTCGAACATGATTTTTATCACTTTTCTAAAATTTCTGCCTGTTTGGTACCAAAGAGGCTGAAAAAATGAATTTATTAGTTCGAACCCACGTCTGAAATTAGTACCCATAGGAATGATGATTTTTCCTCAACTTCAACTAAAATCAGATTTTCTGGCTGATTTTGTTCTGAAACGTGATTCGTACTACGATTCTAAAATTTTAGCCCGTTTGGTAGCACAGAGCCCGAAAAAATGGCTTTTTTTAATTCGAACCCAAGTCTCAAATTAGTGCCCATAGGAGGAATGATGATTTTTCCTAAACTTAAACTTTATTCTGATTTTGTTCTGGAAAATGATTTTTATCACTATTCTAAGCTATCAGAACGTTTCTTACCATAGATGCTGAAAAAATGGCTTTCTTAGTTCGATCCCAAGTCTCAAATTAGTGCCCATAGGAATGATGAATTTTATGAAAATTGATCTTTATGCAGATTTTATGACTGATATCGTTTTGGAACATGATTTTTATCACTATTCTAAAGTTTCAGCCCGTTTGATACCATAGAGCCTGAAAAAATGGCATTTTTAGTTCGAACCCAAGTCTCAAATTAGTTCCTATAGGAATGATGATTTTTCCAAAAATTCAACTTTATGCAGATTTTATGACTGATTTCGTTTTGGAACATGATTCTTATCACTATTCTAAAATTACAGCCCGTTTTATACCATAGAACCTGAAAAATTGGCATTTTTAGTTCGAACCCAAGTCTCAAATTAGTTCCCATAGGAATGATGATTTTTCCAAAAATTCAACTTTATGCAGATTTTATGACTGATTTCGTTTTGGAACATGATTCTTATCACTATTCTTAAATTTCAGCCCGTTTGGTACCATAGAGGCTGAAAAAATGGATTTATTAGTTCGAACCCAAGTCTGAAATTAGCACCCATAGGAATGATGATTTTTCCTAAACTTCAACTTTAAGTAGATTTTATAACTGATTTTGTTGAGGAACATTATTTTTATCACTATTTTCAGCTATCAGAACGTTTCGTACCATAGATGCTGAAAAAATTGCTTTCTTAGTTCGAACCCAAGTCTCAAATTAGTGCCCATAGGAATGGTGAATTTTATAAAAATTCAACTTTATGCAGATTTTGTGACTGATTTGGTTTCGGACAATGATTCTTATCACTATTCTAAAATTACAGCCCGTTTGATACCTTAGAACCTGAAAAATTGGCATTTTTAGTTCGAACCCAAGTCTCAAATTAGTTCCTATAGGAATGATAATTGTTCCAAAAATTCAACTTTATGCAGATTTTATGACTGATTTCGTTTTGGAACATGATTCTTATCACTATTCTAAAATTACAGCCCGTTTTATACCATAGAACCTGAAAAATTGGCATTTTTAGTTCGAACCCAAGTCTCAAATTAGTTCCCATAGGAATGATTATTTGTCCTAAACTTCAACTTTATTCAGATTTTCTGACTGATTTTGTTCTCGAACATGATTTTTATCGCTTTTCTTAAATTTCAGCCCGTTTGGTACCATAGAGGCGGAAAAAATGGATTTATTAGTTCGAACCCAAGTCTTAAATTAGTACCCATAGGAATGATGATTTTTCCTAAACTTCAACTTTAAACAGATTTTATAATTGATTTTGTTGAGGAACATTATTTTTATCACTATTTTAAGCTATCAGAATGTTTCGTACCATGGAGGCTAAAACAATGGCTTTCTTAGTTCGAACCCAAGTCTCAAATTAGTGCCCATAGGAATGATGAATTTTATAAAAATTCAACATAATGCAGATTTTATGACTGATTTCGTTTTGGAACATGATTCTTATCACTATTCTAAAGATTCAGCCCGTTTGATACCATAGAGCCTGAAAAAATGGATTTTTTGTTCGAACCCAAGTCTGAAATTAGTACCATAGGATTGATGATTTTTCCTAAACTTCAACTAAAATCAGATTTTCTGGCTGATTTTGTTCTGGAACATGATATGTACTACTATTCTAAAAATTTTGCCCGTTTGGTTCCATAAAGCCTGAAAAAATGGCATTTTTAGTTCGAACCCAAGTCTCAAATTAGTTCCCATAGGAATGATGATTTTTCCAAAAATTCAACTTTATGCAGATTTTGTGACTGATTTTGGTTTCGGACAATGATTCTTATCACTATTCTAAAATTACAGCCCGTTTGATACCATAGAACCTGAAAAATTGGCATTTTTAGTTCGAACCCAAGTCTCAAATTCGTTCCCCTTAGGAATGATGATTTTTCCAAAAATTCAACTTTATGCAGATTTTGTTCTGGAACATGATTTTTATCACTTTTCTAAAATTTCAGTTCGTTTGGTACCATAGAGCCTGAAGAAATGCCTTTTTTATTTCGAACCCACGAGTCAAATTAGTTCCCATAGGAAAGATGATTTTTCCTAAACTTCAACTTTAAGCATATTTTATAACTGATTTTGTTCTGGAACATTATTTTTATCACTATTTTAAGCTATCAGAACGTTTTGTACCATAGATGCTGAAAAAATGGCTTTCTTAGTTCGAACCCAAGTCTCAAATTAGTGCCCATAAGAATGAAGAATTTTATAAAAATTCAACTTTATTCAGATTTATTGACTGATTTTTTTCTGCAACATGATTTTTATCACAATTCTAAAATTTCATCCCGTTTGGTACCATAGAGCCTGAAAAAATGGCATTTTTAGTTCGAACCCAAGTCTCAAATTAACTCCCATAGGAATGATGATTTTTCCTAAACTTCAACTATAAGCAGATTTTATAACTGATTTTGTTCTGGAACATTATTTTTATCACTATTTTAAGCTATCAGAACGTTTTGTACCATAGATGCTGAAAAAATGGCTTTCTTAGTTCGAACCCAAGTCTCAAATTAGTGCCCATAAGAATGAAGAATTTTATAAAAATTCAACTTTATTCAGATTTATTGACTGATTTTGTTCTCGAACATGATTTTTATCACTTTTCTAAAATTTCTGCCTGTTTGGTACCAAAGAGGCTGAAAAAATGAATTTATTAGTTCGAACCCACGTCTGAAATTAGTACCCATAGGAATGATGATTTTTCCTCAACTTCAACTAAAATCAGATTTTCTGGCTGATTTTGTTCTGGAACGTGATTCGTACTACGATTCTAAAATTTTAGCCCGTTTGGTAGCACAGAGCCCGAAAAAATGGCTTTTTTAATTCGAACCCAAGTCTCAAATTAGTGTCCATAGGAGGAATGATGATTTTTCCTAAACTTAAACTTTATTCTGATTTTGTTCTGGAAAATGATTTTTATCACTATTCTAAGCTATCAGAACGTTTCTTACCATAGATGCTGAAAAAATGGCTTTCTTAGTTCGATCCCAAGTCTCAAATTAGTGCCCATAGGAATGATGAATTTTATGAAAATTGATCTTTATGCAGATTTTATGACTGATATCGTTTTGGAACATGATTTTTATCACTATTCTAAAGTTTCAGCCAGTTTGATACCATAGAGCCTGAAAAAATGGCATTTTTAGTTCGAACCCAAGTCTCAAATTAGTTCCTATAGGAATGATGATTTTTCCAAAAATTCAACTTTATGCAGATTTTATGACTGATTTCGTTTCGGAACATGATTCTTATCACTATTCTAAAATTACAGCCCGTTTTATACCATAGAACCTGAAAAATTAGCATTTTTAGTTCGAACCCAAGTCTCAAATTAGTTCCCATAGGAATGATTATTTGTCCTAAACTTCAACTTTATTCAGATTTTCTGACTGATTTTGTTCTCGAACATGATTTTTATCGCTTTTCTTAAATTTCAGCCCGTTTGGTACCATAGAGGCGGAAAAAATGGATTTATTAGTTCGAACCCAAGTCTGAAATTAGTACCCATAGGAATGATGATTTTTCCTAAACTTCAACTTTAAGCAGATTTTATAATTGATTTTGTTGAGGAACATTATTTTTATCACTATTTTAAGCTATCATAACGATTCGTACCATAGATGTTGAAAAAATGGCTTTCTTAGTTAGATCCCAAGTCTCAAATTAGTGCCCATAGGAATGATGAATTTTATGAAAATTGATCTTTATGCAGATTTTGTGACTGATTTCGTTTCGGACAAGGATTCTCATCACTATTCTAAAATTACAGCCCGTTTGATACCATAGAGCCTGAAAAAATGGCATTTTTAGTTCGAACCCAAGTCTCAAATTAGTTCCTATATGAATGATGATTTTTCCAAAAATTCAACTTTATGCAGATTTTATGACTGATTTCGTTTTGGAACATGATTCTTATCACTATTCTAAAATTACAGCCCGTTTTATACCATAGAACCTGAAAAATTGGCATTTTTAGTTCGAACCCAAGTCTCAAATTAGTTCCCATAGGAATGATTATTTGTCCTAAACTTCAACTTTATTCAGATTTTCTGACTGATTTTGTTCTCGAACATGATTTTTATCGCTTTTCTTAAATTTCAGCCCGTTTGGTACCATAGAGGCGGAAAAAATGGATTTATTAGTTCGAACCCAAGTCTGAAATTAGTACCCATAGGAATGATGATTTTTCCTAAACTTCAACTTTAAGCAGATTTTATAATTGATTTTGTTGAGGAACATTATTTTTATCACTATTTTAAGCTATCAGAACGTTTCGTACCATAGATGCTGAAAAAATGGCTTTCTTAGTTCGAACCCAAGTCTCAAATTAGTGCCCATAGGAATGATGAATTTTATAAAAATTCACTTTATGCAGATTTAATGACTGATTTCGTTTTGGAACATGATTCTTATCACTATTCTAAAATTTCATCCAGTTTGATACCATAAAACCTGAAAAAATGGCTTTTTTAGTTCGAACCCAAGTCTCAAATTAGTTCCAATAGGAATGATGATTTTTCCAAAAATTCAACTTTATGCAGATTTTATGACTGATTTCGTTTTGGAACATGATTCTTATCACTATTCTAAAATTACAGACCGTTTGATACCATAGAACCTGAAAAATTGGCATTTTTAGTTCGAACCCAAGTCTCAAATTAGTTCCCATAGGAATGATGATTTTTCCAAAAATTCAACTTTATGCAGATTTTATGACTGATTTCGTTTTGGAACATGATTCTTATCACTATTCTAAAATTTCAGCCCGTTTGGTACCATAGAGGCTGAAAAAATGGATTTATTAGTTCGAACCCAAGTCTGAAATTAGCACCCATAGGAATGATGATTTTTCCTAAACTTCAACTTTAAGTAGATTTTATAACTGATTTTGTTGAGGAACATTATTTTTATCACTATTTTCAGCTATCAGAACGTTTCGTACCATAGATGCTGAAAAAATTGCTTTCTTAGTTCGAACCCAAGTCTCAAATTAGTGCCCATAGGAATGGTGAATTTTATAAAAATTCAACTTTATGCAGATTTTGTGACTGATTTGGTTTCGGACAATGATTCTTATCACTATTCTAAAATTACAGCCCGTTTGATACCATAGAACCTGAAAAATTGGCATTTTTAGTTCGAACCCAAGTCTCAAATTAGTTCCTATAGGAATGATGATTTTTCCAAAAATTCAACTTTATGCAGATTTTATGACTGATTTCGTTTTGGAACATGATTCTTATCACTATTCTAAAATTACAGACCGTTTGATACCATAGAACCTGAAAAATTGGCATTTTTAGTTCGAACCCAAGTCTCAAATTAGTTCCCATAGGAATGATGATTTTTCCAAAAATTCAACTTTATGCAGATTTTATGACTGATTTCGTTTTGGAACATGATTCTTATCACTATTCTAAAATTTCAGCCCGTTTGGTACCATAGAGGCTGAAAAAATGGATTTATTAGTTCGAACCCAAGTCTGAAATTAGCACCCATAGGAATGATGATTTTTCCTAAACTTCAACTTTAAGTAGATTTTATAACTGATTTTGTTGAGGAACATTATTTTTATCACTATTTTCAGCTATCAGAACGTTTCGTACCATAGATGCTGAAAAAATTGCTTTCTTAGTTCGAACCCAAGTCTCAAATTAGTGCCCATAGGAATGGTGAATTTTATAAAAATTCAACTTTATGCAGATTTTGTGACTGATTTGGTTTCGGACAATGATTCTTATCACTATTCTAAAATTACAGCCCGTTTGATACCATAGAACCTGAAAAATTGGCATTTTTATTTCGAACCCAAGTCTCAAATTAGTTCCTATAGGAATGATGATTTTTCCAAAAATTCAACTTTATGCAGATTTTATGACTGATTTCGTTTTGGAACATGATTCTTATCACTATTCAAAATTACAGCCCGTTTTATACCATAGAACCTGAAAAATTGGCATTTTTAGTTCGAACCCAAGTCTTAAATTAGTTCCCATAGGAATGATTATTTGTCCTAAACTTCAACTTTATTCAGATTTTCTGACTGATTTTGTTCTCGAACATGATTTTTATCGCTTTTCTTAAATTTCAGCCCGTTTGGTACCATAGAGGCGGAAAAAATGGATTTATTAGTTCGAACCCAAGTCTGAAATTAGTACCCATAGGAATGATGATTTTTCCTAAACTTCAACTTTAAACAGATTTTATAATTGATTTTGTTGAGGAACATTATTTTTTTCACTATTTTAAGCTATCAGAATGTTTCGTACCATGGAGGCTAAAAAAATGGCTTTCTTAGTTCGAACCCAAGTCTCAAATTAGTGCCCATAGGAATGATGAATTTTATAAAAATTCAACTTAATGCAGATTTTATGACTTATTTCGTTTTGGAACATGATTCTTATCACTATTCTAAAGATTCAGCCCGTTTGATACCATAGAGCCTGAAAAAATGGATTTTTTGTTCGAACCCAAGTCTGAAATTAGTACCATAGGATTGATGATTTTTCCTAAACTTCAACTAAAATCAGATTTTCTGGCTTTTTTTTTTTTATAGTGAATACCTCACAAGAGTCCCAACTGCTCCCGTCTGGAGCCAGTGAGACTATGGCATCCCCAATTGGGTGATGTTGTGAGGCTGAAGGTAAGTGGGGAAGGGAAAGAGGAAGGTGGGGAAGTACCTGGCTATTCAGATCTAGTCACTAAACACGGCTAAAGCCATTTGGAGCAACGTTTCAATTCTGAATGGTGGTCTTACACCAGGGCGATACTGGTAGTATCTTCCACTCTGGAACGTGCCGCAAATATACTATATATTATTTTTAATGAATTAATTGTGAAATAACACAAATTAATCAAATAAAATTTATTTGCGCACGCCGGGTTCGAACCCGCGACCTTCGGAATGGCAGTCCAATGCGTTACCACTGGACTATGCCGGCCGTCCTGATTGATGCCGGCTGATTTTGTTCTGGAACATGATATGTACTACTATTCTAAAAATTTTGCCCGTTTGGTTCCATAAAGCCTGAAAAAATGGCATTTTTAGTTCGAACCCAAGTCTCAAATTAGTTCCCATAGGAATGATGATTTTTCCAAAAATTCAACTTTATGCAGATTTTGTGACTGATTTTGGTTTCGGACAATGATTCTTATCACTATTCTAAAATTACAGCCCGTTTGATACCATAGAACCTGAAAAATTGGCATTTTTAGTTCGAACCCAAGTCTCAAATTAGTTCCCCTTAGGAATGATGATTTTTCCAAAAATTCAACTTTATGCAGATTTTGTTCTGGAACATGATTTTTATCACTTTTCTAAAATTTCAGTTCGTTTGGTACCATAGAGCCTGAAGAAATGCCTTTTTTTATTTCGAACCCACGAGTCAAATTAGTTCCCATAGGAAAGATGATTTTTCCTAAACTTCAACTTTAAGCATATTTTATAACTGATTTTGTTCTGGAACATTATTTTTATCACTATTTTAAGCTATCATAACGATTCGTATCATAGATGTTGAAAAAATGGCTTTCTTAGTTTGAACCCGAGCCTCAAATTAGTGCCCATAGGAATGGTGAATTTTATAAAAATTCTACTTTATGTAGATTTTCTGACTGATTTTGTTCTGCAACATGATTTTTATCACAATTCTAAAATTTCATCCCGTTTGGTACCATAGAGCCTGAAAAAATGGCATTTTTAGTTCGAACCCAAGTCTCAAATTAACTCCCATAGGAATGATGATTTTTCCTAAACTTCAACTATAAGCAGATTTTATAACTGATTTTGTTCTGGAACATTATTTTTATCACTATTTTAAGCTATCAGAACGTTTCGTACCATAGATGCTGAAAAAATGGCTTTCTTAGTTCGAACCCAAGTCTCAAATTAATGCCCATAGGAATGAAGAATTTTATAAAAATTCATCTTTATTCAGATTTATTGACTGATTTTGTTCTCGAACATGATTTTTATCACTTTTCTAAAATTTCTGCCTGTTTGGTACCAAAGAGGCTGAAAAAATGAATTTATTAGTTCGAACCCACGTCTGAAATTAGTACCCATAGGAATGATGATTTTTCCTCATTTTCAACTAAAATCAGATTTTCTGGCTGATTTTGTTCTGAAACGTGATTCGTACTACGATTCTAAAATTTTAGCCCGTTTGGTAGCACAGAGCCCGAAAAAATGGCTTTTTTAATTCGAACCCAAGTCTCAAATTAGTGCCCATAGGAGGAATGATGATTTTTCCTAAACTTAAACTTTATTCTGATTTTGTTCTGGAAAATGATTTTTATCACTATTCTAAGCTATCAGAACGTTTCTTACCATAGATGCTGAAAAAATGGCTTTCTTAGTTCGATCCCAAGTCTCAAATTAGTGCCCATAGGAATGATGAATTTTATGAAAATTGATCTTTATGCAGATTTTATGACTGATATCGTTTTGGAACATGATTTTTATCACTATTCTAAAGTTTCAGCCCGTTTGATACCATAGAGCCTGAAAAAATGGCATTTTTAGTTCGAACCCAAGTCTCAAATTAGTTCCTATAGGAATGATGATTTTTCCAAAAATTCAACTTTATGCAGATTTTATGACTGATTTCGTTTTGGAACATGATTCTTATCACTATTCTAAAATTACAGCCCGTTTTATACCATAGAACCTGAAAAATTGGCATTTTTAGTTCGAACCCAAGTCTCAAATTAGTTCCCATAGGAATGATTATTTGTCCTAAACTTCAACTTTATTCAGATTTTCTGACTGATTTTGTTCTCGAACATGATTTTTATCGCTTTTCTTAAATTTCAGCCCGTTTGGTACCATAGAGGCGGAAAAAATGGATTTATTAGTTCGAACCCAAGTCTGAAATTAATACCCATAGGAATGATGATTTTTCCTAAACTTCAACTTTAAGCAGATTTTATAATTGATTTTGTTGAGGAACATTATTTTTATCACTATTTTAAGCTATCAGAACGTTTCGTACCATAGATGCTGAAAAAATGGCTTTCTTAGTTCGAACCCAAGTCTCAAATTAGTGCCCATAGGAATGATGAATTTTATAAAAATTCACTTTATTCAGATTTAATGACTGATTTCGTTTTGGAACATGATTCTTATCACTATTCTAAAATTTCATCCAGTTTGATACCATAAAACCTGAAAAAATGGCTTTTTTAGTTCGAACCCAAGTCTCAAATTAGTTCCCATAGGAATGATGATTTTTCCAAAAATTCAACTTTATGCAGATTTTATGATTGATTTCGTTTTGGAACATGATTCTTATCACTATTCTAAAATTACAGACCGTTTGATACCATAGAACCTGAAAAATTGGCATTTTTAGTTCGAACCCAAGTCTCAAATTAGTTCCCATAGGAATGATGATTTTTCCAAAAATTCAACTTTATGCAGATTTTATGACTGATTTCGTTTTGGAACATGATTCTTATCACTATTCTAAAATTTCAGCCCGTTTGGTACCATAGAGGCTGAAAAAATGGATTTATTAGTTCGAACCCAAGTCTGAAATTAGCACCCATAGGAATGATGATTTTTCCTAAACTTCAACTTTAAGTAGATTTTATAACTGATTTTGTTGAGGAACATTATTTTTATCACTATTTTCAGCTATCAGAACGTTTCGTACCATAGATGCTGAAAAAATTGCTTTCTTAGTTCGAACCCAAGTCTCAAATTAGTGCCCATAGGAATGGTGAATTTTATAAAAATTCAACTTTATGCAGATTTTGTGACTGATTTGGTTTCGGACAATGATTCTTATCACTATTCTAAAATTACAGCCCGTTTGATACCTTAGAACCTGAAAAATTGGCATTTTTAGTTCGAACCCAAGTCTCAAATTAGTTCCTATAGGAATGATGATTTTTCCAAAAATTCAACTTTATGCAGATTTTATGACTGATTTCGTTTTGGAACATGATTCTTATCACTATTCTAAAATTACAGCCCGTTTTATACCATAGAACCTGAAAAATTGGCATTTTTAGTTCGAACCCAAGTCTCAAATTAGTTCCCATAGGAATGATTATTTGTCCTAAACTTCAACTTTATTCAGATTTTCTGACTGATTTTGTTCTCGAACATGATTTTTATCGCTTTTCTTAAATTTCAGCCCGTTTGGTACCATAGAGGCGGAAAAAATGGATTTATTAGTTCGAACCCAAGTCTGAAATTAGTACCCATAGGAATGATGATTTTTCCTAAACTTCAACTTTAAACAGATTTTATAATTGATTTTGTTGAGGAACATTATTTTTATCACTATTTTAAGCTATCAGAATGTTTCGTACCATGGAGGCTAAAAAAATGGCTTTCTTAGTTCGAACCCAAGTCTCAAATTAGTGCCCATAGGAATGATGAATTTTATAAAAATTCAACTTAATGCAGATTTTATGACTTATTTCGTTTTGGAACATGATTCTTATCACTATTCTAAAGATTCAGCCCGTTTGATACCATAGAGCCTGAAAAAATGGATTTTTTGTTCGAACCCAAGTCTGAAATTAGTACCATAGGATTGATGATTTTTCCTAAACTTCAACTAAAATCAGATTTTCTGGCTTTTTTTTTTTTATAGTGAATACCTCACAAGAGTCCCAACTGCTCCCGTCTGGAGCCAGTGAGACTATGGCATCCCCAATTGGGTGATGTTGTGAGGCTGAAGGTAAGTGGGGAAGGGAAAGAGGAAGGTGGGGAAGTACCTGGCTATTCAGATCTAGTCACTAAACACGGCTAAAGCCATTTGGAGCAACGTTTCAATTCTGAATGGTGGTCTTACACCAGGGCGATACTGGTAGTATCTTCCACTCTGGAACGTGCCGCAAATATACTATATATTATTTTTAATGAATTAATTGTGAAATAACACAAATTAATCAAATAAAATTTATTTGCGCACGCCGGGTTCGAACCCGCGACCTTCGGAATGGCAGTCCAATGCGTTACCACTGGACTATGCCGGCCGTCCTGATTGATGCCGGCTGATTTTGTTCTGGAACATGATATGTACTACTATTCTAAAAATTTTGCCCGTTTGGTTCCATAAAGCCTGAAAAAATGGCATTTTTAGTTCGAACCCAAGTCTCAAATTAGTTCCCATAGGAATGATGATTTTTCCAAAAATTCAACTTTATGCAGATTTTGTGACTGATTTTGGTTTCGGACAATGATTCTTATCACTATTCTAAAATTACAGCCCGTTTGATACCATAGAACCTGAAAAATTGGCATTTTTAGTTCGAACCCAAGTCTCAAATTAGTTCCCCTTAGGAATGATGATTTTTCCAAAAATTCAACTTTATGCAGATTTTGTTCTGGAACATGATTTTTATCACTTTTCTAAAATTTCAGTTCGTTTGGTACCATAGAGCCTGAAGAAATGCCTTTTTTTATTTCGAACCCACGAGTCAAATTAGTTCCCATAGGAAAGATGATTTTTCCTAAACTTCAACTTTAAGCATATTTTATAACTGATTTTGTTCTGGAACATTATTTTTATCACTATTTTAAGCTATCATAACGATTCGTATCATAGATGTTGAAAAAATGGCTTTCTTAGTTTGAACCCGAGCCTCAAATTAGTGCCCATAGGAATGGTGAATTTTATAAAAATTCTACTTTATGTAGATTTTCTGACTGATTTTGTTCTGCAACATGATTTTTATCACAATTCTAAAATTTCATCCCGTTTGGTACCATAGAGCCTGAAAAAATGGCATTTTTAGTTCGAACCCAAGTCTCAAATTAACTCCCATAGGAATGATGATTTTTCCTAAACTTCAACTATAAGCAGATTTTATAACTGATTTTGTTCTGGAACATTATTTTTATCACTATTTTAAGCTATCAGAACGTTTCGTACCATAGATGCTGAAAAAATGGCTTTCTTAGTTCGAACCCAAGTCTCAAATTAGTGCCCATAGGAATGAAGAATTTTATAAAAATTCATCTTTATTCAGATTTATTGACTGATTTTGTTCTCGAACATGATTTTTATCACTTTTCTAAAATTTCTGCCTGTTTGGTACCAAAGAGGCTGAAAAAATGAATTTATTAGTTCGAACCCACGTCTGAAATTAGTACCCATAGGAATGATGATTTTTCCTCAACTTCAACTAAAATCAGATTTTCTGGCTGATTTTGTTCTGAAACGTGATTCGTACTACGATTCTAAAATTTTAGCCCGTTTGGTAGCACAGAGCCCGAAAAAATGGCTTTTTTAATTCGAACCCAAGTCTCAAATTAGTGCCCATAGGAGGAATGATGATTTTTCCTAAACTTAAACTTTATTCTGATTTTGTTCTGGAAAATGATTTTTATCACTATTCTAAGCTATCAGAACGTTTCTTACCATAGATGCTGAAAAAATGGCTTTCTTAGTTCGATCCCAGGTCTCAAATTAGTGCCCATAGGAATGATGAATTTTATGAAAATTGATCTTTATGCAGATTTTATGACTGATATAGTTTTGGAACATGATTTTTATCACTATTCTAAAGTTTCAGCCCGTTTGATACCATAGAGCCTGAAAAAATGGCATTTTTAGTTCGAACCCAAGTCTCAAATTAGTTCCTATAGGAATGATGATTTTTCCAAAAATTCAACTTTATGCAGATTTTATGACTGATTTCGTTTTGGAACATGATTCTTATCACTATTCTAAAATTACAGCCCGTTTTATACCATAGAACCTGAAAAATTGGCATTTTTAGTTCGAACCCAAGTCTCAAATTAGTTCCCATAGGAATGATTATTTGTCCTAAACTTCAACTTTATTCAGATTTTCTGACTGATTTTGTTCTCGAACATGATTTTTATCGCTTTTCTTAAATTTCAGCCCGTTTGGTACCATAGGGGCGGAAAAAATGGATTTATTAGTTCGAACCCAAGTCTGAAATTAATACCCATAGGAATGATGATTTTTCCTAAACTTCAACTTTAAGCAGATTTTATAATTGATTTTGTTGAGGAACATTATTTTTATCACTATTTTAAGCTATCAGAACGTTTCGTACCATAGATGCTGAAAAAATGGCTTTCTTAGTTCGAACCCAAGTCTCAAATTAGTGCCCATAGGAATGATGAATTTTATAAAAATTCACTTTATTCAGATTTAATGACTGATTTCGTTTTGGAACATGATTCTTATCACTATTCTAAAATTTCATCCAGTTTGATACCATAAAACCTGAAAAAATGGCTTTTTTAGTTCGAACCCAAGTCTCAAATTAGTTCCCATAGGAATGATGATTTTTCCAAAAATTCAACTTTATGCAGATTTTATGATTGATTTCGTTTTGGAACATGATTCTTATCACTATTCTAAAATTACAGACCGTTTGATACCATAGAACCTGAAAAATTGGCATTTTTAGTTCGAACCCAAGTCTCAAATTAGTTCCCATAGGAATGATGATTTTTCCAAAAATTCAACTTTATGCAGATTTTATGACTGATTTCGTTTTGGAACATGATTCTTATCACTATTCTAAAATTTCAGCCCGTTTGGTACCATAGAGGCTGAAAAAATGGATTTATTAGTTCGAACCCAAGTCTGAAATTAGCACCCATAGGAATGATGATTTTTCCTAAACTTCAACTTTAAGTAGATTTTATAACTGATTTTGTTGAGGAACATTATTTTTATCACTATTTTCAGCTATCAGAACGTTTCGTACCATAGATGCTGAAAAAATTGCTTTCTTAGTTCGAACCCAAGTCTCAAATTAGTGCCCATAGGAATGGTGAATTTTATAAAAATTCAACTTTATGCAGATTTTGTGACTGATTTGGTTTCGGACAATGATTCTTATCACTATTCTAAAATTACAGCCCGTTTGATACCTTAGAACCTGAAAAATTGGCATTTTTAGTTCGAACCCAAGTCTCAAATTAGTTCCTATAGGAATGATGATTTTTCCAAAAATTCAACTTTATGCAGATTTTATGACTGATTTCGTTTTGGAACATGATTCTTATCACTATTCTAAAATTACAGCCCGTTTTATACCATAGAACCTGAAAAATTGGAATTTTTAGTTCGAACCCAAGTCTCAAATTAGTTCCCATAGGAATGATTATTTGTCCTAAACTTCAACTTTATTCAGATTTTCTGACTGATTTTGTTCTCGAACATGATTTTTATCGCTTTTCTTAAATTTCAGCCCGTTTGGTACCATAGAGGCGGAAAAAATGGATTTATTAGTTCGAACCCAAGTCTGAAATTAGTACCCATAGGAATGATGATTTTTCCTAAACTTCAACTTTAAACAGATTTTATAATTGATTTTGTTGAGGAACATTATTTTTATCACTATTTTAAGCTATCAGAATGTTTCGTACCATGGAGGCTAAAAAAATGGCTTTCTTAGTTCGAACCCAAGTCTCAAATTAGTGCCCATAGGAATGATGAATTTTATAAAAATTCAACTTAATGCAGATTTTATGACTTATTTCGTTTTGGAACATGATTCTTATCACTATTCTAAAGATTCAGCCCGTTTGATACCATAGAGCCTGAAAAAATGGATTTTTTGTTCGAACCCAAGTCTGAAATTAGTACCATAGGATTGATGATTTTTCCTAAACTTCAACTAAAATCAGATTTTCTGGCTTTTTTTTTTTTATAGTGAATACCTCACAAGAGTCCCAACTGCTCCCGTCTGGAGCCAGTGAGACTATGGCATCCCCAATTGGGTGATGTTGTGAGGCTGAAGGTAAGTGGGGAAGGGAAAGAGGAAGGTGGGAAAGTACCTGGCTATTCAGATCTAGTCACTAAACACGGCTAAAGCCATTTGGAGCAACGTTTCAATTCTGAATGGTGGTCTTACACCAGGGCGATACTGGTAGTATCTTCCACTCTGGAACGTGCCGCAAATATACTATATATTATTTTTAATGAATTAATTGTGAAATAACACAAATTAATCAAATAAAATTTATTTGCGCACGCCGGGTTCGAACCCGCGACCTTCGGAATGGCAGTCCAATGCGTTACCACTGGACTATGCCGGCTGTCCTGATTGATGCCGGCTGATTTTGTTCTGGAACATGATATGTACTACTATTCTAAAAATTTTGCCCGTTTGGTTCCATAAAGCCTGAAAAAATGGCATTTTTAGTTCGAACCCAAGTCTCAAATTAGTTCCCATAGGAATGATGATTTTTCCAAAAATTCAACTTTATGCAGATTTTGTGACTGATTTTGGTTTCGGACAATGATTCTTATCACTATTCTAAAATTACAGCCCGTTTGATACCATAGAACCTGAAAAATTGGCATTTTTAGTTCGAACCCAAGTCTCAAATTAGTTCCCCTTAGGAATGATGATTTTTCCAAAAATTCAACTTTATGCAGATTTTGTTCTGGAACATGATTTTTATCACTTTTCTAAAATTTCAGTTCGTTTGGTACCATAGAGCCTGAAGAAATGCCTTTTTTTATTTCGAACCCACGAGTCAAATTAGTTCCCATAGGAAAGATGATTTTTCCTAAACTTCAACTTTAAGCATATTTTATAACTGATTTTGTTCTGGAACATTATTTTTATCACTATTTTAAGCTATCAGAACGTTTCGTACCATAGATGCTGAAAAAATGGCTTTCTTAGTTCGAACCCAAGTCTCAAATTAGTGCCCATAGGAATGAAGAATTTTATAAAAATTCATCTTTATTCAGATTTATTGACTGATTTTGTTCTCGAACATGATTTTTATCACTTTTCTAAAATTTCTGCCTGTTTGGTACCAAAGAGGCTGAAAAAATGAATTTATTAGTTCGAACCCACGTCTGAAATTAGTACCCATAGGAATGATGATTTTTCCTCAACTTCAACTAAAATCAGATTTTCTGGCTGATTTTGTTCTGAAACGTGATTCGTACTACGATTCTAAAATTTTAGCCCGTTTGGTAGCACATAGCCCGAAAAAATGGCTTTTTTAATTCGAACCCAAGTCTCAAATTAGTGCCCATAGGAGGAATGATGATTTTTCCTAAACTTAAACTTTATTCTGATTTTGTTCTGGAAAATGATTTTTATCACTATTCTAAGCTATCAGAACGTTTCTTACCATAGATGCTGAAAAAATGGCTTTCTTAGTTCGATCCCAAGTCTCAAATTAGTGCCCATAGGAATGATGAATTTTATGAAAATTGATCTTTATGCAGATTTTATGACTGATATCGTTTTGGAACATGATTTTTATCACTATTCTAAAGTTTCAGCCCGTTTGATACCATAGAGCCTGAAAAAATGGCATTTTTAGTTCGAACCCAAGTCTCAAATTAGTTCCTATAGGAATGATGATTTTTCCAAAAATTCAACTTTATGCAGATTTTATGACTGATTTCGTTTTGGAACATGATTCTTATCACTATTCTAAAATTACAGCCCGTTTTATACCATAGAACCTGAAAAATTGGCATTTTTAGTTCGAACCCAAGTCTCAAATTAGTTCCCATAGGAATGATGATTTTTCCAAAAATTCAACTTTATGCAGATTTTATGACTGATTTCGTTTTGGAACATGATTCTTATCACTATTCTTAAATTTCAGCCCGTTTGGTACCATAGAGGCTGAAAAAATGGATTTATTAGTTCGAACCCAAGTCTGAAATTAGCACCCATAGGAATGATGATTTTTCCTAAACTTCAACTTTAAGTAGATTTTATAACTGATTTTGTTGAGGAACATTATTTTTATCACTATTTTCAGCTATCAGAACGTTTCGTACCATAGATGCTGAAAAAATTGCTTTCTTAGTTCGAACCCAAGTCTCAAATTAGTGCCCATAGGAATGGTGAATTTTATAAAAATTCAACTTTATGCAGATTTTGTGACTGATTTGGTTTCGGACAATGATTCTTATCACTATTCTAAAATTACAGCCCGTTTGATACCTTAGAACCTGAAAAATTGGCATTTTTAGTTCGAACCCAAGTCTCAAATTAGTTCCTATAGGAATGATGATTTTTCCAAAAATTCAACTTTATGCAGATTTTATGACTGATTTCGTTTTGGAACATGATTCTTATCACTATTCTAAAATTACAGCCCGTTTTATACCATAGAACCTGAAAAATTGGCATTTTTAGTTCGAACCCAAGTCTCAAATTAGTTCCCATAGGAATGATTATTTGTCCTAAACTTCAACTTTATTCAGATTTTCTGACTGATTTTGTTCTCGAACATGATTTTTATCGCTTTTCTTAAATTTCAGCCCGTTTGGTACCATAGAGGCGGAAAAAATGGATTTATTAGTTCGAACCCAAGTCTGAAATTAGTACCCATAGGAATGATGATTTTTCCTAAACTTCAACTTTAAACAGATTTTATAATTGATTTTGTTGAGGAACATTATTTTTATCACTATTTTAAGCTATCAGAATGTTTCGTACCATGGAGGCTAAAACAATGGCTTTCTTAGTTCGAACCCAAGTCTCAAATTAGTGCCCATAGGAATGATGAATTTTATAAAAATTCAACTTAATGCAGATTTTTTGACTGATTTCGTTTTGGAACATGATTCTTATCACTATTCTAAAGATTCAGCCCGTTTGATACCATAGAGCCTGAAAAAATGGATTTTTTGTTCGAACCCAAGTCTGAAATTAGTACCATAGGATTGATGATTTTTCCTAAACTTCAACTAAAATCAGATTTTCTGGCTGATTTTGTTCTGGAACATGATATGTACTACTATTCTAAAAATTTTGCCCGTTTGGTTCCATAAAGCCTGAAAAAATGGCATTTTTAGTTCGAACCCAAGTCTCAAATTAGTTCCCATAGGAATGATGATTTTTCCAAAAATTCAACTTTATGCAGATTTTGTGACTGATTTTGGTTTCGGACAATGATTCTTATCACTATTCTAAAATTACAGCCCGTTTGATACCATAGAACCTGAAAAATTGGCATTTTTAGTTCGAACGCAAGTCTCAAATTCGTTCCCCTTAGGAATGATGATTTTTCCAAAAATTCAACTTTATGCAGATTTTGTTCTGGAACATGATTTTTATCACTTTTCTAAAATTTCAGTTCGTTTGGTACCATAGAGCCTGAAGAAATGCCTTTTTTATTTCGAACCCACGAGTCAAATTAGTTCCCATAGGAAAGATGATTTTTCCTAAACTTCAACTTTAAGCATATTTTATAACTGATTTTGTTCTGGAACATTATTTTTATCACTATTTTAAGCTATCAGAACGTTTTGTACCATAGATGCTGAAAAAATGGCTTTCTTAGTTCGAACCCAAGTCTCAAATTAGTGCCCATAAGAATGAAGAATTTTATAAAAATTCAACTTTATTCAGATTTATTGACTGATTTTGTTCTGCAACATGATTTTTATCACAATTCTAAAATTTCATCCCGTTTGGTACCATAGAGCCTGAAAAAATGGCATTTTTAGTTCGAACCCAAGTCTCAAATTAACTCCCATAGGAATGATGATTTTTCCTAAACTTCAACTATAAGCAGATTTTATAACTGATTTTGTTCTGGAACATTATTTTTATCACTATTTTAAGCTATCAGAACGTTTTGTACCATAGATGCTGAAAAAATGGCTTTCTTAGTTCGAACCCAAGTCTCAAATTAGTGCCCATAAGAATGAAGAATTTTATAAAAATTCAACTTTATTCAGATTTATTGACTGATTTTGTTCTCGAACATGATTTTTATCACTTTTCTAAAATTTCTGCCTGTTTGGTACCAAAGAGGCTGAAAAAATGAATTTATTAGTTCGAACCCACGTCTGAAATTAGTACCCATAGGAATGATGATTTTTCCTCAACTTCAACTAAAATCAGATTTTCTGGCTGATTTTGTTCTGGAACGTGATTCGTACTACGATTCTAAAATTTGAGCCCGTTTGGTAGCACAGAGCCCGAAAAAATGGCTTTTTTAATTCGAACCCAAGTCTCAAATTAGTGCCCATAGGAGGAATGATGATTTTTCCTAAACTTAAACTTTATTCTGATTTTGTTCTGGAAAATGATTTTTATCACTATTCTAAGCTATCAGAACGTTTCTTACCATAGATGCTGAAAAAATGGCTTTCTTAGTTCGATCCCAAGTCTCAAATTAGTGCCCATAGGAATGATGAATTTTATGAAAATTGATCTTTATGCAGATTTTATGACTGATATCGTTTTGGAACATGATTTTTATCACTATTCTAAAGTTTCAGCCCGTTTGATACCATAGAGCCTGAAAAAATGGCATTTTTAGTTCGAACCCAAGTCTCAAATTAGTTCCTATAGGAATGATGATTTTTCCAAAAATTCAACTTTATGCAGATTTTATGACTGATTTCGTTTCGGAACATGATTCTTATCACTATTCTAAAATTACAGCCCGTTTTATACCATAGAACCTGAAAAATTGGCATTTTTAGTTCGAACCCAAGTCTCAAATTAGTTCCCATAGGAATGATTATTTGTCCTAAACTTCAACTTTATTCAGATTTTCTGACTGATTTTGTTCTCGAACATGATTTTTATCGCTTTTCTTAAATTTCAGCCCGTTTGGTACCATAGAGGCGGAAAAAATGGATTTATTAGTTCGAACCCAAGTCTGAAATTAGTACCCATAGGAATGATGATTTTTCCTAAACTTCAACTTTAAGCAGATTTTATAATTGATTTTGTTGAGGAACATTATTTTTATCACTATTTTAAGCTATCAGAACGTTTCGTACCATAGATGCTGAAAAAATGGCTTTCTTAGTTCGAACCCAAGTCTCAAATTAGTGCCCATAGGAATGATGAATTTTATAAAAATTCACTTTATGCAGATTTAATGACTGATTTCGTTTTGGAACATGATTCTTATCACTATTCTAAAATTTCATCCAGTTTGATACCATAAAACCTGAAAAAATGGCTTTTTTAGTTCGAACCCAAGTCTCAAATTAGTTCCCATAGGAATGATGATTTTTCCAAAAATTCAACTTTATGCAGATTTTATGACTGATTTCGTTTTGGAACATGATTCTTATCACTATTCTAAAATTACAGACCGTTTGATACCATAGAACCTGAAAAATTGGCATTTTTAGTTCGAACCCAAGTCTCAAATTAGTTCCCATAGGAATGATGATTTTTCCAAAAATTCAACTTTATGCAGATTTTATGACTGATTTCGTTTTGGAACATGATTCTTATCACTATTCTAAAATTTCAGCCCGTTTGGTACCATAGAGGCTGAAAAAATGGATTTATTAGTTCGAACCCAAGTCTGAAATTAGCACCCATAGGAATGATGATTTTTCCTAAACTTCAACTTTAAGTAGATTTTATAACTGATTTTGTTGAGGAACATTATTTTTATCACTATTTTCAGCTATCAGAACGTTTCGTACCATAGATGCTGAAAAAATTGCTTTCTTAGTTCGAACCCAAGTCTCAAATTAGTGCCCATAGGAATGGTGAATTTTATAAAAATTCAACTTTATGCAGATTTTGTGACTGATTTGGTTTCGGACAATGATTCTTATCACTATTCTAAAATTACAGCCCGTTTGATACCATAGAACCTGAAAAATTGGCATTTTTAGTTCGAACCCAAGTCTCAAATTAGTTTCTATAGGAATGATGATTTTTCCAAAAATTCAACTTTGTGCAGATTTTATGACTGATTTCGTTTTGGAACATGATTCTTATCACTATTCTAAAATTACAGCCCGTTTTATACCATAGAACCTGAAAAATTGGCATTTTTAGTTCGAACCCAAGTCTCAAATTAGTTCCCATAGGAATGGTTATTTGTCCTAAACTTCAACTTTATTCAGATTTTCTGACTGATTTTGTTCTCGAACATGATTTTTATCGCTTTTCTTAAATTTCAGCCCGTTTGGTACCATAGAGGCGGAAAAAATGGATTTATTAGTTCGAACCCAAGTCTGAAATTAGTACCCATAGGAATGATGATTTTTCCTAAACTTCAACTTTAAACAGATTTTATAATTGATTTTGATGAGGAACATTATTTTTATCACTATTTTAAGCTATCAGAATGTTTTGTACCATGGAGGCTAAAACAATGGCTTTCTTAGTTCGAACCCAAGTCTCAAATTAGTGCCCATAGGAATGATGAATTTTATAAAAATTCAACTTAATGCAGATTTTATGACTGATTTCGTTTTGGAACATGATTCTTATCACTATTCTAAAGATTCAGCCCGTTTGATACCATAGAGCCTGAAAAAATGGATTTTTTGTTCGAACCCAAGTCTGAAATTAGTACCATAGGATTGATGATTTTTCCTAAACTTCAACTAAAATCAGATTTTCTGGCTGATTTTGTTCTGGAACATGATATGTACTACTATTCTAAAAATTTTGCCCGTTTGGTTCCATAAAGCCTGAAAAAATGGCATTTTTAGTTCGAACCCAAGTCTCAAATTAGTTCCCATAGGAATGATGATTTTTCCAAAAATTCAACTTTATGCAGATTTTGTGACTGATTTGGTTTCGGACAATGATTCTTATCACTATTCTAAAATCACAGCCCGTTTGATACCATAGAACCTGAAAAATTGGCATTTTTAGTTCGAACCCAAGTCTCAAATTCGTTCCCCTTAGGAATGATGATTTTTCCAAAAATTCAACTTTATGCAGATTTTGTTCTGGAACATGATTTTTATCACTTTTCTAAAATTTCAGTTCGTTTGGTACCATAGAGCCTGAAGAAATGCCTTTTTATTTCGAACCCACGAGTCAAATTAGTTCCCATAGGAAAGATGATTTTTCCTAAACTTCAACTTTAAGCATATTTTATAACTGATTTTGTTCTGGAACATTATTTTTATCACTATTTTAAGCTATCATAACGATTCGTATCATAGATGTTGAAAAAATGGCTTTCTTAGTTTGAACCCGAGCCTCAAATTAGTGCCCATAGGAATGGTGAATTTTATAAAAATTCTACTTTATGTAGATTTTCTGACTGATTTTGTTCTGCAACATGATTTTTATCACAATTCTAAAATTTCATCCCGTTTGGTACCATAGAGCCTGAAAAAATGGCATTTTTAGTTCGAACCCAAGTCTCAAATTAACTCCCATAGGAATGATGATTTTTCCTAAACTTCAACTATAAGCAGATTTTATAACTGATTTTGTTCTGGAACATTATTTTTATCACTATTTTAAGCTATCAGAATGTTTTGTACCATGGAGGCTAAAACAATGGCATTTTTAGTTCTAACCCAATTCTCAAATTAGTGCCATAGGAGTTATTATTTGTCCTAAACTTCAACTTTATGCAGATTTTCTGACTGATTTTGTTCTCGAACATGATTTTTATCACTTTTCTAAAATTTCAGCCCGTTTGGTACCATAGAGGCTGAAAAAATGGCTTTCTTAGTTCGAACCCAAGTCTCAAATTAGTGCCCATAAGAATGAAGAATTTTATAAAAATTCAACTTTATTCAGATTTATTGACTGATTTTGTTCTCGAACATGATTTTTATCACTTTTCTAAAATTTCTGCCTGTTTGGTACCAAAGAGGCTGAAAAAATGAATTTATTAGTTCGAACCCACGTCTGAAATTAGTACCCATAGGAATGATGATTTTTCCTCAACTTCAACTAAAATCAGATTTTCTGGCTGATTTTGTTCTGAAACGTGATTCGTACTACGATTCTAAAATTTTAGCCCGTTTGGTAGCACAGAGCCCGAAAAAATGGCTTTTTTAATTCGAACCCAAGTCTCAAATTAGTGCCCATAGGAGGAATGATGATTTTTCCTAAACTTAAACTTTATTCTGATTTTGTTCTGGAAAATGATTTTTATCACTATTCTAAGCTATCAGAACGTTTCTTACCATAGATGCTGAAAAAATGGCTTTCTTAGTTCGATCCCAAGTCTCAAATTAGTGCCCATAGGAATGATGAATTTTATGAAAATTGATCTTTATGCAGATTTTATGACTGATATCGTTTTGGAACATGATTTTTATCACTATTCTAAAGTTTCAGCCCGTTTGATACCATAGAGCCTGAAAAAATGGCATTTTTAGTTCGAACCCAAGTCTCAAATTAGTTCCTATAGGAATGATGATTTTTCCAAAAATTCAACTTTATGCAGATTTTATGACTGATTTCGTTTCGGAACATGATTCTTATCACTATTCTAAAATTACAGCCCGTTTTATACCATAGAACCTGAAAAATTGGCATTTTTAGTTCGAACCCAAGTCTCAAATTAGTTCCCATAGGAATGATTATTTGTCCTAAACTTCAACTTTATTCAGATTTTCTGACTGATTTTGTTCTCGAACATGATTTTTATCGCTTTTCTTAAATTTCAGCCCGTTTGGTACCATAGAGGCGGAAAAAATGGATTTATTAGTTCGAACCCAAGTCTGAAATTAGTACCCATAGGAATGATGATTTTTCCTAAACTTCAACTTTAAGCAGATTTTATAATTGATTTTGTTGAGGAACATTATTTTTATCACTATTTTAAGCTATCAGAACGTTTCGTACCATAGATGCTGAAAAAATGGCTTTCTTAGTTCGAACCCAAGTCTCAAATTAGTGCCCATAGGAATGATGAATTTTATAAAAATTCACTTTATGCAGATTTAATGACTGATTTCGTTTTGGAACATGATTCTTATCACTATTCTAAAATTTCATCCAGTTTGATACCATAAAACCTGAAAAAATGGCTTTTTTAGTTCGAACCCAAGTCTCAAATTAGTTCCCATAGGAATGATGATTTTTCCAAAAATTCAACTTTATGCAGATTTTATGACTGATTTCGTTTTGGAACATGATTCTTATCACTATTCTAAAATTACAGACCGTTTGATACCATAGAACCTGAAAAATTGGGATTTTTAGTTCGAACCCAAGTCTCAAATTAGTTCCCATAGGAATGATGATTTTTCCAAAAATTCAACTTTATGCAGATTTTATGACTGATTTCGTTTTGGAACATGATTCTTATCACTATTCTAAAATTACAGCCCGTTTTATACCATAGAACCTGAAAAATTGGCTTTCTTAGTTCGAACCCAAGTCTCAAATTAGTGCCCATAAGAATGAAGAATTTTATAAAAATTCAACTTTATTCAGATTTATTGACTGATTTTGTTCTCGAACATGATTTTTATCACTTTTCTAAAATTTCTGCCTGTTTGGTACCAAAGAGGCTGAAAAAATGAATTTATTAGTTCGAACCCACGTCTGAAATTAGTACCCATAGGAATGATGATTTTTCCTCAACTTCAACTAAAATCAGATTTTCTGGCTGATTTTGTTCTGGAACGTGATTCGTACTACGATTCTAAAATTTTAGCCCGTTTGGTAGCACAGAGCCCGAAAAAATGGCTTTTTTAATTCGAACCCAAGTCTCAAATTAGTGCCCATAGGAGGAATGATGATTTTTCCTAAACTTAAACTTTATTCTGATTTTGTTCTGGAAAATGATTTTTATCACTATTCTAAGCTATCAGAACGTTTCTTACCATAGATGCTGAAAAAATGGCTTTCTTAGTTCGATCCCAAGTCTCAAATTAGTGCCCATAGGAATGATGAATTTTATGAAAATTGATCTTTATGCAGATTTTATGACTGATATCGTTTTGGAACATGATTTTTATCACTATTCTAAAGTTTCAGCCCGTTTGATACCATAGAGCCTGAAAAAATGGCATTTTTAGTTCGAACCCTAGTCTCAAATTAGTTCCTATAGGAATGATGATTTTTCCAAAAATTCAACTTTATGCAGATTTTATGACTGATTTCGTTTCGGAACATGATTCTTATCACTATTCTAAAATTACAGCCCGTTTTATACCATAGAACCTGAAAAATTGGCATTTTTAGTTCGAACCCAAGTCTCAAATTAGTTCCCATAGGAATGATTATTTGTCCTAAACTTCAACTTTATTCAGATTTTCTGACTGATTTTGTTCTCGAACATGATTTTTATCGCTTTTCTTAAATTTCAGCCCGTTTGGTACCATAGAGGCGGAAAAAATGGATTTATTAGTTCGAACCCAAGTCTGAAATTAGTACCCATAGGAATGATGATTTTTCCTAAACTTCAACTTTAAGCAGATTTTATAATTGATTTTGTTGAGGAACATTATTTTTATCACTATTTTAAGCTATCAGAACGTTTCGTACCATAGATGCTGAAAAAATGGCTTTCTTAGTTCGAACCCAAGTCTCAAATTAGTGCCCATAGGAATGATGAATTTTATAAAAATTCACTTTATGCAGATTTTGTGACTGATTTGGTTTCAGACAATGATTCTTATCACTATTCTAAAATTACAGCCCGTTTGATACCATAGAACCTGAAAAATTGGCATTTTTAGTTCGAACCAAAGTCTCAAATTAGTTCCCATAGGAATGATTATTTGTCCTAAACTTCAACTTTATTCAGATTTTCTGACTGATTTTGTTCTCGAACATGATTTTTATCGCTTTTCTTAAATTTCAGCCCGTTTGGTACCATAGAGGCGGAAAAAATGGATTTATTAGTTCGAACCCAAGTCTGAAATTAGTACCCATAGGAATGATGATTTTTCCTAAACTTCAACTTTAAGCAGATTTTATAATTGATTTTGTTGAGGAACATTATTTTTATCACTATTTTAAGCTATCAGAACGTTTCGTACCATAGATGCTGAAAAAATGGCTTTTTTAGTTCGAACCCAAGTCTCAAATTAGTTCCCATAGGAATGATGATTTTTCCAAAAATTCAACTTGATGCAGATTTTATGACTGATTTCGTTTTGGAACATGATTCTTATCACTATTCTAAAATTACAGACCGTTTGATACCATAGAACCTGAAAAATTGGCATTTTTAGTTCGAACCCAAGTCTCAAATTAGTTCCCATAGGAATGATGATTTTTCCAAAAATTCAACTTTATGCAAATTTTATGACTGATTTCGTTTTGGAACATGATTCTTATCACTATTCTAAAATTTCAGCCCGTTTGGTACCATAGAGGCTGAAAAAATGGATTTATTAGTTCGAACCCAAGTCTGAAATTAGCACCCATAGGAATGATGATTTTTCCTAAACTTCAACTTTAAGTAGATTTTATAACTGATTTTGTTGAGGAACATTATTTTGATCACTATTTTCAGCTATCAGAACGTTTCGTACCATAGATGCTGAAAAAATTGCTTTCTTAGTTCGAAACCAAGTCTCAAATTAGTGCCCATAGGAATGGTGAATTTTATAAAAATTCAACTTTATGCAGATTTTGTGACTGATTTGGTTTCGGACAATGATTCTTATCACTATTCTAAAATTACAGCCCGTTTGATACCATAGAACCTGAAAAATTGGCATTTTTAGTTCGAACCCAAGTCTCAAATTAGTTCCCATAGGAATGATGATTTGTCCTAAACTTCAACTTTATTCAGATTTTCTGACTGATTTTGTTCTCGAACATGATTTTTATCGCTTTTCTTAAATTTCAGCCCGTTTGGTACCATAGAGGCGGAAAAAATGGATTTATTAGTTCGAACCCAAGTCTGAAATTAGTACCCATAGGAATGATGATTTTTCCTAACTTTCAACTTTAAGCAGATTTTATAACTGATTTTGTTGAGGAACATTATTTATATCACTATTTTAAGCTATCAGAACGTTTCGTACCATAGATGCTGAAAAAATGGCTTTCTTAGTTCGAACCCAAGTCTCAAATTAGTGCCCATAGGAATGATGAATTTTATAAAAATTCACTTTATGCAGATTTAATGACTGATTTCGTTTTGGAACATGATTCTTATCACTATTCTATAATTTCATCCCGTTTGATACCATAAAACCTGAAAAAATGGCTTTTTTAGTTCGAACCCAAGTCTCAAGTTAGTTCCCACAGGAGTGATGATTTTTCCTCAACTTCAACTAAAATCAGATTTTCTGGCTGATTTTGTTCTGGAACGTGATTCGTACTACGATTCTAAAATTTTAGCCCGTTTGGTACCATAGAGCCCGAAAAAATGGCTTTTTTAATTCGAACACAAGTCTCAGTTTAGTGCCCATAGGAGGAATGATGATTTTTCCTAAACTTAAACTTTATTCTGATTTTGTTCTGGAAAGTGATTTTTATCACTATTCTAAGCTTTCAGAACGTTTCGTACCATAGAGGCTGAAAAAATGGCTTTCTTAGTTCGAACCCGAGCCTCAAATTAGTTCCCATAGGAATGTAGATTTTTCCAAAAATTCAACTTTATGCAGATTTTGTAACTGATTTTGGTTTCGGACAATGATTCTTATCACTATTCTAAAATAACAGCCCGTTTGATACCATAGAACCTGAAAAATTGGCATTTTTAGTTCGAACCCAAGTCTCAAATTAGTTCCCATAGGAATGATGATTTTACCAAAAATTCAACTTTATGCAGATTTTATGACTGATTTCGTTTTGGAACATGATTCTTATCACTATTCTAAAATTATAGACCGTTTGATACCATAGAACCGGAAAAATTGGCATTTTTAGTTCTAACCCAAGTCTCAAATTAGTGCCATAGGAGTTATTATTTGTCCTAAACTTCAACTTTATGCAGATTTTCTGACTGATTTTGTTCTCGAACATGATTTTTATCACTTTTCTAAAATTTCAGCCCGTTTGGTACCATAGAGGCTGAAAAAATGGATTTATTAGTTCGAACCCAAGTCTGAAATTAGTACCCATAGGAATGATGATTTTTCCTAAACTTCAACTTTAAGCAGATTTTATAACTGATTTTGTTGAGGAACATTATTTATATCACTATTTTAAGCTATCAGAACGTTTCGTACCATAGATGCAGAAAAAATGGCTTTCTTAGTTCGAACCCAAGTCTCAAATTAGTGCCCATAGGAATGATGAATTTTATAAAAATTCACTTTATGCAGATTTTGTGACTGATTTGGTTTCAGACAATGATTCTTATCACTATTCTAAAATTACAGCCCGTTTGATACCATAGAACCTGAAAAATTGGCATTTTTAGTTCGAACCCAAGTCTCAAATTAGTTCCCATAGGAATGATTATTTGTCCTAAACTTCAACTTTATTCAGATTTTCTGACTGATTTTGTTCTCGAACATGATTTTTATCGCTTTTCTTAAATTTCAGCCCGTTTGGTACCATAGAGGCGGAAAAAATGGATTTATTAGTTCGAACCCAAGTCTGAAATTAGTACCCATAGGAATGATGATTTTTCCTAAACTTCAACTTTAAGCAGATTTTATAATTGATTTTGTTGAGGAACATTATTTTTATCACTATTTTAAGCTATCAGAACGTTTCGTACCATAGATGCTGAAAAAATGGCTTTTTTAGTTCGAACCCAAGTCTCAAATTAGTTCCCATAGGAATGATGATTTTTCCAAAAATTCAACTTGATGCAGATTTTATGACTGATTTCGTTTTGGAACATGATTCTTATCACTATTCTAAAATTACAGACCGTTTGATACCATAGAACCTGAAAAATTGGCATTTTTAGTTCTAACCCAAGTCTCAAATTAGTGCCATAGGAGTTATTATTTGTCCTAAACTTCAACTTTATGCAGATTTTCTGACTGATTTTGTTCTCGAACATGATTTTTATCACTTTTCTAAAATTTCAGCCCGTTTGGTACCATAGAGGCTGAAAAAATGGATTTATTAGTTGGAACCCGAGCCTCAAATTAGTTCCCATAGGAATGATTATTTGTCCTAAACTTCAACTTTATGCAGATTTTCTGACTGATTTTGATCTCGAACATGATTTTTAACACTTATCTAAAATTTCAGCCCGTTTGATACCATAGAGCCTGAAAAAATGGATTTTTTGTTCGAACCCAAGTCTGAAATTAGTACCATAGGATTGATGATTTTTCCTAAACTTCAACTAAAATCAGATTTTCTGGCTGATTTTGTTCTGGAACATGATATGTACTACTATTCTAAAAATTTTGCCCGTTTGGTTCCATAAAGCCTGAAAAAATGGCATTTTTAGTTCGAACCCAAGTCTCAAATTAGTTCCCATAGGAATGATGATTTTTCCAAAAATTCAACTTTATGCAGATTTTGTGACTGATTTTGGTTTCGGACAATGATTCTTATCACTATTCTAAAATTACAGCCCGTTTGATACCATAGAACCTGAAAAATTGGCATTTTTAGTTCGAACGCAAGTCTCAAATTCGTTCCCCTTAGGAATGATGATTTTTCCAAAAATTCAACTTTATGCAGATTTTGTTCTGGAACATGATTTTTATCACTTTTCTAAAATTTCAGTTCGTTTGGTACCATAGAGCCTGAAGAAATGCCTTTTTTATTTCGAACCCACGAGTCAAATTAGTTCCCATAGGAAAGATGATTTTTCCTAAACTTCAACTTTAAGCATATTTTATAACTGATTTTGTTCTGGAACATTATTTTTATCACTATTTTAAGCTATCAGAACGTTTTGTACCATAGATGCTGAAAAAATGGCTTTCTTAGTTCGAACCCAAGTCTCAAATTAGTGCCCATAAGAATGAAGAATTTTATAAAAATTCAACTTTATTCAGATTTATTGACTGATTTTGTTCTGCAACATGATTTTTATCACAATTCTAAAATTTCATCCCGTTTGGTACCATAGAGCCTGAAAAAATGGCATTTTTAGTTCGAACCCAAGTCTCAAATTAACTCCCATAGGAATGATGATTTTTCCTAAACTTCAACTATAAGCAGATTTTATAACTGATTTTGTTCTGGAACATTATTTTTATCACTATTTTAAGCTATCAGAACGTTTTGTACCATAGATGCTGAAAAAATGGCTTTCTTAGTTCGAACCCAAGTCTCAAATTAGTGCCCATAAGAATGAAGAATTTTATAAAAATTCAACTTTATTCAGATTTATTGACTGATTTTGTTCTCGAACATGATTTTTATCACTTTTCTAAAATTTCTGCCTGTTTGGTACCAAAGAGGCTGAAAAAATGAATTTATTAGTTCGAACCCACGTCTGAAATTAGTACCCATAGGAATGATGATTTTTCCTCAACTTCAACTAAAATCAGATTTTCTGGCTGATTTTGTTCTGGAACGTGATTCGTACTACGATTCTAAAATTTGAGCCCGTTTGGTAGCACAGAGCCCGAAAAAATGGCTTTTTTAATTCGAACCCAAGTCTCAAATTAGTGCCCATAGGAGGAATGATGATTTTTCCTAAACTTAAACTTTATTCTGATTTTGTTCTGGAAAATGATTTTTATCACTATTCTAAGCTATCAGAACGTTTCTTACCATAGATGCTGAAAAAATGGCTTTCTTAGTTCGATCCCAAGTCTCAAATTAGTGCCCATAGGAATGATGAATTTTATGAAAATTGATCTTTATGCAGATTTTATGACTGATATCGTTTTGGAACATGATTTTTATCACTATTCTAAAGTTTCAGCCCGTTTGATACCATAGAGCCTGAAAAAATGGCATTTTTAGTTCGAACCCAAGTCTCAAATTAGTTCCTATAGGAATGATGATTTTTCCAAAAATTCAACTTTATGCAGATTTTATGACTGATTTCGTTTCGGAACATGATTCTTATCACTATTCTAAAATTACAGCCCGTTTTATACCATAGAACCTGAAAAATTGGCATTTTTAGTTCGAACCCAAGTCTCAAATTAGTTCCCATAGGAATGATTATTTGTCCTAAACTTCAACTTTATTCAGATTTTCTGACTGATTTTGTTCTCGAACATGATTTTTATCGCTTTTCTTAAATTTCAGCCCGTTTGGTACCATAGAGGCGGAAAAAATGGATTTATTAGTTCGAACCCAAGTCTGAAATTAGTACCCATAGGAATGATGATTTTTCCTAAACTTCAACTTTAAGCAGATTTTATAATTGATTTTGTTGAGGAACATTATTTTTATCACTATTTTAAGCTATCAGAACGTTTCGTACCATAGATGCTGAAAAAATGGCTTTCTTAGTTCGAACCCAAGTCTCAAATTAGTGCCCATAGGAATGATGAATTTTATAAAAATTCACTTTATGCAGATTTAATGACTGATTTCGTTTTGGAACATGATTCTTATCACTATTCTAAAATTTCATCCAGTTTGATACCATAAAACCTGAAAAAATGGCTTTTTTAGTTCGAACCCAAGTCTCAAATTAGTTCCCATAGGAATGATGATTTTTCCAAAAATTCAACTTTATGCAGATTTTATGACTGATTTCGTTTTGGAACATGATTCTTATCACTATTCTAAAATTACAGACCGTTTGATACCATAGAACCTGAAAAATTGGCATTTTTAGTTCGAACCCAAGTCTCAAATTAGTTCCCATAGGAATGATGATTTTTCCAAAAATTCAACTTTATGCAGATTTTATGACTGATTTCGTTTTGGAACATGATTCTTATCACTATTCTAAAATTTCAGCCCGTTTGGTACCATAGAGGCTGAAAAAATGGATTTATTAGTTCGAACCCAAGTCTGAAATTAGCACCCATAGGAATGATGATTTTTCCTAAACTTCAACTTTAAGTAGATTTTATAACTGATTTTGTTGAGGAACATTATTTTGATCACTATTTTCAGCTATCAGAACGTTTCGTACCATAGATGCTGAAAAAATTGCTTTCTTAGTTCGAAACCAAGTCTCAAATTAGTGCCCATAGGAATGGTGAATTTTATAAAAATTCAACTTTATGCAGATTTTGTGACTGATTTGGTTTCGGACAATGATTCTTATCACTATTCTAAAATTACAGCCCGTTTGATACCATAGAACCTGAAAAATTGGCATTTTTAGTTCGAACCCAAGTCTCAAATTAGTTCCCATAGGAATGATGATTTGTCCTAAACTTCAACTTTATTCAGATTTTCTGACTGATTTTGTTGAGGAACATTATTTTTATCACTATTTTCAGCTATCAGAACGTTTCGTACCATAGATGCTGAAAAAATTGCTTTCTTAGTTCGAACCCAAGTCTCAAATTAGTGCCCATAGGAATGGTGAATTTTATAAAAATTCAACTTTATGCAGATTTTGTGACTGATTTGGTTTCGGACAATGATTCTTATCACTATTCTAAAATTACAGCCCGTTTGATACCATAGAACCTGAAAAATTGGCATTTTTAGTTCGAACCCAAGTCTCAAATTAGTTTCTATAGGAATGATGATTTTTCCAAAAATTCAACTTTGTGCAGATTTTATGACTGATTTCGTTTTGGAACATGATTCTTATCACTATTCTAAAATTACAGCCCGTTTTATACCATAGAACCTGAAAAATTGGCATTTTTAGTTCGAACCCAAGTCTCAAATTAGTTCCCATAGGAATGGTTATTTGTCCTAAACTTCAACTTTATTCAGATTTTCTGACTGATTTTGTTCTCGAACATGATTTTTATCGCTTTTCTTAAATTTCAGCCCGTTTGGTACCATAGAGGCGGAAAAAATGGATTTATTAGTTCGAACCCAAGTCTGAAATTAGTACCCATAGGAATGATGATTTTTCCTAAACTTCAACTTTAAACAGATTTTATAATTGATTTTGATGAGGAACATTATTTTTATCACTATTTTAAGCTATCAGAATGTTTTGTACCATGGAGGCTAAAACAATGGCTTTCTTAGTTCGAACCCAAGTCTCAAATTAGTGCCCATAGGAATGATGAATTTTATAAAAATTCAACTTAATGCAGATTTTATGACTGATTTCGTTTTGGAACATGATTCTTATCACTATTCTAAAGATTCAGCCCGTTTGATACCATAGAGCCTGAAAAAATGGATTTTTTGTTCGAACCCAAGTCTGAAATTAGTACCATAGGATTGATGATTTTTCCTAAACTTCAACTAAAATCAGATTTTCTGGCTGATTTTGTTCTGGAACATGATATGTACTACTATTCTAAAAATTTTGCCCGTTTGGTTCCATAAAGCCTGAAAAAATGGCATTTTTAGTTCGAACCCAAGTCTCAAATTAGTTCCCATAGGAATGATGATTTTTCCAAAAATTCAACTTTATGCAGATTTTGTGACTGATTTGGTTTCGGACAATGATTCTTATCACTATTCTAAAATCACAGCCCGTTTGATACCATAGAACCTGAAAAATTGGCATTTTTAGTTCGAACCCAAGTCTCAAATTCGTTCCCCTTAGGAATGATGATTTTTCCAAAAATTCAACTTTATGCAGATTTTGTTCTGGAACATGATTTTTATCACTTTTCTAAAATTTCAGTTCGTTTGGTACCATAGAGCCTGAAGAAATGCCTTTTTATTTCGAACCCACGAGTCAAATTAGTTCCCATAGGAAAGATGATTTTTCCTAAACTTCAACTTTAAGCATATTTTATAACTGATTTTGTTCTGGAACATTATTTTTATCACTATTTTAAGCTATCATAACGATTCGTATCATAGATGTTGAAAAAATGGCTTTCTTAGTTTGAACCCGAGCCTCAAATTAGTGCCCATAGGAATGGTGAATTTTATAAAAATTCTACTTTATGTAGATTTTCTGACTGATTTTGTTCTGCAACATGATTTTTATCACAATTCTAAAATTTCATCCCGTTTGGTACCATAGAGCCTGAAAAAATGGCATTTTTAGTTCGAACCCAAGTCTCAAATTAACTCCCATAGGAATGATGATTTTTCCTAAACTTCAACTATAAGCAGATTTTATAACTGATTTTGTTCTGGAACATTATTTTTATCACTATTTTAAGCTATCAGAATGTTTTGTACCATGGAGGCTAAAACAATGGCATTTTTAGTTCTAACCCAATTCTCAAATTAGTGCCATAGGAGTTATTATTTGTCCTAAACTTCAACTTTATGCAGATTTTCTGACTGATTTTGTTCTCGAACATGATTTTTATCACTTTTCTAAAATTTCAGCCCGTTTGGTACCATAGAGGCTGAAAAAATGGCTTTCTTAGTTCGAACCCAAGTCTCAAATTAGTGCCCATAAGAATGAAGAATTTTATAAAAATTCAACTTTATTCAGATTTATTGACTGATTTTGTTCTCGAACATGATTTTTATCACTTTTCTAAAATTTCTGCCTGTTTGGTACCAAAGAGGCTGAAAAAATGAATTTATTAGTTCGAACCCACGTCTGAAATTAGTACCCATAGGAATGATGATTTTTCCTCAACTTCAACTAAAATCAGATTTTCTGGCTGATTTTGTTCTGAAACGTGATTCGTACTACGATTCTAAAATTTTAGCCCGTTTGGTAGCACAGAGCCCGAAAAAATGGCTTTTTTAATTCGAACCCAAGTCTCAAATTAGTGCCCATAGGAGGAATGATGATTTTTCCTAAACTTAAACTTTATTCTGATTTTGTTCTGGAAAATGATTTTTATCACTATTCTAAGCTATCAGAACGTTTCTTACCATAGATGCTGAAAAAATGGCTTTCTTAGTTCGATCCCAAGTCTCAAATTAGTGCCCATAGGAATGATGAATTTTATGAAAATTGATCTTTATGCAGATTTTATGACTGATATCGTTTTGGAACATGATTTTTATCACTATTCTAAAGTTTCAGCCCGTTTGATACCATAGAGCCTGAAAAAATGGCATTTTTAGTTCGAACCCAAGTCTCAAATTAGTTCCTATAGGAATGATGATTTTTCCAAAAATTCAACTTTATGCAGATTTTATGACTGATTTCGTTTCGGAACATGATTCTTATCACTATTCTAAAATTACAGCCCGTTTTATACCATAGAACCTGAAAAATTGGCATTTTTAGTTCGAACCCAAGTCTCAAATTAGTTCCCATAGGAATGATTATTTGTCCTAAACTTCAACTTTATTCAGATTTTCTGACTGATTTTGTTCTCGAACATGATTTTTATCGCTTTTCTTAAATTTCAGCCCGTTTGGTACCATAGAGGCGGAAAAAATGGATTTATTAGTTCGAACCCAAGTCTGAAATTAGTACCCATAGGAATGATGATTTTTCCTAAACTTCAACTTTAAGCAGATTTTATAATTGATTTTGTTGAGGAACATTATTTTTATCACTATTTTAAGCTATCAGAACGTTTCGTACCATAGATGCTGAAAAAATGGCTTTCTTAGTTCGAACCCAAGTCTCAAATTAGTGCCCATAGGAATGATGAATTTTATAAAAATTCACTTTATGCAGATTTAATGACTGATTTCGTTTTGGAACATGATTCTTATCACTATTCTAAAATTTCATCCAGTTTGATACCATAAAACCTGAAAAAATGGCTTTTTTAGTTCGAACCCAAGTCTCAAATTAGTTCCCATAGGAATGATGATTTTTCCAAAAATTCAACTTTATGCAGATTTTATGACTGATTTCGTTTTGGAACATGATTCTTATCACTATTCTAAAATTACAGACCGTTTGATACCATAGAACCTGAAAAATTGGGATTTTTAGTTCGAACCCAAGTCTCAAATTAGTTCCCATAGGAATGATGATTTTTCCAAAAATTCAACTTTATGCAGATTTTATGACTGATTTCGTTTTGGAACATGATTCTTATCACTATTCTAAAATTACAGCCCGTTTTATACCATAGAACCTGAAAAATTGGCTTTCTTAGTTCGAACCCAAGTCTCAAATTAGTGCCCATAAGAATGAAGAATTTTATAAAAATTCAACTTTATTCAGATTTATTGACTGATTTTGTTCTCGAACATGATTTTTATCACTTTTCTAAAATTTCTGCCTGTTTGGTACCAAAGAGGCTGAAAAAATGAATTTATTAGTTCGAACCCACGTCTGAAATTAGTACCCATAGGAATGATGATTTTTCCTCAACTTCAACTAAAATCAGATTTTCTGGCTGATTTTGTTCTGGAACGTGATTCGTACTACGATTCTAAAATTTTAGCCCGTTTGGTAGCACAGAGCCCGAAAAAATGGCTTTTTTAATTCGAACCCAAGTCTCAAATTAGTGCCCATAGGAGGAATGATGATTTTTCCTAAACTTAAACTTTATTCTGATTTTGTTCTGGAAAATGATTTTTATCACTATTCTAAGCTATCAGAACGTTTCTTACCATAGATGCTGAAAAAATGGCTTTCTTAGTTCGATCCCAAGTCTCAAATTAGTGCCCATAGGAATGATGAATTTTATGAAAATTGATCTTTATGCAGATTTTATGACTGATATCGTTTTGGAACATGATTTTTATCACTATTCTAAAGTTTCAGCCCGTTTGATACCATAGAGCCTGAAAAAATGGCATTTTTAGTTCGAACCCTAGTCTCAAATTAGTTCCTATAGGAATGATGATTTTTCCAAAAATTCAACTTTATGCAGATTTTATGACTGATTTCGTTTCGGAACATGATTCTTATCACTATTCTAAAATTACAGCCCGTTTTATACCATAGAACCTGAAAAATTGGCATTTTTAGTTCGAACCCAAGTCTCAAATTAGTTCCCATAGGAATGATTATTTGTCCTAAACTTCAACTTTATTCAGATTTTCTGACTGATTTTGTTCTCGAACATGATTTTTATCGCTTTTCTTAAATTTCAGCCCGTTTGGTACCATAGAGGCGGAAAAAATGGATTTATTAGTTCGAACCCAAGTCTGAAATTAGTACCCATAGGAATGATGATTTTTCCTAAACTTCAACTTTAAGCAGATTTTATAATTGATTTTGTTGAGGAACATTATTTTTATCACTATTTTAAGCTATCAGAACGTTTCGTACCATAGATGCTGAAAAAATGGCTTTCTTAGTTCGAACCCAAGTCTCAAATTAGTGCCCATAGGAATGATGAATTTTATAAAAATTCACTTTATGCAGATTTTGTGACTGATTTGGTTTCAGACAATGATTCTTATCACTATTCTAAAATTACAGCCCGTTTGATACCATAGAACCTGAAAAATTGGCATTTTTAGTTCGAACCAAAGTCTCAAATTAGTTCCCATAGGAATGATTATTTGTCCTAAACTTCAACTTTATTCAGATTTTCTGACTGATTTTGTTCTCGAACATGATTTTTATCGCTTTTCTTAAATTTCAGCCCGTTTGGTACCATAGAGGCGGAAAAAATGGATTTATTAGTTCGAACCCAAGTCTGAAATTAGTACCCATAGGAATGATGATTTTTCCTAAACTTCAACTTTAAGCAGATTTTATAATTGATTTTGTTGAGGAACATTATTTTTATCACTATTTTAAGCTATCAGAACGTTTCGTACCATAGATGCTGAAAAAATGGCTTTTTTAGTTCGAACCCAAGTCTCAAATTAGTTCCCATAGGAATGATGATTTTTCCAAAAATTCAACTTGATGCAGATTTTATGACTGATTTCGTTTTGGAACATGATTCTTATCACTATTCTAAAATTACAGACCGTTTGATACCATAGAACCTGAAAAATTGGCATTTTTAGTTCGAACCCAAGTCTCAAATTAGTTCCCATAGGAATGATGATTTTTCCAAAAATTCAACTTTATGCAAATTTTATGACTGATTTCGTTTTGGAACATGATTCTTATCACTATTCTAAAATTTCAGCCCGTTTGGTACCATAGAGGCTGAAAAAATGGATTTATTAGTTCGAACCCAAGTCTGAAATTAGCACCCATAGGAATGATGATTTTTCCTAAACTTCAACTTTAAGTAGATTTTATAACTGATTTTGTTGAGGAACATTATTTTGATCACTATTTTCAGCTATCAGAACGTTTCGTACCATAGATGCTGAAAAAATTGCTTTCTTAGTTCGAAACCAAGTCTCAAATTAGTGCCCATAGGAATGGTGAATTTTATAAAAATTCAACTTTATGCAGATTTTGTGACTGATTTGGTTTCGGACAATGATTCTTATCACTATTCTAAAATTACAGCCCGTTTGATACCATAGAACCTGAAAAATTGGCATTTTTAGTTCGAACCCAAGTCTCAAATTAGTTCCCATAGGAATGATGATTTGTCCTAAACTTCAACTTTATTCAGATTTTCTGACTGATTTTGTTCTCGAACATGATTTTTATCGCTTTTCTTAAATTTCAGCCCGTTTGGTACCATAGAGGCGGAAAAAATGGATTTATTAGTTCGAACCCAAGTCTGAAATTAGTACCCATAGGAATGATGATTTTTCCTAACTTTCAACTTTAAGCAGATTTTATAACTGATTTTGTTGAGGAACATTATTTATATCACTATTTTAAGCTATCAGAACGTTTCGTACCATAGATGCTGAAAAAATGGCTTTCTTAGTTCGAACCCAAGTCTCAAATTAGTGCCCATAGGAATGATGAATTTTATAAAAATTCACTTTATGCAGATTTAATGACTGATTTCGTTTTGGAACATGATTCTTATCACTATTCTATAATTTCATCCCGTTTGATACCATAAAACCTGAAAAAATGGCTTTTTTAGTTCGAACCCAAGTCTCAAGTTAGTTCCCACAGGAGTGATGATTTTTCCTCAACTTCAACTAAAATCAGATTTTCTGGCTGATTTTGTTCTGGAACGTGATTCGTACTACGATTCTAAAATTTTAGCCCGTTTGGTACCATAGAGCCCGAAAAAATGGCTTTTTTAATTCGAACACAAGTCTCAGTTTAGTGCCCATAGGAGGAATGATGATTTTTCCTAAACTTAAACTTTATTCTGATTTTGTTCTGGAAAGTGATTTTTATCACTATTCTAAGCTTTCAGAACGTTTCGTACCATAGAGGCTGAAAAAATGGCTTTCTTAGTTCGAACCCGAGCCTCAAATTAGTTCCCATAGGAATGTAGATTTTTCCAAAAATTCAACTTTATGCAGATTTTGTGACTGATTTTGGTTTCGGACAATGATTCTTATCACTATTCTAAAATAACAGCCCGTTTGATACCATAGAACCTGAAAAATTGGCATTTTTAGTTCGAACCCAAGTCTCAAATTAGTTCCCATAGGAATGATGATTTTACCAAAAATTCAACTTTATGCAGATTTTATGACTGATTTCGTTTTGGAACATGATTCTTATCACTATTCTAAAATTATAGACCGTTTGATACCATAGAACCGGAAAAATTGGCATTTTTAGTTCTAACCCAAGTCTCAAATTAGTGCCATAGGAGTTATTATTTGTCCTAAACTTCAACTTTATGCAGATTTTCTGACTGATTTTGTTCTCGAACATGATTTTTATCACTTTTCTAAAATTTCAGCCCGTTTGGTACCATAGAGGCTGAAAAAATGGATTTATTAGTTCGAACCCAAGTCTGAAATTAGTACCCATAGGAATGATGATTTTTCCTAAACTTCAACTTTAAGCAGATTTTATAACTGATTTTGTTGAGGAACATTATTTATATCACTATTTTAAGCTATCAGAACGTTTCGTACCATAGATGCAGAAAAAATGGCTTTCTTAGTTCGAACCCAAGTCTCAAATTAGTGCCCATAGGAATGATGAATTTTATAAAAATTCACTTTATGCAGATTTTGTGACTGATTTGGTTTCAGACAATGATTCTTATCACTATTCTAAAATTACAGCCCGTTTGATACCATAGAACCTGAAAAATTGGCATTTTTAGTTCGAACCCAAGTCTCAAATTAGTTCCCATAGGAATGATTATTTGTCCTAAACTTCAACTTTATTCAGATTTTCTGACTGATTTTGTTCTCGAACATGATTTTTATCGCTTTTCTTAAATTTCAGCCCGTTTGGTACCATAGAGGCGGAAAAAATGGATTTATTAGTTCGAACCCAAGTCTGAAATTAGTACCCATAGGAATGATGATTTTTCCTAAACTTCAACTTTAAGCAGATTTTATAATTGATTTTGTTGAGGAACATTATTTTTATCACTATTTTAAGCTATCAGAACGTTTCGTACCATAGATGCTGAAAAAATGGCTTTTTTAGTTCGAACCCAAGTCTCAAATTAGTTCCCATAGGAATGATGATTTTTCCAAAAATTCAACTTGATGCAGATTTTATGACTGATTTCGTTTTGGAACATGATTCTTATCACTATTCTAAAATTACAGACCGTTTGATACCATAGAACCTGAAAAATTGGCATTTTTAGTTCTAACCCAAGTCTCAAATTAGTGCCATAGGAGTTATTATTTGTCCTAAACTTCAACTTTATGCAGATTTTCTGACTGATTTTGTTCTCGAACATGATTTTTATCACTTTTCTAAAATTTCAGCCCGTTTGGTACCATAGAGGCTGAAAAAATGGATTTATTAGTTGGAACCCGAGCCTCAAATTAGTTCCCATAGGAATGATTATTTGTCCTAAACTTCAACTTTATGCAGATTTTCTGACTGATTTTGATCTCGAACATGATTTTTAACACTTATCTAAAATTTCAGCCCGTTTGGAACCAAAGAGGCTGAAAAAATGGATTTATTAGTTCGAACCCAAGTCTGAAATTAGTACCCATAAGAATGATGATTTTTCCTAAACTTCAACTTTAAGCAGATTTTATAACTGATTTTGTTGAGGAACATTATTTATACCACTACTTTAAGCTATCAGAACGTTTCGTACCATAGATGCTGAAAAAATGGCTTTCTTAGTTCGAACCCAAGTCTCAAATTAGTGCCCATAGGAATGATGAATTTTATAAAAATTCACTTTATGCAGATTTAATGACTGATTTCGTTTTGGAACATGATTTTTATCACTATTCTAAAATTTCATCCCGTTTGATACCATAAAACCTGAAAAAATGGCTTTTTTAGTTCGAACCCAAGTCTCAAGTTAGTTCCCACAGGAGTGATGATTTTTCCTCAACTTCAACTAAAATCAGATTTTCTGGCTGATTTTGTTCTGGAACGTGATTCTTATCACTATTCTAAAATTATAGACCGTTTGATACCATAGAACCTGAAAAATTGGCATTTTTAGTTCGAACCAAAGTCTGAAATTAGTTTTCATAGGAATGATGATTTTTCCAAAAATTCAACTTTATGCAGATTTTATGACTGATTTCGTTTTGGAACATGATTCTTATCACTATTCTAAAATTATAGACCGTTTGATACCATAGAACCTGAAAAATTGGCATTTTTAGTTCTAACCCAATTCTCAAATTAGTGCCATAGGAGTTATTATTTGTCCTAAACTTCAACTTTATGCAGATTTTCTGACTGATTTTGTTCTCGAACATGATTTTTATCACTTTTCTAAAATTTCAGCCCGTTTGGTACCATAGAGGCTGAAAAAATGGATTTATTAGTTCGAACCCAAGTCTGAAATTAGTACCCATAGGAATGATGATTTTTCCTCAACTTCAACTAAAATCAGATTTTCTGAATGATTTTGTTCTGGAACGTGATTCGTACTACGATTCTAAAATTTTAGCCCGTTTGGTACCATAGAGCCCGAAAAAATGGCTTTTTTAATTCGAACCCAAGTCTCAAATTAGTGCCCATAGGAGGAATGATGATTTTTCCTAAACTTAAACTTTATTCTGATTTTGTTCTGGAACATGATTTTTATCACTATTCTAAGCTATCAGAACGTTTCGTACCATAGAGGCTGAAAAAATAACTTTCTTAGTTGGAACCCGAGCCTCAAATTAGTTCCCATAGGAATGATTATTTGTCCTAAACTTCAACTTTATGCAGATTTTCTGACTGATTTTGATCTCGAACATGATTTTTAACACTTTTCTAAAATTTCAGCCCGTTTGGAACCAAAGAGGCTGAAAAAATGGATTTATTAGTTCGAACCCAAGTTTGAAATTAGTACCCATAAGAATGATGATTTTTCCTAAACTTCAACTTTAAGCAGATTTTATAACTGATTTTGTTGAGGAACATTATTTATATCACTATTTTAAGCTATCAGAACGTTTCGTACCATAGATGCTGAAAAAATGGCTTTCTTAGTTCGAACCCAAGTCTCAAATTAGTGCCCATAAGAATGATGAATTTTATAAAAATTCACTTTATGCAGATTTAATGACTGATTTCGTTTTGGAACATGATTCTTATCACTATTCTAAAATTTCATCCCGTTTGATACCATAAAACCTGAAAAAATGGCATTTTTAGTTCGAACCCAAGTCTCAAATTAACTCCCATAGGAATGATGATTTTTCCTAAACTTCAACTATAAGCAGATTTTATAACTGATTTTGTTCTGGAACATTATTTTTATCACTATTTTAAGCTATCAGAACGTTTCGTACCATAGATGCTGAAAAAATGGCTTTCTTAGTTCGAACCCAAGTCTCAAATTAGTGCCCATAGGAATGAAGAATTTTATAAAAATTCAACTTTATTCAGATTTATTGACTGATTTTGTTCTCGAACATGATTTTTATCACTTTTCTAAAATTTCTGCCTGTTTGGTACCAAAGAGGCTGAAAAAATGAATTTATTAGTTCGAACCCACGTCTGAAATTAGTACCCATAGGAATGATGATTTTTCCTCAACTTCAACTAAAATCAGATTTTCTGGCTGATTTTGTTCTGGAACGTGATTCGTACTACGATTCTAAAATTTTAGCCCGTTTGGTAGCACAGAGCCCGAAAAAATGGCTTTTTTAATTCGAACCCAAGTCTCAAATTAGTGCCCATAGGAGGAATGATGATTTTTCCTAAACTTAAACTTTATTCTGATTTTGTTCTGGAAAATGATTTTTATCACTCTTCTAAGCTATCAGAACGTTTCTTACCATAGATGCTGAAAAAATGGCTTTCTTAGTTCGATCCCAAGTCTCAAATTAGTGCCCATAGGAATGATGAATTTTATGAAAATTGATCTTTATGCAGATTTTATGACTGATATCGTTTTGGAACATGATTTTTATCACTATTCTAAAGTTTCAGCCCGTTTGATACCATAGAGCCTGAAAAAATGGCATTTTTAGTTCGAACCCAAGTCTCAAATTAGTTCCTATAGGAATGATGATTTTTCCAAAAATTCAACTTTATGCAGATTTTATGACTGATTTCGTTTCGGAACATGATTCTTATCACTATTCTAAAATTTCATCCCGTTTGATACCATAAAACCTGAAAAAATGGCATTTTTAGTTCGAACCCAAGTCTCAAATTCACTCCCATAGGAATGATGATTTTTCCTAAACTTCAACTTTAAGCAGATTTTATAACTGATTTTGTTGAGGAACATTATTTATATCACTATTTTAAGCTATCAGAACGTTTCGTTCCATAGATGCTGAAAAAATGGCTTTCTTAGTTCGAACCCAAGTCTCAAATTAGTGCCCATAGGAATGATGAATTTTATGAAAATTGATCTTTATGCAGATTTTATGACTGATATCGTTTTGGAACATGATTTTTATCACTATTCTAAAGTTTCAGCCCGTTTGATACCATAGAGCCTGAAAAAATGGCATTTTTAGTTCGAACCCAAGTCTCAAATTAGTTCCTATAGGAATGATGATTTTTCCAAAAATTCAACTTTATGCAGATTTTATGACTGATTTCGTTTCGGAACATGATTCTTATCACTATTCTAAAATTTCATCCCGTTTGATACCATAAAACCTGAAAAAATGGCATTTTTAGTTCGAACCCAAGTCTCAAATTCACTCCCATAGGAATGATGATTTTTCCTAAACTTCAACTTTAAGCAGATTTTATAACTGATTTTGTTGAGGAACATTATTTATATCACTATTTTAAGCTATCAGAACGTTTCGTTCCATAGATGCTGAAAAAATGGCTTTCTTAGTTCGAACCCAAGTCTCAAATTAGTGCCCATAAGAATGATGAATTTTATAAAAATTCACTTTATGCAGATTTAATGACTGATTTCGTTTTGGAACATGATTCTTATCACTATTCTAAAATTTCATCCCGTTTGATACCATAAAACCTGAAAAAATGGCATTTTTAGTTCGAACCCAAGTCTCAAATTAACTCCCATAGGAATGATGATTTTTCCTAAACTTCAACTATAAGCAGATTTTATAACTGATTTTGTTCTGGAACATTATTTTTATCACTATTTTAAGCTATCAGAACGTTTCGTACCATAGATGCTGAAAAAATGGCTTTCTTAGTTCGAACCCAAGTCTCAAATTAGTGCCCATAGGAATGAAGAATTTTATAAAAATTCAACTTTATTCAGATTTATTGACTGATTTTGTTCTCGAACATGATTTTTATCACTTTTCTAAAATTTCTGCCTGTTTGGTACCAAAGAGGCTGAAAAAATGAATTTATTAGTTCGAACCCACGCACTATGGTTTTACCAGTATGGGAGTATTGGAAAAAATTCAAAATTTCAAATTACAGGGATCACTAAATTTTGTTGCTATATCTTGACGACACATCCTAGCGCATCTTTCCCCCCACCACCGAACTCGGCAAAATTTTTCGTCGCTGCGTACCACGTCAGTAAAGATCGGCTTCCCGAGCAGGCAAGACGTTTGTGTGAAAGTGCAACATTTATAATACAATATATAGGGAGTGATAACTTTGTATAACGCTTGCTGGCATATTTTTTTCAACATGGATCCAATACCTTCAGGTATGTACTAAATACGGAATGTTTTTTTTTTCATTTTCTAATGTGACAAATTTGCGATATATTTTTTAAAAATATCTGGTGAAATTTGAAAAAAAATACGATAAATTCTTTAACAGTTAAGGTTATAGTTACATATTTCCTAGAATTTCGTTAAAGTGCTGATACACTTTTGTAGCTAAACTATTTAAAAATCATATTAAGAAAAAAAATCTTGCTACTTTTATGCCCCTTTTCGGTCCAGTAATTTTTCCATAATTTACTTACTATAAATTTTTGTGCTTCATAAATATTATTTTTGTCACAGGTTCGGTTTCAAGGGATTTGTTCCTGAGACAAAGGGAGTTATTTGACATACTGATGAATTCAAAGTGCCAACAGATGGACAGACGATTTTTGTATTTGAAAAAAAAACTTATAAACCTCACCAATTGCCCTAAAGAAGGGTTGGATAAACTCGGTAAAAAGATCGCGGGCTTCAAATTTCGCTTTAAAACAAGATGAATAATTGCTCGTCGAATTAAGACTAAATTTGTGATGCAAAATAAAAAATGGCTTTAGACGCCTATCAGTTTTACATTATATGGGAAACAACATAGAAGCGGTCGCCCGGAAATACAATTTGAACAGAGTTCTGACCGATCCAAGCGCTTAAAAACTAAAGATCTTCGGAAAAATTCACCTCTTTATCATTTAGCGTTTGCAACAAAAATTAATTTGAGAGCTTCTGGACAACCGGTTGCATCAAAATTATTAGAAGACATCATTCGTTCACCTAGGCGTGCATCTAAGTACAGACAAGCGTACGAGGTATTCGAAGATACTCACTCTAGACGGATGTCTGGGGAGGAAGCCCTCTCAACCATGGTGGAAGCCAAGCTTACAAAGCACCAGTACGTGTCATAAGATCCAAAGATCCTGAAAGGTTTCCACCATACAATATAGTACTTGAAGCAAAAAAGCGTGCTATCCAAAAAAAGAAGACATAACAATCACTGCTACATCTGCAGAAGTAACTGTTCAAGCTCCTTTGAATCACACTTCTGAACATGTGATCAATGTGCAAAAAGAAATCATTTGTGGTTTAAAAAGTAAACAATCAAACAATTTGCGGTTGATTTCAAAGTGGGGCGTTGATGGCAGTTCAGGGCATAGTTCTTATAAACAGATGTTCATTGGGACGCAAGCGGATGCGGATGATTCAAGCGTTTTTATATCTTCAATCGTACCCATACGTTTAGTATGCGGGAACTCTGACAATACAAACGTTGTATGGCAGAATCCTCGCCCATCTTCCACCGGATATTGCCGCCCAATTAAGATAAACTTTGCCAAAGAGTCGACACAACTTGGGATTGCTGAAAAGAACAGAATAAGTGCGCAAATAAAAAATCTTACGAGTTCACCCGTGGCACTTGATGGAAAAATTATAATGGTGTCGCATGAACTCATCTTAACAATGGTTGATGGGAAAATTTGTAACGCCTTGACAGATACAGCTTCTACACAACGTTGCTACATTTGTGGTGCCAGTTCTAAAGAGTTTAATTCTATAGATAAAATGTTAACAAGACCACATAAACCTTCATCCTTAGAGTTTGGTTTGTCAGTGTTACACTGTTGGATTAGACTGTTCAAATGTCTTTTGCATGTGGGTTATAAACTTCCAATAAAAAAATGGCAAGCCCGAAATCAAGACAAGGAAATTGTGGCGAAACATAAAGCTAATATACAAAAGGAATTCAAAAATCGAATGGGGTTAATAGTCGATCAGCCTAAGCCTGGTTTTGGAAATTCCAATGACGGCAATACAGCCCGGCGATTTTTCCGCAACGCAGATTTGGCATCAGAGATCACAGGCATAGATAAAAAAAATATAGAAAGAATGCATGTCATTTTAGTAACAATATCAAGTGGTTACGATATTAATATTGACAATTTAAGGAAGTTTTCTCTTGATACTGCTAAGTATTTCGTTAAATTGTATCCGTGGTATTATATGCCCCCTACTGTGCATAAGTTATTAATCCACGGGCCAGACGTAATATCGAATGCATTGCTGCCAATTGGCCAATTATCAGAAGAGGCTCAGGAAGCTCGGAACAAAGATTTTTAAAAATATCGCGAAAACTATTCTCGAAAATGTTCTCGAGAGAAATGTAATGAGGATATTTTGAATTTAATGTTAGTAACATCTGACCCTGTCATAACTAGTTACAGGAAACTCCCAAAAAAACAGTTCAATCATTTTCCTAAGGAAGTTTACGACATAATAATTCCTCCGAATATTCATTCTTCAAGTATTTTTAACACCGATGATGATGATGATGATTGTTCATCGTCTGCATCAGAATGTTAAAAAAAAAAAATTAAACATTACTCGGCCTGTATTTTCCAAGGATGTGGACTTTTATATTTTTAATTTAATTTTATCATTTTAAATTTTATATTTTTGTTAATAAAATGCAGAAATCACAGTAAAACTTACTAAAACCGAATATTTTTATTTTTTTTACCCATACCAAAAAATAATATCACCTTTTATTTCCTGTAAATCCGTCCTGTGAATTGTTTCCAAGTTTTGTGGTATTTGGAACCACTGTGCCACGTCTGAAATTAGTACCCATAGGAATGATGATTTTTCCTCAACTTCAACTAAAATCAGATTTTCTGGCTGATTTTGTTCTGGAACGTGATTCGTACTACGATTCTAAAATTTTAGCCCGTTTGGTAGCACAGAGCCCGAAAAAATGGCTTTTTTAATTCGAACCCAAGTCTCAAATTAGTGCCCATAGGAGGAATGATGATTTTTCCTAAACTTAAACTTTATTCTGATTTTGTTCTGGAAAATGATTTTTATCACTATTCTAAGCTATCAGAACGTTTCTTACCATAGATGCTGAAAAAATGGCTTTCTTAGTTCGATCCCAAGTCTCAAATTAGTGCCCATAGGAATGATGAATTTTATGAAAATTGATCTTTATGCAGATTTTATGACTGATATCGTTTTTGAACATGATTTTTATCACTATTCTAAAGTTTCAGCCCGTTTGATACCATAGAGCCTGAAAAAATGGCATTTTTAGTTCGAACCCAAGTCTCAAATTAGTTCCTATAGGAATGATGATTTTTCCAAAAATTCAACTTTATGCAGATTTTATGACTGATTTCGTTTCGGAACATGATTCTTATCACTATTCTAAAATTACAGCCCGTTTTATACCATAGAACCTGAAAAATTGGCATTTTTAGTTCGAACCCAAGTCTCAAATTAGTTCCCATAGGAATGATTATTTGTCCTAAACTTCAACTTTATTCAGATTTTCTTACTGATTTTGTTCTCGAACATGATTTTTATCGCTTTTCTTAAATTTCAGCCCGTTTGGTACCATAGAGGCGGAAAAAATGGATTTATTAGTTCGAACCCAAGTCTGAAATTAGTACCCATAGGAATGATGATTTTTCCTAAACTTCAACTTTAAGCAGATTTTATAATTGATTTTGTTGAGGAACATTATTTTGATCACTATTTTAAGCTATCAGAACGTTTCGTACCATAGATGCTGAAAAAATTGCTTTCTTAGTTCGAACCCAAGTCTCAAATTAGTGCCCATAGGAATGGTGAATTTTATAAAAATTCACTTTATGCAGATTTAATGACTGATTTCGTTTTGGAACATGATTTTTATCACTATTCTAAAATTTCATCCCGTTTGATACCATAAAACCTGAAAAAATGGCTTTTTTAGTTCGAACCCAAGTCTCAAGTTAGTTCCCACAGGAGTGATGATTTTTCCTCAACTTCAACTAAAATCAGATTTTCTGGCTGATTTTGTTCTGGAACGTGATTCTTATCACTATTCTAAAATTATAGACCGTTTGATACCATAGAACCTGAAAAATTGGCATTTTTAGTTCGAACCAAAGTCTCAAATTAGTTTTCATAGGAATGATGATTTTTCCAAAAATTCAACTTTATGCAGATTTTATGACTGATTTCGTTTTGGAACATGATTCTTATCACTATTCTAAAATTATAGACCGTTTGATACCATAGAACCTGAAAAATTGGCATTTTTAGTTCTAACCCAATTCTCAAATTAGTGCCATAGGAGTTATTATTTGTCCTAAACTTCAACTTTATGCAGATTTTCTGACTGATTTTGTTCTCGAACATGATTTTTATCACTTTTCTAAAATTTCAGCCCGTTTGGTACCATAGAGGCTGAAAAAATTGATTTATTAGTTCGAACCCAAGTCTGAAATTAGTACCCATAGGAATGATGATTTTTCCTCAACTTCAACTAAAATCAGATTTTCTGAATGATTTTGTTCTGGAACGTGATTCGTACTACGATTCTAAAATTTTAGCCCGTTTGGTACCATAGAGCCCGAAAAAATGGCTTTTTTAATTCGAACCCAAGTCTCAAATTAGTGCCCATAGGAGGAATGATGATTTTTCCTAAACTTAAACTTTATTCTGATTTTGTTCTGGAACATGATTTTTATCACTATTCTAAGCTATCAGAACGTTTCGTACCATAGAGGCTGAAAAAATAACTTTCTTAGTTGGAACCCGAGCCTCAAATTAGTTCCCATAGGAATGATTATTTGTCCTAAACTTCAACTTTATGCAGATTTTCTGACTGATTTTGATCTCGAACATGATTTTTAACACTTATCTAAAATTTCAGCCCGTTTGGAACCAAAGAGGCTGAAAAAATGGATTTATTAGTTCGAACCCAAGTCTGAAATTAGTACCCATAAGAATGATGATTTTTCCTAAACTTCAACTTTAAGCAGATTTTATAACTGATTTTGTTGAGGAACATTATTTATATCACTACTTTAAGCTATCAGAACGTTTCGTACCATAGATGCTGAAAAAATGGCTTTCTTAGTTCGAACCCAAGTCTCAAATTAGTGCCCATAGGAATGATGAATTTTATAAAAATTCACTTTATGCAGATTTAATGACTGATTTCGTTTTGGAACATGATTTTTATCACTATTCTAAAATTTCATCCCGTTTGATACCATAAAACCTGAAAAAATGGCTTTTTTAGTTCGAACCCAAGTCTCAAGTTAGTTCCCACAGGAGTGATGATTTTTCCTCAACTTCAACTAAAATCAGATTTTCTGGCTGATTTTGTTCTGGAACGTGATTCTTATCACTATTCTAAAATTATAGGCCGTTTGATACCATAGAACCTGAAAAATTGGCATTTTTAGTTCGAACCAAAGTCTCAAATTAGTTTTCATAGGAATGATGATTTTTCCAAAAATTCAACTTTATGCAGATTTTATGACTGATTTCGTTTTGGAACATGATTCTTATCACTATTCTAAAATTATAGACCGTTTGATACCATAGAACCTGAAAAATTGGCATTTTTAGTTCTAACCCAATTCTCAAATTAGTGCCATAGGAGTTATTATTTGTCCTAAACTTCAACTTTATGCAGATTTTCTGACTGATTTTGTTCTCGAACATGATTTTTATCACTTTTCTAAAATTTCAGCCCGTTTGGTACCATAGAGGCTGAAAAAATGGATTTATTAGTTCGAACCCAAGTCTGAAATTAGTACCCATAGGAATGATGATTTTTCCTCAACTTCAACTAAAATCAGATTTTCTGAATGATTTTGTTCTGGAACGTGATTCGTACAACGATTCTAAAATTTTAGCCCGTTTGGTACCATAGAGCCCGAAAAAATGGCTTTTTTAATTCGAACCCAAGTCTCAAATTAGTGCCCATAGGAGGAATGATGATTTTTCCTAAACTTAAACTTTATTCTGATTTTGTTCTGGAACATGATTTTTATCACTATTCTAAGCTATCAGAACGTTTCGTACCATAGAGGCTGAAAAAATAACTTTCTTAGTTGGAACCCGAGCCTCAAATTAGTTCCCATAGGAATGATTATTTGTCCTAAACTTCAACTTTATGCAGATTTTCTGACTGATTTTGATCTCGAACATGATTTTTAACACTTTTCTAAAATTTCAGCCCGTTTGGAACCAAAGAGGCTGAAAAAATGGATTTATTAGTTCGAACCCAAGTTTGAAATTAGTACCCATAAGAATGATGATTTTTCCTAAACTTCAACTTTAAGCAGATTTTATAACTGATTTTGTTGAGGAACATTATTTATATCACTATTTTAAGCTATCAGAACGTTTCGTACCATAGATGCTGAAAAAATGGCTTTCTTAGTTCGAACCCAAGTCTCAAATTAGTGCCCATAAGAATGATGAATTTTATAAAAATTCACTTTATGCAGATTTAATGACTGATTTCGTTTTGGAACATGATTCTTATCACTATTCTAAAATTTCATCCCGTTTGATACCATAAAACCTGAAAAAATGGCATTTTTAGTTCGAACCCAAGTCTCAAATTAACTCCCATAGGAATGATGATTTTTCCTAAACTTCAACTATAAGCAGATTTTATAACTGATTTTGTTCTGGAACATTATTTTTATCACTATTTTAAGCTATCAGAACGTTTCGTACCATAGATGCTGAAAAAATGGCTTTCTTAGTTCGAACCCAAGTCTCAAATTAGTGCCCATAGGAATGAAGAATTTTATAAAAATTCAACTTTATTCAGATTTATTGACTGATTTTGTTCTCGAACATGATTTTTATCACTTTTCTAAAATTTCTGCCTGTTTGGTACCAAAGAGGCTGAAAAAATGAATTTATTAGTTCGAACCCACGTCTGAAATTAGTACCCATAGGAATGATGATTTTTCCTCAACTTCAACTAAAATCAGATTTTCTGGCTGATTTTGTTCTGGAACGTGATTCGTACTACGATTCTAAAATTTTAGCCCGTTTGGTAGCACAGAGCCCGAAAAAATGGCTTTTTTAATTCGAACCCAAGTCTCAAATTAGTGCCCATAGGAGGAATGATGATTTTTCCTAAACTTAAACTTTATTCTGATTTTGTTCTGGAAAATGATTTTTATCACTATTCTAAGCTATCAGAACGTTTCTTACCATAGATGCTGAAAAAATGGCTTTCTTAGTTCGATCCCAAGTCTCAAATTAGTGCCCATAGGAATGATGAATTTTATGAAAATTGATCTTTATGCAGATTTTATGACTGATATCGTTTTGGAACATGATTTTTATCACTATTCTAAAGTTTCAGCCCGTTTGATACCATAGAGCCTGAAAAAATGGCATTTTTAGTTCGAACCCAAGTCTCAAATTAGTTCCTATAGGAATGATGATTTTTCCAAAAATTCAACTTTATGCAGATTTTATGACTGATTTCGTTTCGGAACATGATTCTTATCACTATTCTAAAATTTCATCCCGTTTGATACCATAAAACCTGAAAAAATGGCATTTTTAGTTCGAACCCAAGTCTCAAATTCACTCCCATAGGAATGATGATTTTTCCTAAACTTCAACTTTAAGCAGATTTTATAACTGATTTTGTTGAGGAACATTATTTATATCACTATTTTAAGCTATCAGAACGTTTCGTTCCATAGATGCTGAAAAAATGGCTTTCTTAGTTCGAACCCAAGTCTCAAATTAGTGCCCATAAGAATGATGAATTTTATAAAAATTCACTTTATGCAGATTTAATGACTGATTTCGTTTTGGAACATGATTCTTATCACTATTCTAAAATTTCATCCCGTTTGATACCATAAAACCTGAAAAAATGGCATTTTTAGTTCGAACCCAAGTCTCAAATTAACTCCCATAGGAATGATGATTTTTCCTAAACTTCAACTATAAGCAGATTTTATAACTGATTTTGTTCTGGAACATTATTTTTATCACTATTTTAAGCTATCAGAACGTTTCGTACCATAGATGCTGAAAAAATGGCTTTCTTAGTTCGAACCCAAGTCTCAAATTAGTGCCCATAGGAATGAAGAATTTTATAAAAATTCAACTTTATTCAGATTTATTGACTGATTTTGTTCTCGAACATGATTTTTATCACTTTTCTAAAATTTCTGCCAGTTTGGTACCAAAGAGGCTGAAAAAATGAATTTATTAGTTCGAACCCACGTCTGAAATTTATACCCATAGGAATGATGATTTTTCCTCAACTTCAACTAAAATCAGATTTTCTGGCTGATTTTGTTCTGGAACGTGATTCGTACTACGATTCGGAAATTTTAGCCCGTTTGGTAGCACAGAGCCCGAAAAAATGGCTTTTTTAATTCGAACCCAAGTCTCAAATTAGTGCCCATAGGAGGAATGATGATTTTTCCTAAACTTAAACTATATTCTGATTTTGTTCTGGAAAATGATTTTTATCACTATTCTAAGCTATCAGAACGTTTCTTACCATAGATGCTGAAAAAATGGCTTTCTTAGTTCGATCCCAAGTCTCAAATTAGTGCCCATAGGAATGATGAATTTTATGAAAATTGATCTTTATGCAGATTTTATGACTGATATCGTTTTTGAACATGATTTTTATCACTATTCTAAAGTTTCAGCCCGTTTGATACCATAGAGCCTGAAAAAATGGCATTTTTAGTTCGAACCCAAGTCTCAAATTAGTTCCTATAGGAATGATGATTTTTCCAAAAATTCAACTTTATGCAGATTTTATGACTGATTTCGTTTCGGAACATGATTCTTATCACTATTCTAAAATTACAGCCCGTTTTATACCATAGAACCTGAAAAATTGGCATTTTTAGTTCGAACCCAAGTCTCAAATTAGTTCCCATAGGAATGATTATTTGTCCTAAACTTCAACTTTATTCAGATTTTCTTACTGATTTTGTTCTCGAACATGATTTTTATCGCTTTTCTTAAATTTCAGCCCGTTTGGTACCATAGAGGCGGAAAAAATGGATTTATTAGTTCGAACCCAAGTCTGAAATTAGTACCCATAGGAATGATGATTTTTCCTAAACTTCAACTTTAAGCAGATTTTATAATTGATTTTGTTGAGGAACATTATTTTGATCACTATTTTAAGCTATCAGAACGTTTCGTACCATAGATGCTGAAAAAATTGCTTTCTTAGTTCGAACCCAAGTCTCAAATTAGTGCCCATAGGAATGGTGAATTTTATAAAAATTCACTTTATGCAGATTTAATGACTGATTTCGTTTTGGAACATGATTTTTATCACTATTCTAAAATTTCATCCCGTTTGATACCATAAAACCTGAAAAAATGGCTTTTTTAGTTCGAACCCAAGTCTCAAGTTAGTTCCCACAGGAGTGATGATTTTTCCTCAACTTCAACTAAAATCAGATTTTCTGGCTGATTTTGTTCTGGAACGTGATTCTTATCACTATTCTAAAATTATAGACCGTTTGATACCATAGAACCTGAAAAATTGGCATTTTTAGTTCGAACCAAAGTCTCAAATTAGTTTTCATAGGAATGATGATTTTTCCAAAAATTCAACTTTATGCAGATTTTATGACTGATTTCGTTTTGGAACATGATTCTTATCACTATTCTAAAATTATAGACCGTTTGATACCATAGAACCTGAAAAATTGGCATTTTTAGTTCTAACCCAATTCTCAAATTAGTGCCATAGGAGTTATTATTTGTCCTAAACTTCAACTTTATGCAGATTTTCTGACTGATTTTGTTCTCGAACATGATTTTTATCACTTTTCTAAAATTTCAGCCCGTTTGGTACCATAGAGGCTGAAAAAATTGATTTATTAGTTCGAACCCAAGTCTGAAATTAGTACCCATAGGAATGATGATTTTTCCTCAACTTCAACTAAAATCAGATTTTCTGAATGATTTTGTTCTGGAACGTGATTCGTACTACGATTCTAAAATTTTAGCCCGTTTGGTACCATAGAGCCCGAAAAAATGGCTTTTTTAATTCGAACCCAAGTCTCAAATTAGTGCCCATAGGAGGAATGATGATTTTTCCTAAACTTAAACTTTATTCTGATTTTGTTCTGGAACATGATTTTTATCACTATTCTAAGCTATCAGAACGTTTCGTACCATAGAGGCTGAAAAAATAACTTTCTTAGTTGGAACCCGAGCCTCAAATTAGTTCCCATAGGAATGATTATTTGTCCTAAACTTCAACTTTATGCAGATTTTCTGACTGATTTTGATCTCGAACATGATTTTTAACACTTATCTAAAATTTCAGCCCGTTTGGAACCAAAGAGGCTGAAAAAATGGATTTATTAGTTCGAACCCAAGTCTGAAATTAGTACCCATAAGAATGATGATTTTTCCTAAACTTCAACTTTAAGCAGATTTTATAACTGATTTTGTTGAGGAACATTATTTATATCACTACTTTAAGCTATCAGAACGTTTCGTACCATAGATGCTGAAAAAATGGCTTTCTTAGTTCGAACCCAAGTCTCAAATTAGTGCCCATAGGAATGATGAATTTTATAAAAATTCACTTTATGCAGATTTAATGACTGATTTCGTTTTGGAACATGATTTTTATCACTATTCTAAAATTTCATCCCGTTTGATACCATAAAACCTGAAAAAATGGCTTTTTTAGTTCGAACCCAAGTCTCAAGTTAGTTCCCACAGGAGTGATGATTTTTCCTCAACTTCAACTAAAATCAGATTTTCTGGCTGATTTTGTTCTGGAACGTGATTCTTATCACTATTCTAAAATTATAGACCGTTTGATACCATAGAACCTGAAAAATTGGCATTTTTAGTTCGAACCAAAGTCTGAAATTAGTTTTCATAGGAATGATGATTTTTCCAAAAATTCAACTTTATGCAGATTTTATGACTGATTTCGTTTTGGAACATGATTCTTATCACTATTCTAAAATTATAGACCGTTTGATACCATAGAACCTGAAAAATTGGCATTTTTAGTTCTAACCCAATTCTCAAATTAGTGCCATAGGAGTTATTATTTGTCCTAAACTTCAACTTTATGCAGATTTTCTGACTGATTTTGTTCTCGAACATGATTTTTATCACTTTTCTAAAATTTCAGCCCGTTTGGTACCATAGAGGCTGAAAAAATGGATTTATTAGTTCGAACCCAAGTCTGAAATTAGTACCCATAGGAATGATGATTTTTCCTCAACTTCAACTAAAATCAGATTTTCTGAATGATTTTGTTCTGGAACGTGATTCGTACTACGATTCTAAAATTTTAGCCCGTTTGGTACCATAGAGCCCGAAAAAATGGCTTTTTTAATTCGAACCCAAGTCTCAAATTAGTGCCCATAGGAGGAATGATGATTTTTCCTAAACTTAAACTTTATTCTGATTTTGTTCTGGAACATGATTTTTATCACTATTCTAAGCTATCAGAACGTTTCGTACCATAGAGGCTGAAAAAATAACTTTCTTAGTTGGAACCCGAGCCTCAAATTAGTTCCCATAGGAATGATTATTTGTCCTAAACTTCAACTTTATGCAGATTTTCTGACTGATTTTGATCTCGAACATGATTTTTAACACTTTTCTAAAATTTCAGCCCGTTTGGAACCAAAGAGGCTGAAAAAATGGATTTATTAGTTCGAACCCAAGTTTGAAATTAGTACCCATAAGAATGATGATTTTTCCTAAACTTCAACTTTAAGCAGATTTTATAACTGATTTTGTTGAGGAACATTATTTATATCACTATTTTAAGCTATCAGAACGTTTCGTACCATAGATGCTGAAAAAATGGCTTTCTTAGTTCGAACCCAAGTCTCAAATTAGTTCCTATAGGAATGATGATTTTTCCAAAAATTCAACTTTATGCAGATTTTATGACTGATTTCGTTTCGGAACATGATTCTTATCACTATTCTAAAATTTCATCCCGTTTGATACCATAAAACCTGAAAAAATGGCATTTTTAGTTCGAACCCAAGTCTCAAATTCACTCCCATAGGAATGATGATTTTTCCTAAACTTCAACTTTAAGCAGATTTTATAACTGATTTTGTTGAGGAACATTATTTATATCACTATTTTAAGCTATCAGAACGTTTCGTTCCATAGATGCTGAAAAAATGGCTTTCTTAGTTCGAACCCAAGTCTCAAATTAGTGCCCATAAGAATGATGAATTTTATAAAAATTCACTTTATGCAGATTTAATGACTGATTTCGTTTTGGAACATGATTCTTATCACTATTCTAAAATTTCATCCCGTTTGATACCATAAAACCTGAAAAAATGGCATTTTTAGTTCGAACCCAAGTCTCAAATTAACTCCCATAGGAATGATGATTTTTCCTAAACTTCAACTATAAGCAGATTTTATAACTGATTTTGTTCTGGAACATTATTTTTATCACTATTTTAAGCTATCAGAACGTTTCGTACCATAGATGCTGAAAAAATGGCTTTCTTAGTTCGAACCCAAGTCTCAAATTAGTGCCCATAGGAATGAAGAATTTTATAAAAATTCAACTTTATTCAGATTTATTGACTGATTTTGTTCTCGAACATGATTTTTATCACTTTTCTAAAATTTCTGCCTGTTTGGTACCAAAGAGGCTGAAAAAATGAATTTATTAGTTCGAACCCACGTCTGAAATTAGTACCCATAGGAATGATGATTTTTCCTCAACTTCAACTAAAATCAGATTTTCTGGCTGATTTTGTTCTGGAACGTGATTCGTACTACGATTCTAAAATTTTAGCCCGTTTGGTAGCACAGAGCCCGAAAAAATGGCTTTTTTAATTCGAACCCAAGTCTCAAATTAGTGCCCATAGGAGGAATGATGATTTTTCCTAAACTTAAACTTTATTCTGATTTTGTTCTGGAAAATGATTTTTATCACTATTCTAAGCTATCAAAACGTTTCTTACCATAGATGCTGAAAAAATGGCTTTCTTAGTTCGATCCCAAGTCTCAAATTAGTGCCCATAGGAATGATGAATTTTATGAAAATTGATCTTTATGCAGATTTTATGACTGATATCGTTTTTGAACATGATTTTTATCACTATTCTAAAGTTTCAGCCCGTTTGATACCATAGAGCCTGAAAAAATGGCATTTTTAGTTCGAACCCAAGTCTCAAATTAGTTCCTATAGGAATGATGATTTTTCCAAAAATTCAACTTTATGCAGATTTTATGACTGATTTCGTTTCGGAACATGATTCTTATCACTATTCTAAAATTACAGCCCGATATATACCATAGAACCTGAAAAATTGGCATTTTTAGTTCGAACCCAAGTCTCAAATTAGTTCCCATAGGAATGATTATTTGTCCTAAACTTCAACTTTATTCAGATTTTCTTACTGATTTTGTTCTCGAACATGATTTTTATCGCTTTTCTTAAATTTCAGCCCGTTTGGTACCATAGAGGCGGAAAAAATGGATTTATTAGTTCGAACCCAAGTCTGAAATTAGTACCCATAGGAATGATGATTTTTCCTAAACTTCAACTTTAAGCAGATTTTATAATTGATTTTGTTGAGGAACATTATTTTGATCACTATTTTAAGCTATCAGAACGTTTCGTACCATAGATGCTGAAAAAATTGCTTTCTTAGTTCGAACCCAAGTCTCAAATTAGTGCCCATAGGAATGGTGAATTTTATAAAAATTCACTTTATGCAGATTTAATGACTGATTTCGTTTTGGAACATGATTTTTATCACTATTCTAAAATTTCATCCCGTTTGATACCATAAAACCTGAAAAAATGGCTTTTTTAGTTCGAACCCAAGTCTCAAGTTAGTTCCCACAGGAGTGATGATTTTTCCTCAACTTCAACTAAAATCAGATTTTCTGGCTGATTTTGTTCTGGAACGTGATTCTTATCACTATTCTAAAATTATAGACCGTTTGATACCATAGAACCTGAAAAATTGGCATTTTTAGTTCGAACCAAAGTCTCAAATTAGTTTTCATAGGAATGATGATTTTTCCAAAAATTCAACTTTATGCAGATTTTATGACTGATTTCGTTTTGGAACATGATTCTTATCACTATTCTAAAATTATAGACCGTTTGATACCATAGAACCTGAAAAATTGGCATTTTTAGTTCTAACCCAATTCTCAAATTAGTGCCATAGGAGTTATTATTTGTCCTAAACTTCAACTTTATGCAGATTTTCTGACTGATTTTGTTCTCGAACATGATTTTTATCACTTTTCTAAAATTTCAGCCCGTTTGGTACCATAGAGGCTGAAAAAATTGATTTATTAGTTCGAACCCAAGTCTGAAATTAGTACCCATAGGAATGATGATTTTTCCTCAACTTCAACTAAAATCAGATTTTCTGAATGATTTTGTTCTGGAACGTGATTCGTACTACGATTCTAAAATTTTAGCCCGTTTGGTACCATAGAGCCCGAAAAAATGGCTTTTTTAATTCGAACCCAAGTCTCAAATTAGTGCCCATAGGAGGAATGATGATTTTTCCTAAACTTAAACTTTATTCTGATTTTGTTCTGGAACATGATTTTTATCACTATTCTAAGCTATCAGAACGTTTCGTACCATAGAGGCTGAAAAAATAACTTTCTTAGTTGGAACCCGAGCCTCAAATTAGTTCCCATAGGAATGATTATTTGTCCTAAACTTCAACTTTATGCAGATTTTCTGACTGATTTTGATCTCGAACATGATTTTTAACACTTATCTAAAATTTCAGCCCGTTTGGAACCAAAGAGGCTGAAAAAATGGATTTATTAGTTCGAACCCAAGTCTGAAATTAGTACCCATAAGAATGATGATTTTTCCTAAACTTCAACTTTAAGCAGATTTTATAACTGATTTTGTTGAGGAACATTATTTATATCACTACTTTAAGCTATCAGAACGTTTCGTACCATAGATGCTGAAAAAATGGCTTTCTTAGTTCGAACCCAAGTCTCAAATTAGTGCCCATAGGAATGATGAATTTTATAAAAATTCACTTTATGCAGATTTAATGACTGATTTCGTTTTGGAACATGATTTTTATCACTATTCTAAAATTTCATCCCGTTTGATACCATAAAACCTGAAAAAATGGCTTTTTTAGTTCGAACCCAAGTCTCAAGTTAGTTCCCACAGGAGTGATGATTTTTCCTCAACTTCAACTAAAATCAGATTTTCTGGCTGATTTTGTTCTGGAACGTGATTCTTATCACTATTCTAAAATTATAGACCGTTTGATACCATAGAACCTGAAAAATTGGCATTTTTAGTTCGAACCAAAGTCTGAAATTAGTTTTCATAGGAATGATGATTTTTCCAAAAATTCAACTTTATGCAGATTTTATGACTGATTTCGTTTTGGAACATGATTCTTATCACTATTCTAAAATTATAGACCGTTTGATACCATAGAACCTGAAAAATTGGCTTTTTTAGTTCTAACCCAATTCTCAAATTAGTGCCATAGGAGTTATTATTTGTCCTAAACTTCAACTTTATGCAGATTTTCTGACTGATTTTGTTCTCGAACATGATTTTTATCACTTTTCTAAAATTTCAGCCCGTTTGGTACCATAGAGGCTGAAAAAATGGATTTATTAGTTCGAACCCAAGTCTGAAATTAGTACCCATAGGAATGATGATTTTTCCTCAACTTCAACTAAAATCAGATTTTCTGAATGATTTTGTTCTGGAACGTGATTCGTACTACGATTCTAAAATTTTAGCCCGTTTGGTACCATAGAGCCCGAAAAAATGGCTTTTTTAATTCGAACCCAAGTCTCAAATTAGTGCCCATAGGAGGAATGATGATTTTTCCTAAACTTAAACTTTATTCTGATTTTGTTCTGGAACATGATTTTTATCACTATTCTAAGCTATCAGAACGTTTCGTACCATAGAGGCTGAAAAAATAACTTTCTTAGTTGGAACCCGAGCCTCAAATTAGTTCCCATAGGAATGATTATTTGTCCTAAACTTCAACTTTATGCAGATTTTCTGACTGATTTTGATCTCGAACATGATTTTTAACACTTTTCTAAAATTTCAGCCCGTTTGGAACCAAAGAGGCTGAAAAAATGGATTTATTAGATCGAACCCAAGTTTGAAATTAGTACCCATAAGAATGATGATTTTTCCTAAACTTCAACTTTAAGCAGATTTTATAACTGATTTTGTTGAGGAACATTATTTATATCACTATTTTAAACTATTAGAACGTTTCGTACCATAGATGCTGAAAAAATGGCTTTCTTAGTTCGAACCCAAGTCTCAAATTAGTGCCCATAAGAATGATGAATTTTATAAAAATTCACTTTATGCAGATTTAATGACTGATTTCGTTTTGGAACATGATTCTTATCACTATTCTAAAATTTCATCCCGTTTGATACCATAAAACCTGAAAAAATGGCATTTTTAGTTCGAACCCAAGTCTCAAATTAACTCCCATAGGAATGATGATTTTTCCTAAACTTCAACTATAAGCAGATTTTATAACTGATTTTGTTCTGGAACATTATTTTTATCACTATTTTAAGCTATCAGAACGTTTCGTACCATAGATGCTGAAAAAATGGCTTTCTTAGTTCGAACCCAAGTCTCAAATTAGTGCCCATAGGAATGAAGAATTTTATAAAAATTCAACTTTATTCAGATTTATTGACTGATTTTGTTCTCGAACATGATTTTTATCACTTTTCTAAAATTTCTGCCTGTTTGGTACCAAAGAGGCTGAAAAAATGAATTTATTAGTTCGAACCCACGTCTGAAATTAGTACCCATAGGAATGATGATTTTTCCTCAACTTCAACTAAAATCAGATTTTCTGGCTGATTTTGTTCTGGAACGTGATTCGTACTACGATTCTAAAATTTTAGCCCGTTTGGTAGCACAGAGCCCGAAAAAATGGCTTTTTTAATTCGAACCCAAGTCTCAAATTAGTGCCCATAGGAGGAATGATGATTTTTCCTAAACTTAAACTTTATTCTGATTTTGTTCTGGAAAATGATTTTTATCACTCTTCTAAGCTATCAGAACGTTTCTTACCATAGATGCTGAAAAAATGGCTTTCTTAGTTCGATCCCAAGTCTCAAATTAGTGCCCATAGGAATGATGAATTTTATGAAAATTGATCTTTATGCAGATTTTATGACTGATATCGTTTTGGAACATGATTTTTATCACTATTCTAAAGTTTCAGCCCGTTTGATACCATAGAGCCTGAAAAAATGGCATTTTTAGTTCGAACCCAAGTCTCAAATTAGTTCCTATAGGAATGATGATTTTTCCAAAAATTCAACTTTATGCAGATTTTATGACTGATTTCGTTTCGGAACATGATTCTTATCACTATTCTAAAATTTCATCCCGTTTGATACCATAAAACCTGAAAAAATGGCATTTTTAGTTCGAACCCAAGTCTCAAATTCACTCCCATAGGAATGATGATTTTTCCTAAACTTCAACTTTAAGCAGATTTTATAACTGATTTTGTTGAGGAACATTATTTATATCACTATTTTAAGCTATCAGAACGTTTCGTTCCATAGATGCTGAAAAAATGGCTTTCTTAGTTCGAACCCAAGTCTCAAATTAGTGCCCATAAGAATGATGAATTTTATAAAAATTCACTTTATGCAGATTTAATGACTGATTTCGTTTTGGAACATGATTCTTATCACTATTCTAAAATTTCATCCCGTTTGATACCATAAAACCTGAAAAAATGGCATTTTTAGTTCGAACCCAAGTCTCAAATTAACTCCCATAGGAATGATGATTTTTCCTAAACTTCAACTATAAGCAGATTTTATAACTGATTTTGTTCTGGAACATTATTTTTATCACTATTTTAAGCTATCAGAACGTTTCGTACCATAGATGCTGAAAAAATGGCTTTCTTAGTTCGAACCCAAGTCTCAAATTAGTGCCCATAGGAATGAAGAATTTTATAAAAATTCAACTTTATTCAGATTTATTGACTGATTTTGTTCTCGAACATGATTTTTATCACTTTTCTAAAATTTCTGCCTGTTTGGTACCAAAGAGGCTGAAAAAATGAATTTATTAGTTCGAACCCACGTCTGAAATTAGTACCCATAGGAATGATGATTTTTCCTCAACTTCAACTAAAATCAGATTTTCTGGCTGATTTTGTTCTGGAACGTGATTCGTACTACGATTCTAAAATTTTAGCCCGTTTGGTAGCACAGAGCCCGAAAAAATGGCTTTTTTAATTCGAACCCAAGTCTCAAATTAGTGCCCATAGGAGGAATGATGATTTTTCCTAAACTTAAACTTTATTCTGATTTTGTTCTGGAAAATGATTTTTATCACTATTCTAAGCTATCAGAACGTTTCTTACCATAGATGCTGAAAAAATGGCTTTCTTAGTTCGATCCCAAGTCTCAAATTAGTGCCCATAGGAATGATGAATTTTATGAAAATTGATCTTTATGCAGATTTTATGACTGATATCGTTTTTGAACATGATTTTTATCACTATTCTAAAGTTTCAGCCCGTTTGATACCATAGAGCCTGAAAAAATGGCATTTTTAGTTCGAACCCAAGTCTCAAATTAGTTCCTATAGGAATGATGATTTTTCCAAAAATTCAACTTTATGCAGATTTTATGACTGATTTCGTTTCGGAACATGATTCTTATCACTATTCTAAAATTACAGCCCGTTTTATACCATAGAACCTGAAAAATTGGCATTTTTAGTTCGAACCCAAGTCTCAAATTAGTTCCCATAGGAATGATTATTTGTCCTAAACTTCAACTTTATTCAGATTTTCTTACTGATTTTGTTCTCGAACATGATTTTTATCGCTTTTCTTAAATTTCAGCCCGTTTGGTACCATAGAGGCGGAAAAAATGGATTTATTAGTTCGAACCCAAGTCTGAAATTAGTACCCATAGGAATGATGATTTTTCCTAAACTTCAACTTTAAGCAGATTTTATAATTGATTTTGTTGAGGAACATTATTTTGATCACTATTTTAAGCTATCAGAACGTTTCGTACCATAGATGCTGAAAAAATTGCTTTCTTAGTTCGAACCCAAGTCTCAAATTAGTGCCCATAGGAATGGTGAATTTTATAAAAATTCACTTTATGCAGATTTAATGACTGATTTCGTTTTGGAACATGATTTTTATCACTATTCTAAAATTTCATCCCGTTTGATACCATAAAACCTGAAAAAATGGCTTTTTTAGTTCGAACCCAAGTCTCAAGTTAGTTCCCACAGGAGTGATGATTTTTCCTCAACTTCAACTAAAATCAGATTTTCTGGCTGATTTTGTTCTGGAACGTGATTCTTATCACTATTCTAAAATTATAGACCGTTTGATACCATAGAACCTGAAAAATTGGCATTTTTAGTTCGAACCAAAGTCTCAAATTAGTTTTCATAGGAATGATGATTTTTCCAAAAATTCAACTTTATGCAGATTTTATGACTGATTTCGTTTTGGAACATGATTCTTATCACTATTCTAAAATTATAGACCGTTTGATACCATAGAACCTGAAAAATTGGCATTTTTAGTTCTAACCCAATTCTCAAATTAGTGCCATAGGAGTTATTATTTGTCCTAAACTTCAACTTTATGCAGATTTTCTGACTGATTTTGTTCTCGAACATGATTTTTATCACTTTTCTAAAATTTCAGCCCGTTTGGTACCATAGAGGCTGAAAAAATTGATTTATTAGTTCGAACCCAAGTCTGAAATTAGTACCCATAGGAATGATGATTTTTCCTCAACTTCAACTAAAATCAGATTTTCTGAATGATTTTGTTCTGGAACGTGATTCGTACTACGATTCTAAAATTTTAGCCCGTTTGGTACCATAGAGCCCGAAAAAATGGCTTTTTTAATTCGAACCCAAGTCTCAAATTAGTGCCCATAGGAGGAATGATGATTTTTCCTAAACTTAAACTTTATTCTGATTTTGTTCTGGAACATGATTTTTATCACTATTCTAAGCTATCAGAACGTTTCGTACCATAGAGGCTGAAAAAATAACTTTCTTAGTTGGAACCCGAGCCTCAAATTAGTTCCCATAGGAATGATTATTTGTCCTAAACTTCAACTTTATGCAGATTTTCTGACTGATTTTGATCTCGAACATGATTTTTAACACTTATCTAAAATTTCAGCCCGTTTGGAACCAAAGAGGCTGAAAAAATGGATTTATTAGTTCGAACCCAAGTCTGAAATTAGTACCCATAAGAATGATGATTTTTCCTAAACTTCAACTTTAAGCAGATTTTATAACTGATTTTGTTGAGGAACATTATTTATATCACTACTTTAAGCTATCAGAACGTTTCGTACCATAGATGCTGAAAAAATGGCTTTCTTAGTTCGAACCCAAGTCTCAAATTAGTGCCCATAGGAATGATGAATTTTATAAAAATTCACTTTATGCAGATTTAATGACTGATTTCGTTTTGGAACATGATTTTTATCACTATTCTAAAATTTCATCCCGTTTGATACCATAAAACCTGAAAAAATGGCTTTTTTAGTTCGAACCCAAGTCTCAAGTTAGTTCCCACAGGAGTGATGATTTTTCCTCAACTTCAACTAAAATCAGATTTTCTGGCTGATTTTGTTCTGGAACGTGATTCTTATCACTATTCTAAAATTATAGACCGTTTGATACCATAGAACCTGAAAAATTGGCATTTTTAGTTCGAACCAAAGTCTCAAATTAGTTTTCATAGGAATGATGATTTTTCCAAAAATTCAACTTTATGCAGATTTTATGACTGATTTCGTTTTGGAACATGATTCTTATCACTATTCTAAAATTATAGACCGTTTGATACCATAGAACCTGAAAAATTGGCATTTTTAGTTCTAACCCAATTCTCAAATTAGTGCCATAGGAGTTATTATTTGTCCTAAACTTCAACTTTATGCAGATTTTCTGACTGATTTTGTTCTCGAACATGATTTTTATCACTTTTCTAAAATTTCAGCCCGTTTGGTACCATAGAGGCTGAAAAAATGGATTTATTAGTTCGAACCCAAGTCTGAAATTAGTACCCATAGGAATGATGATTTTTCCTCAACTTCAACTAAAATCAGATTTTCTGAATGATTTTGTTCTGGAACGTGATTCGTACTACGATTCTAAAATTTTAGCCCGTTTGGTACCATAGAGCCCGAAAAAATGGCTTTTTTAATTCGAACCCAAGTCTCAAATTAGTGCCCATAGGAGGAATGATGATTTTTCCTAAACTTAAACTTTATTCTTATTTTGTTCTGGAACATGATTTTTATCACTATTCTAAGCTATCAGAACGTTTCGTACCATAGAGGCTGAAAAAATAACTTTCTTAGTTGGGACCCGAGCCTCAAATTATTTCCCATAGGAATGATTATTTGTCCTAAACTTCAACTTTATGCAGATTTTCTGACTGATTTTGATCTCGAACATGATTTTTAACACTTATCTAAAATTTCAGCCCGTTTGGAACCAAAGAGGCTGAAAAAATGGATTTATTAGTTCGAACCCAAGTCTGAAATTAGTACCCATAAGAATGATGATTTTTCCTAAACTTCAACTTTAAGCAGATTTTATAACTGATTTTGTTGAGGAACATTATTTATATCACTACTTTAAGCTATCAGAACGTTTCGTACCATAGATGCTGAAAAAATGGCTTTCTTAGTTCGAACCCAAGTCTCAAATTAGTGCCCATAGGAATGATGAATTTTATAAAAATTCACTTTATGCAGATTTAATGACTGATTTCGTTTTGGAACATGATTCTTATCACTATTCTAAAATTTCATCCCGTTTGATACCATAAAACCTGAAAAAATGGCTTTTTTAGTTCGAACCCAAGTCTCAAGTTAGTTCCCACAGGAGTGATGATTTTTCCTCAGCTTCAACTAAAATCAGATTTTCTGGCTGATTTTGTTCTGGAACGTGATTCGTACTACGATTCTAAAATTTTAGCCCGTTTGGTACCATAGAGCCCGAAAAAATGGCTTTTTTAATTCGAACCCAAGTCTCAAATTAGTGCCCATAGAAGGAATGATGATTTTTCCTAAACTTAAACTTTATTCTGATTTTGTTCTGGAACATGATTTTTATCACTATTCTAAGCTTTCAGAACGTTTCGTACAATAGAGGCTGAAAAAATGGCTTTCTTAGTTCGAACCCGAGCCTCAAATTAGTTCCCATAGGAATGTAGATTTTTCCAAAAATTCAACTTTATGCAGATTTTGTGACTGATTTTGGTTTCGGACAATGATTCTTATCACTATTCTAAAATAACAGCCCGTTTGATACCATAGAACCTGAAAAATTGGCATTTTTAGTTCGAACCCAAGTCTCAAATTAGTTCCCATAGGAATGATGATTTTTCCAAAAATTCAACTTTATGCAGATTTTATGACTGATTTCGTTTTGGAACATGATTCTTATCACTATTCTAAAATTATAGACCGTTTGATACCATAGAACCAGAAAAATTGGCATTTTTAGTTCTAACCCAAGTCTCAAATTAGTGCCATAGGAGTTATTATTTGTCCTAAACTTCAACTTTATTCAGATTTTCTTACTGATTTTGTTCTCGAACATGATTTTTATCGCTTTTCTTAAATTTCAGCCCGTTTGGTACCATAGAGGCGGAAAAAATGGATTTATTAGTTCGAACCCAAGTCTGAAATTAGTACCCATAGGAATGATGATTTTTCCTAAACTTCAACTTTAAGCAGATTTTATAATTGATTTTGTTGAGGAACATTATTTTGATCACTATTTTAAGCTATCAGAACGTTTCGTACCATAGATGCTGAAAAAATTGCTTTCTTAGTTCGAACCCAAGTCTCAAATTAGTGCCCATAGGAATGGTGAATTTTATAAAAATTCACTTTATGCAGATTTAATGACTGATTTCGTTTTGGAACATGATTTTTATCACTATTCTAAAATTTCATCCCGTTTGATACCATAAAACCTGAAAAAATGGCTTTTTTAGTTCGAACCCAAGTCTCAAGTTAGTTCCCACAGGAGTGATGATTTTTCCTCAACTTCAACTAAAATCAGATTTTCTGGCTGATTTTGTTCTGGAACGTGATTCTTATCACTATTCTAAAATTATAGACCGTTTGATACCATAGAACCTGAAAAATTGGCATTTTTAGTTCGAACCAAAGTCTCAAATTAGTTTTCATAGGAATGATGATTTTTCCAAAAATTCAACTTTATGCAGATTTTATGACTGATTTCGTTTTGGAACATGATTCTTATCACTATTCTAAAATTATAGACCGTTTGATACCATAGAACCTGAAAAATTGGCATTTTTAGTTCTAACCCAATTCTCAAATTAGTGCCATAGGAGTTATTATTTGTCCTAAACTTCAACTTTATGCAGATTTTCTGACTGATTTTGTTCTCGAACATGATTTTTATCACTTTTCTAAAATTTCAGCCCGTTTGGTACCATAGAGGCTGAAAAAATTGATTTATTAGTTCGAACCCAAGTCTGAAATTAGTACCCATAGGAATGATGATTTTTCCTCAACTTCAACTAAAATCAGATTTTCTGAATGATTTTGTTCTGGAACGTGATTCGTACTACGATTCTAAAATTTTAGCCCGTTTGGTACCATAGAGCCCGAAAAAATGGCTTTTTTAATTCGAACCCAAGTCTCAAATTAGTGCCCATAGGAGGAATGATGATTTTTCCTAAACTTAAACTTTATTCTGATTTTGTTCTGGAACATGATTTTTATCACTATTCTAAGCTATCAGAACGTTTCGTACCATAGAGGCTGAAAAAATAACTTTCTTAGTTGGAACCCGAGCCTCAAATTAGTTCCCATAGGAATGATTATTTGTCCTAAACTTCAACTTTATGCAGATTTTCTGACTGATTTTGATCTCGAACATGATTTTTAACACTTATCTAAAATTTCAGCCCGTTTGGAACCAAAGAGGCTGAAAAAATGGATTTATTAGTTCGAACCCAAGTCTGAAATTAGTACCCATAAGAATGATGATTTTTCCTAAACTTCAACTTTAAGCAGATTTTATAACTGATTTTGTTGAGGAACATTATTTATATCACTACTTTAAGCTATCAGAACGTTTCGTACCATAGATGCTGAAAAAATGGCTTTCTTAGTTCGAACCCAAGTCTCAAATTAGTGCCCATAGGAATGATGAATTTTATAAAAATTCACTTTATGCAGATTTAATGACTGATTTCGTTTTGGAACATGATTTTTATCACTATTCTAAAATTTCATCCCGTTTGATACCATAAAACCTGAAAAAATGGCTTTTTTAGTTCGAACCCAAGTCTCAAGTTAGTTCCCACAGGAGTGATGATTTTTCCTCAACTTCAACTAAAATCAGATTTTCTGGCTGATTTTGTTCTGGAACGTGATTCTTATCACTATTCTAAAATTATAGACCGTTTGATACCATAGAACCTGAAAAATTGGCATTTTTAGTTCGAACCAAAGTCTCAAATTAGTTTTCATAGGAATGATGATTTTTCCAAAAATTCAACTTTATGCAGATTTTATGACTGATTTCGTTTTGGAACATGATTCTTATCACTATTCTAAAATTATAGACCGTTTGATACCATAGAACCTGAAAAATTGGCATTTTTAGTTCTAACCCAATTCTCAAATTAGTGCCATAGGAGTTATTATTTGTCCTAAACTTCAACTTTATGCAGATTTTCTGACTGATTTTGTTCTCGAACATGATTTTTATCACTTTTCTAAAATTTCAGCCCGTTTGGTACCATAGAGGCTGAAAAAATGGATTTATTAGTTCGAACCCAAGTCTGAAATTAGTACCCATAGGAATGATGATTTTTCCTCAACTTCAACTAAAATCAGATTTTCTGAATGATTTTGTTCTGGAACGTGATTCGTACTACGATTCTAAAATTTTAGCCCGTTTGGTACCATAGAGCCCGAAAAAATGGCTTTTTTAATTCGAACCCAAGTCTCAAATTAGTGCCCATAGGAGGAATGATGATTTTTCCTAAACTTAAACTTTATTCTGATTTTGTTCTGGAACATGATTTTTATCACTATTCTAAGCTATCAGAACGTTTCGTACCATAGAGGCTGAAAAAATAACTTTCTTAGTTGGGACCCGAGCCTCAAATTATTTCCCATAGGAATGATTATTTGTCCTAAACTTCAACTTTATGCAGATTTTCTGACTGATTTTGATCTCGAACATGATTTTTAACACTTATCTAAAATTTCAGCCCGTTTGGAACCAAAGAGGCTGAAAAAATGGATTTATTAGTTCGAACCCAAGTCTGAAATTAGTACCCATAAGAATGATGATTTTTCCTAAACTTCAACTTTAAGCAGATTTTATAACTGATTTTGTTGAGGAACATTATTTATATCACTACTTTAAGCTATCAGAACGTTTCGTACCATAGATGCTGAAAAAATGGCTTTCTTAGTTCGAACCCAAGTCTCAAATTAGTGCCCATAGGAATGATGAATTTTATAAAAATTCACTTTATGCAGATTTAATGACTGATTTCGTTTTGGAACATGATTCTTATCACTATTCTAAAATTTCATCCCGTTTGATACCATAAAACCTGAAAAAATGGCTTTTTTAGTTCGAACCCAAGTCTCAAGTTAGTTCCCACAGGAGTGATGATTTTTCCTCAGCTTCAACTAAAATCAGATTTTCTGGCTGATTTTGTTCTGGAACGTGATTCGTACTACGATTCTAAAATTTTAGCCCGTTTGGTACCATAGAGCCCGAAAAAATGGCTTTTTTAATTCGAACCCAAGTCTCAAATTAGTGCCCATAGAAGGAATGATGATTTTTCCTAAACTTAAACTTTATTCTGATTTTGTTCTGGAACATGATTTTTATCACTATTCTAAGCTTTCAGAACGTTTCGTACAATAGAGGCTGAAAAAATGGCTTTCTTAGTTCGAACCCGAGCCTCAAATTAGTTCCCATAGGAATGTAGATTTTTCCAAAAATTCAACTTTATGCAGATTTTGTGACTGATTTTGGTTTCGGACAATGATTCTTATCACTATTCTAAAATAACAGCCCGTTTGATACCATAGAACCTGAAAAATTGGCATTTTTAGTTCGAACCCAAGTCTCAAATTAGTTCCCATAGGAATGATGATTTTTCCAAAAATTCAACTTTATGCAGATTTTATGACTGATTTCGTTTTGGAACATGATTCTTATCACTATTCTAAAATTATAGACCGTTTGATACCATAGAACCAGAAAAATTGGCATTTTTAGTTCTAACCCAAGTCTCAAATTAGTGCCATAGGAGTTATTATTTGTCCTAAACTTCAACTTTATGCAGATTTTCTGACTGATTTTGTTCTCGAACATGATTTTTATCACTTTTCTAAAATTTCAGCCCGTTTGGTACCATAGAGGCTGAAAAAATGGATTTATTAGTTCGAACCCAAGTCTGAAATTAGTACCCATAGGAATGATGATTTTTCCTCAACTTCAACTAAAATCAGATTTTCTGAATGATTTTGTTCTGGAACGTGATTCGTACTACGATTCTAAAATTTTAGCCCGTTTGGTACCATAGAGCCCGAAAAAATGGCTTTTTTAATTCGAACCCAAGTCTCAAATTAGTGCCCATAGGAGGAATGATGATTTTTCCTAAACTTAAACTTTATTCTGATTTTGTTCTGGAACATGATTTTTATCACTATTCTAAGCTATCAGAACGTTTCGTACCATAGAGGCTGAAAAAATAACTTTCTTAGTTGGAACCCGAGCCTCAAATTAGTTCCCATAGGAATGATTATTTGTCCTAAACTTCAACTTTATGCAGATTTTCTGACTGATTTTGATCTCGAACATGATTTTTAACACTTATCTAAAATTTCAGCCCGTTTGGAACCAAAGAGGCTGAAAAAATGGATTTATTAGTTCGAACCCAAGTCTGAAATTAGTACCCATAAGAATGATGATTTTTCCTAAACTTCAACTTTAAGCAGATTTTATAACTGATTTTGTTGAGGAACATTATTTATATCACTACTTTAAGCTATCAGAACGTTTCGTACCATAGATGCTGAAAAAATGGCTTTCTTAGTTCGAACCCAAGTCTCAAATTAGTGCCCATAGGAATGATGAATTTTATAAAAATTCACTTTATGCAGATTTAATGACTGATTTCGTTTTGGAACATGATTCTTATCACTATTCTAAAATTTCATCCCGTTTGATACCATAAAACCTGAAAAAATGTCTTTTTTAGTTCGAACCCAAGTCTCAAGTTAGTTCCCACAGGAGTGATGATTTTTCCTCAGCTTCAACTAAAATCAGATTTTCTGGCTGATTTTGTTCTGGAACGTGATTCGTACTACGATTCTAAAATTTTAGCCCGTTTGGTACCATAGAGCCCGAAAAAATGGATTTTTTAATTCGAACCCAAGTCTCAAATTAGTGCCCATAGGAGGAATGATGATTTTTCCTAAACTTAAACTTTATTCTGATTTTGTTCTGGAACATGATTTTTATCACTATTCTAAGCTATCAGAACGTTTCGTACCATAGAGGCTGAAAAAATAACTTTCTTAGTTGGAACCCGAGCCTCAAATTAGTTCCCATAGGAATGATTATTTGTCCTAAACTTCAACTTTATGCAGATTTTCTGACTGATTTTGATCTCGAACATGATTTTTAACACTTATCTAAAATTTCAGCCCGTTTGGAACCAAAGAGGCTGAAAAAATGGATTTATTAGTTCGAACCCAAGTCTGAAATTAGTACCCATAAGAATGATGATTTTTCCTAAACTTCAACTTTAAGCAGATTTTATAACTGATTTTGTTGAGGAACATTATTTATATCACTACTTTAAGCTATCAGAACGTTTCGTACCATAGATGCTGAAAAAATGGCTTTCTTAGTTCGAACCCAAGTCTCAAATTAGTGCCCATAGGAATGATGAATTTTATAAAAATTCACTTTATGCAGATTTAATGACTGATTTCGTTTTGGAACATGATTCTTATCACTATTCTAAAATTTCATCCCGTTTGATACCATAAAACCTGAAAAAATGGCTTTTTTAGTTCGAACCCAAGTCTCAAGTTAGTTCCCACAGGAGTGATGATTTTTCCTCAGCTTCAACTAAAATCAGATTTTCTGGCTGATTTTGTTCTGGAACGTGATTCGTACTACGATTCTAAAATTTTAGCCCGTTTGGTACCATAGAGCCCGAAAAAATGGCTTTTTTAATTCGAACCCAAGTCTCAAATTAGTGCCCATAGAAGGAATGATGATTTTTCCTAAACTTAAACATTATTCTGATTTTGTTCTGGAACATGATTTTTATCACTATTCTAAGCTTTCAGAACGTTTCGTACAATAGAGGCTGAAAAAATGGCTTTCTTAGTTCGAACCCGAGCCTCAAATTAGTTCCCATAGGAATGTAGATTTTTCCAAAAATTCAACTTTATGCAGATTTTGTGACTGATTTTGGTTTCGGACAATGATTCTTATCACTATTCTAAAATAACAGCCCGTTTGATACCATAGAACCTGAAAAATTGGCATTTTTAGTTCGAACCCAAGTCTCAAATTAGTTCCCATAGGAATGATGATTTTTCCAAAAATTCAACTTTATGCAGATTTTATGACTGATTTCGTTTTGGAACATGATTCTTATCACTATTCTAAAATTATAGACCGTTTGATACCATAGAACCAGAAAAATTGGCATTTTTAGTTCTAACCCAAGTCTCAAATTAGTGCCATAGGAGTTATTATTTGTCCTAAACTTCAACTTTATGCAGATTTTCTGACTGATTTTGTTCTCGAACATGATTTTTATCACTTTTCTAAAATTTCAGCCCGTTTGGTACCATAGAGGCTGAAAAAATGGATTTATTAGTTCGAACCCAAGTCTGAAATTAGTACCCATAGGAATGATGATTTTTCCTCAACTTCAACTAAAATCAGATTTTCTGAATGATTTTGTTCTGGAACGTGATTCGTACTACGATTCTAAAATTTTAGCCCGTTTGGTACCATAGAGCCCGAAAAAATGGCTTTTTTAATTCGAACCCAAGTCTCAAATTAGTGCCCATAGGAGGAATGATGATTTTTCCTAAACTTAAACTTTATTCTGATTTTGTTCTGGAACATGATTTTTATCACTATTCTAAGCTATCAGAACGTTTCGTACCATAGAGGCTGAAAAAATAACTTTCTTAGTTGGAACCCGAGCCTCAAATTAGTTCCCATAGGAATGATTATTTGTCCTAAACTTCAACTTTATGCAGATTTTCTGACTGATTTTGATCTCGAACATGATTTTTAACACTTATCTAAAATTTCAGCCCGTTTGGAACCAAAGAGGCTGAAAAAATGGATTTATTAGTTCGAACCCAAGTCTGAAATTAGTACCCATAAGAATGATGATTTTTCCTAAACTTCAACTTTAAGCAGATTTTATAACTGATTTTGTTGAGGAACATTATTTATATCACTACTTTAAGCTATCAGAACGTTTCGTACCATAGATGCTGAAAAAATGGCTTTCTTAGTTCGAACCCAAGTCTCAAATTAGTGCCCATAGGAATGATGAATTTTATAAAAATTCACTTTATGCAGATTTAATGACTGATTTCGTTTTGGAACATGATTCTTATCACTATTCTAAAATTTCATCCCGTTTGATACCATAAAACCTGAAAAAATGGCTTTTTTAGTTCGAACCCAAGTCTCAAGTTAGTTCCCACAGGAGTGATGATTTTTCCTCAGCTTCAACTAAAATCAGATTTTCTGGCTGATTTTGTTCTGGAACGTGATTCGTACTACGATTCTAAAATTTTAGCCCGTTTGGTACCATAGAGCCCGAAAAAATGGCTTTTTTAATTCGAACCCAAGTCTCAAATTAGTGCCCATAGGAGGAATGATGATTTTTCCTAAACTTAAACTTTATTCTGATTTTGTTCTGGAACATGATTTTTATCACTATTCTAAGCTATCAGAACGTTTCGTACCATAGAGGCTGAAAAAATAACTTTCTTAGTTGGAACCCGAGCCTCAAATTAGTTCCCATAGGAATGATTATTTGTCCTAAACTTCAACTTTATGCAGATTTTCTGACTGATTTTGATCTCGAACATGATTTTTAACACTTATCTAAAATTTCAGCCCGTTTGGAACCAAAGAGGCTGAAAAAATGGATTTATTAGTTCGAACCCAAGTCTGAAATTAGTACCCATAAGAATGATGATTTTTCCTAAACTTCAACTTTAAGCAGATTTTATAACTGATTTTGTTGAGGAACATTATTTATATCACTACTTTAAGCTATCAGAACGTTTCGTACCATAGATGCTGAAAAAATGGCTTTCTTAGTTCGAACCCAAGTCTCAAATTAGTGCCCATAGGAATGATGAATTTTATAAAAATTCACTTTATGCAGATTTAATGACTGATTTCGTTTTGGAACATGATTCTTATTACTATTCTAAAATTTCATCCCGTTTGATACCATAAAACCTGAAAAAATGGCTTTTTTAGTTCGAACCCAAGTCTCAAGTTAGTTCCCACAGGAGTGATGATTTTTCCTCAGCTTCAACTAAAATCAGATTTTCTGGCTGATTTTGTTCTGGAACGTGATTCGTACTACGATTCTAAAATTTTAGCCCGTTTGGTACCATAGAGCCCGAAAAAATGGCTTTTTTAATTCGAACCCAAGTCTCAAATTAGTGCCCATAGGAGGAATGATGATTTTTCCTAAACTTAAACTTTATTCTGATTTTGTTCTGGAACATGATTTTTATCACTATTCTAAGCTTTCAGAACGTTTCGTACCATAGAGGCTGAAAAAATGGCTTTCTTAGTTCGAACCCCAGCCTCAAATTAGTTCCCATAGGAATGTAGATTTTTCCAAAAATTCAACTTTATGCAGATTTTGTGACTGATTTTGGTTTCGGACAATGATTCTTATCACTATTCTAAGATAACAGCCCGTTTGATACCATAGAACCTGAAAAATTGGCATTTTTAGTTCGAACCCAAGTCTCAAATTAGTTCCCATAGGAATGATGATTTTTCCAAAAATTCAACTTTATGCAGATTTTATGACTGATTTCGTTTTGGAACATGATTCTTATCACTGTTCTAAAATTTCATCCAGTTTGATACCATAAAACCTGAAAAAATGGCTTTTTTAGTTCGAACCCAAGTCTCAAATTAGTTCCCATAGGAATGATGATTTTTCCAAAAATTCAACTTTATGCAGATTTTATGACTGATTTCGTTTTGGAACATGATTCTTATCACTATTCTAAAATTACAGACCGTTTGATACCATAGAACCTGAAAAATTGGCATTTTTAGTTCGAACCCAAGTCTCAAATTAGTTCCTATAGGAATGATGATTTTTCCAAAAATTTAACTTTATGCAGATTTTATGACTGATTTCGTTTTGGAACATGATTCTTATCACTATTCTAAAATTTCAGCCCGTTTGGTACCATAGAGGCTGAAAAAATGGATTTATTAGTTCGAACCCAAGTCTGAAATTTGCACCCATAGGAATGATGATTTTTCCTAAACTTCAACTTTAAGTAGATTTTATAACTGATTTTGTTCAGGAACATTATTTTTATCACTATTTTCAGCTATCAGAACGTTTCGTACCATAGAACCTGAAAAATTGGCATTTTTAGTTCGAACCCAAGTCTCAAATTAGTTCCCATAGGAATGATTATTTGTCCTAAACTTCAACTTTATTCAGATTTTCTGACTGATTTTGTTCTCGAACATGATTTTTATCGCTTTTCTTAAATTTCAGCCCGTTTGGTACCATAGAGGCGGAAAAAATGGATTTATTAGTTCGAACCCAAGTCTGAAATTAGTACCCATAGGAATGATGATTTTTCCTAAACTTCAACTTTAAGCAGATTTTATAACTGATTTTGTTTAGGAACATTATTTATATCACTATTTTAAGCTATCAGAACGTTTCGTACCATAGATGCTGAAAAAATGGCTTTCTTAGTTCGAACCCAAGTCTCAAATTAGTGCCCATAGGAATGATGAATTTTATAAAAATTCACTTTATGCAGATTTAATGACTGATTTCGTTTTGGAACATGATTCTTATTACTATTCTAAAATTTCATCCCGTTTGATACCATAAAACCTGAAAAAATGGCTTTTTTAGTTCGAACCCAAGTCTCAAGTTAGTTCCCACAGGAGTGATGATTTTTCCTCAGCTTCAACTAAAATCAGATTTTCTGGCTGATTTTGTTCTGGAACGTGATTCGTACTACGATTCTAAAATTTTAGCCCGTTTGGTACCATAGAGCCCGAAAAAATGGCTTTTTTAATTCGAACCCAAGTCTCAAATTAGTGCCCATAGGAGGAATGATGATTTTTCCTAAACTTAAACTTTATTCTGATTTTGTTCTGGAACATGATTTTTATCACTATTCTAAGCTTTCAGAACGTTTCGTACCATAGATGCTGAAAAAATGGCTTTCTTAGTTCGAACCCAAGTCTCAAATTAGTGCCCATAGGAATGATGAATTTTATAAAAATTCACTTTATGCAGATTTAATGACTGATTTCGTTTTGGAACATGATTCTTATCACTATTCTAAAATTTCATCCCGTTTGATACCATAAAACCTGAAAAAATGGCTTTTTTAGTTCGAACCCAAGTCTCAAATTAGTTCCCATAGGAATGATGATTTTTCCAAAAATTCAACTTTATGCAGATTTTATGACTGATTTCGTTTTGGAACATGATTCTTATCACTATTCTAAAATTACAGACCGTTTGATACCATAGAACCTGAAAAATTGGCATTTTTAGTTCGAACCCAAGTCTCAAATTAGTTTTCATAGGAATGATGATTTTTCCAAAAATTCAACTTTATGCAGATTTTATGACTGATTTCGTTTTGGAACATGATTCTTATCACTATTCTAAAATTTCAGCCCGTTGGGTACCATAGAGGCTGAAAAAATGGATTTATTAGTTCGAACCCAAGTCTGAAATTAGTACCCATAGGAATGATGATTTTTCCTAAACTTCAACTTTAAGCAGATTTTATAAATGATTTTGTTGAGGAACATTATTTATATCACTATTTTAAGCTATCAGAACGTTTCGTTCCATAGATGCTGAAAAAATGGCTTTCTTAGTTCGAACCCAAGTCTCAAATTAGTGCCCATAGGAATGGTGAATTTTATAAAAATTCAACTTTATGCAGATTTTGTGACTGATTTGGTTTCGGACAATGATTCTTATCACTATTCTAAAATTACAGCCCGTTTTATACCATAGAACCTGAAAAATTGGCATTTTTAGTTCGAACCCAAGTCTCAAATTAGTTCGCATAGGAATGATGATTTTTCCAAAAATTCAACTTTATGCAGATTTTGTGACTGATTTGGTTTCGGACAATGATTCTTATCACTATTCTAAAATTACAGCCCGTTTGATACCATAGAACCTGAAAAATTGGCTTTTTTAATTCGAACCCAAGTCTCAAATTAGTGCCCATAGGAGGAATGATGATTTTTCCTAAACTTAAACTTTATTCTGATTTTGTTCTGGAACATGATTTTTATCACTTTTCTAAAATGTCAGTTCGTTTGGTACCATAGAGCCTGAAGAAATGCCTTTTTTATTTCGAACCCACGACTCAAATTAGTTCCCATAGGAAAGATGATTTTTCCTAAACTTCAACTTTAAGCATATTTTATAACTGATTTTGTTCTGGAACATTATTTTTATCACTATTTTAAGCTATCATAACGATTCGTACCATAGATGTTGAAAAAATGGCTTTCTTAGTTTGAACCCGAGCCTCAAATTAGTGCCCATAGGAATGGTGAATTTTATAAAAATTCTACTTTATGTAGATTTTCTGACTGATTTTGTTCTGCAACATGATTTTTATCACAATTCTAATATTTCATCCCGTTTGGTACCATAGAGCCTTAAAAAATGGCATTTTTAGTTCAAACACAAGTCTCAAATTAACTCCCATAGGAATGATGATTTTTCCTAAACTTCAACTATAAGCAGATTTTATAACTGATTTTGTTCTGGAACATTATTTTTATCACTATTTTAAGCTATCAGAACGTTTCGTACCATAGATGCTGAAAAAATGGCTTTCTTAGTTCGAACCCAAGTCTCAAATTAGTGCCCATAGGAATGAAGAATTTTATAAAAATTCAACTTTATTCAGATTTATTGACTGATTTTGTTCTCGAACATGATTTTTATCACTTTTCTAAAATTCCTGCCTGTTTGGTACCAAAGAGGCTGAAAAAATGAATTTATTAGTTCGAACCCACGTCTGAAATTAGTACCCATAGGAATGATGATTTTTCCTCAACTTCAACTAAAATCAGATTTTCTGGCTGATTTTGTTCTGGAACGTGATTCTTATCACTATTCTAAAATTATAGACCGTTTGATACCATAGAACCTGAAAAATTGGCATTTTTAGTTCGAACCCAAGTCTCAAATTAGTTTTCATAGGAATGATGATTTTTCCAAAAATTCAACTTTATGCAGATTTTATGACTGATTTCGTTTTGGAACATGATTCTTATCACTATTCTAAAATTATAGACCGTTTGATACCATAGAACCTGAAAAATTGGCATTTTTAGTTCTAACCCCAAGTCTCAAATTAGTGCCATAGGAGTTATTATTTGTCCTAAACTTCAACTTTATACAGATTTTCTGACTGATTTTGTTCTCGAACGTGATTCGTACTACGATTCTAAAATTTTAGCCCGTTTGGTACCATAGAGCCCGAAAAAATGGCTTTTTTAATTCGAACCCAAGTCTCAAATTAGTGCCCATAGGAGGAATGATGATTTTTCCTAAACTTAAACTTTATTCTGATTTTGTTCTGGAACATGATTTTTATCACTATTCTAAGCTATCAGAACGTTTCGTACCATAGAGGCTGAAAAAATAACTTTCTTAGTTGGAACCCGAGCCTCAAATTAGTTCCCATAGGAATGATTATTTGTCCTAAACTTCAACTTTAAGTAGATTTTATATCTGATTTTGTTGAGGAACATTATTTTTATCACTATTTTCAGCTATCAGAACGTTTCGTACCATAGATGCTGAAAAAATGGCTTTCTTAGTTCGAACCCAAGTCTCAAATTAGTGCCCATAGGAATGGTGAATTTTATAAAAATTCAACTTTATGCAGATTTTGTGACTGATTTGGTTTCGGACAATGATTCTTATCACTATTCTTAAATTACAGCCCTTTTGATACCATAGAACCTGAAAAATTGGCATTTTTAGTTCGAACCCCAGTCTCAAATTATTCCCATAGGAATGATGATTTTTCCAAAAATTCAACTTTATGCAGATTTTATGACTGATTTCGTTTTGGAACATGATTCTTATCACTTCTTAAATTACAGCCCGTTTGATAACATAGAACCTGAAAAATTGGCATTTTTAGTTCTAACCCAAGTCTCAAATTAGTTCCCATAGGAATGATGATTTTTCCAAAAATTCAACTTTATGCAGATTTTGTGACTGATTTGGTTTCGGACAATGATTCTTATCACTATTCTAAAATTACAGCCCGTTTGATACCATAGAACCTGAAAAATTGGCATTTTTAGTTCGAACCCAAGTCTCAAATTAGTTCCCATAGGAATGATGATTTTTCCAAAAATTCAACTTTATGCAGATTTTATGACTGATTTCGTTTTGGAACGTGATTCTTATCACTATTCTAAAATTACAGCCCGTTTGATACCATAGAACCTGAAAAATTGGCATTTTTAGTTCGAACCCAAGTCTGAAATTAGTACCCATAGGAATGTTGATTTTTCCGAAGCTTCAACGTTAAGCAGAATTTATAATTGATTTTGTTAAGGAACATTATTTTTATCATTATTTTAAGCTATCAGAACGTTTCTTACCATAGATGCTGACAAAATGGCTTTCATATGATGATTTTTCCAAAAATTCAACTTTATGCAGATTTTGTGACTGATTTGGTTTCGGACAATGATTCTTATCACTATTCTAAAATTACAGCCCGTTTGATACCATAGAACCTGAAAAATTGGCATTTTTATTTCGAACCCAAGTCTCAAATTAGTTCCCATAGGAATGATTATTTTTCCAAAAATTCAACTTTATGCAGATTTTGTGACTGATTTGGTTTCGGACAATGATTCTTAACACTATTCTAAAATTACAGCCCGTTTGATACCATAGAACCTGAAAAATTGGCATTTTTAGTTCGAACCCAAGTCTCAAATTAGTTCCCATAGCAATGATGATTTTTCCAAAAATTCAACTTTATGCAGATTTTGTGACTGATTTGGTTTCAGACAATGATTCTTATCACTTTTCTAAAATTACAGCCCGTTTGATACCATAGAACCTGAAAAATTGGCATTTTTAGTTCGAACCCAAGTCTCAAATTAGTTCCCATAGGAATGATTATTTGTCCAAAAATTCAACTTTATGCAGATTTTGTGACTGATTTGGTTTCGAACAATGATTTTTATCACTATTCTAAGCTATCAGAACGTTTCGTACCATAGAGGCTAATAAAATGGCTTTCTTAGTTCGTACCCAAGTCTCAAATTAGTGCCCATAAGAGGAATGATGATTTTTTCTAAACTTCAACTTTATGTAGATTTTCTGACTGATTTTGATCTGGAACATGATTTTTATCACAATTCTAAGCTTTCATGCCGTTTAGTACCATAGAGCTTGAAGAAATGGCTTTTTTAGTTCGAACCCAAGTCTCAAGTTAGTTCCCACAGGAGTGATGATTTTTCCTCAACTTCAACTAAAATCAGATTTTCTGGCTGATTTTGTTCTGGAACATGATATGTACTACTATTCTAAAATTTTAGCCCGTTTGGTTCCATAGAGCTTGAAAAAATGGCATTTTTAGTTCGAACCCAAGTCTCAAATTAGTTCCCATAGCAATGATGATTTTTCCAAAAATTCAACTTTATGCAGATTTTGTGACTGTTTTGGTTTCAGACCATTATTCTTATCACTTTTCTAAAATTACAGCCCGTTTGATACCATAGAACCTGAAAAATTGGCATTTTTAGTTCGAACCCAAGTCTCAAATTAGTTCCCATAGGAATGATTATTTTTCCAAAAATTCAACTTTATGCAGATTTTGTGACTGATTTGGTTTCGAACAATGATTTTTATCACTATTCTAAGCTATCAGAACGTTTCGTACCATAGAGGCTAATAAAATGGCTTTCTTAGTTCGAACCCAAGTCTCAAATTAGTGCCCATAAGAGGAATGATGATTTTTTCTAAACTTCAACTTTATGTAGATTTTCTGACTGATTTTGATCTGGAACATGATTTTTATCACAATTCTAAGCTTTCATGCCGTTTAGTACCATAGAGCTTGAAGAAATTGCTTTTTTAGTTCGAACCCAAGTCTCAAGTTAGTTCCCACAGGAGTGATGATTTTTCCTCAACTTCAACTAAAATCAGATTTTCTGGCTGATTTTGTTCTGGAACATGATATGTACTACTATTCTAAAATTTTAGCCCGTTTGGTACCATAAAGCCTGAAAAAATGGATTTTTTTGTTCGAACCCAAGTTTTTAATTAGAACCCATAAGAATGATGATTTTTCCTAAACTTAAGCTTTATGCAGATTTTCTGACTGATTTTGTTCTGCAACATAATTTTTATCGCTATTCGAAAATTTCATCCCGTTTGGTACCATAGAGCCTGAAGAAATGCCTTTTTTAGTTCGAACCCAAGTGTTAAATTATTTCCCATAGGAAAGATGATTTTTCCTAAACTTCAACTTTAAGCAGATTTTATAACTGATTTTGTTGAGGAACATTATTTTTATCACTATTTTAAGCTATCAGAACGTTTTGTACCATAGATGCTGATAAAATGGCTTTCTTAGTTCGAACCCAAGTCTCAAATTAGTGCCCATAGGAATGATGAATTTTATAAAAATTCACTTTATGCAGATTTAATGACTGATTTCGTTTCGGACAATGATTCTTATCACTATTCCAAAATTACAGCCCGTTTGATACCGTAGAACCTGAAAAATTGGCCTTTTTAGTTCAAACCCAAGTCTCAAATTAGTTCCCATAGGAATGATTATTTGTCCTAAACTTCAACCTTATGCAGATTTTCTGACTGATTTTGTTCTCGAACATGATTTTTATCACTTTTCTAAAATTTCAGCCCGTTTGGTACCATAGAGGCGGAAAAAATGGATTTATTAGTTCGAACCCAAGTCTGAAATTAGTACCCATAGGAATGTTGATTTTTCCAAAGCTTCAACTTTAAGCAGAATTTATAATTGATTTTGTTGAGGAACATTATTTTTATCACTATTTTAAGCTATCAGAACGTTTCTTACCATAGATGCTGACAAAATGGCTTTCATAGTTCGAACCCAAGTCTCAAATTAGTGCCCATAGGAATGATGAATTTTATAAAAATTCAACTTTATGCAGATTTTGTGACTGAATTGGTTTCGGACAATGATTCTTATCACTATTCTAAAATTACAGCCCGTTTGACACCATAGAACCTGAAAAATTGGCATTTTTAGTTCGAACCCAAGTCTCAAATTATTCCCATAGGAATGATGATTTTTCCAAAAATTCAACTTTATGCAGATTTTATGACTGATTTCGTTTTGGAACGTGATTCTTATCACTATTCTAAAATTACAGCCCGTTTGATACCATAGAACCTGAAAAATTGGCATTTTTAGTTCGAACCCAAGTCTCAAATTAGTTCCCATAGCAATGATGATTTTTCCAAAAATTCAACTTTATGCAGATTTTGTGACTGATTTGGTTTCGGACAATGATTCTTATCACTATTCTAAATTTACAGCCCGTTTGATACCATAGAACCTGAAAAATTGGCATTTTTAGTTCGAACCCAAGTCTCAAATTAGTTCCCATAGGAATGATGATTTTTCCAAAAATTCAAATTTATGCAGATTTTATAATTGATTTTGTTGAGGAACATTATTTTTATCACTATTTTAAGCTATCAGAACGTTTCTTACCATAGATGCTGAAAAAATGGCTTTCTTAGTTCGAACCCAAGTCTCAAATTAGTGCCCATAGGAATGTTGATTTTTCCAAAAATTCAACTTTATGCAGATTTTGTGACTGATTTAGTTTCGGACAATGATTCTTATCACTATTCTTAAATAACAGCCCGTTTGATACCATAGAACCTGAAAAATTGGCATTTTTAGTTCGAACCCAAGTATCAAATTATTCCCATAGGAATGATGATTTTTCCAAAAATTCAACTTTATGCAGATTTTATGACTGATTTCGTTTTGGAACGTGATTCTTATCACTATTCTAAAATTACAGCCCGTTTGATACCATAGAACCTGAAAAATTGGCATTTTTAGTTCGAACCCAAGTCTCAAATTAGTTCCCATAGGAATGATGATTTTTCCAAAAATTCAATTTTATGCAGATTTTGTGACTGATTTGGTTTGGGACAATGATTCTTATAACTATTCTAAAATAACAGCCCGTTTGATACCATAGTACCTGAAACATTGGCATTTTTAGCTCGAACCCAAGTCTCCAATTTGTTCCCATAGGAATGATGATTTTTCCAAAAATTCAACTATTTGCAGATTTTGTGACTGATTTGGTTTCGGACAATGATTTTTATCACTATTCTAAGCTATCAGAACGTTTCGTACCATGGAGGCTAAAACAATGGCTTTCTTAGTTCGAACCCAAGTCTCAAATTAGTGCCCATAGGAATGATGAATTTTATAAAAATTCAACTTTATGCAGATTTTATGACTGATTTCGTTTTGGAACATGATTCTTATCACTTTTCTAAAGTTTCAGCCCGTTTGATACCATAGAGCCTGAAAAAATGGATTTTTTTGTTCGAACCCAAGTCTGAAATTAGTACCATAGGATTGATGACTTTTCCTAAACTTCAACTAAAATCAGATTTTCTGGCATATTTTGTTCTGGAACATGATATGTACTACTATTCTAAAATTACAGCCCGTTTGATACCATAGAACCTGAAAAATTGGCATTTTTAGTTCGAACCCAAGTCTCAAATTAGTTCCCATAGGAATGATGATTTTTCCAAAAATTCAACTTTATGCAGATTTTGTGATTGATTTGGTTTCGGACAATGATTCTTATCACTATTCTAAAATTACAGCCCGTTTGATACCATAGAACCTGAAAAATTGGCATTTTTAGTTCGAACCCATGTCTCAAATTCGTTCCCATAGGAATGATGATTTTTCCAAAAATTCAACTTTATGCAGATTTTGTGACTGATTTGGTTTCGGACAATGATTTTTATCACTATTCTAAGCTATCAGAACGTTTCGTACCATGGAGGCTAAAACAATGGCTTTCTTAGTTCGAACCCAAGTCTCAAATTAGTTCCCATAGGAATGATGATTTTTCCAAAAATTCAAATTTATGCAGATTTTATAATTGATTTTGTTGAGGAACATTATTTTTATCACTATTTTAAGCTATCAGAACGTTTCTTACCATAGATGCTGAAAAAATGGCTTTCTTAGTTCGAACCCAAGTCTCAAATTAGTGCCCATAGGAATGTTGATTTTTCCAAAAATTCAACTTTATGCAGATTTTGTGACTGATTTAGTTTCGGACAATGATTCTTATCACTATTCTTAAATAACAGCCCGTTTGATACCATAGAACCTGAAAAATTGGCATTTTTAGTTCGAACCCAAGTATCAAATTATTCCCATAGGAATGATGATTTTTCCAAAAATTCAACTTTATGCAGATTTTATGACTGATTTCGTTTTGGAACGTGATTCTTATCACTATTCTAAAATTACAGCCCGTTTGATACCATAGAACCTGAAAAATTGGCATTTTTAGTTCGAACCCAAGTCTCAAATTAGTTCCCATAGGAATGATGATTTTTCCAAAAATTCAATTTTATGCAGATTTTGTGACTGATTTGGTTTGGGACAATGATTCTTATAACTATTCTAAAATAACAGCCCGTTTGATACCATAGTACCTGAAACATTGGCATTTTTAGCTCGAACCCAAGTCTCCAATTTGTTCCCATAGGAATGATGATTTTTCCAAAAATTCAACTATTTGCAGATTTTGTGACTGATTTGGTTTCGGACAATGATTTTTATCACTATTCTAAGCTATCAGAACGTTTCGTACCATGGAGGCTAAAACAATGGCTTTCTTAGTTCGAACCCAAGTCTCAAATTAGTGCCCATAGGAATGATGAATTTTATAAAAATTCAACTTTATGCAGATTTTATGACTGATTTCGTTTTGGAACATGATTCTTATCACTTTTCTAAAGTTTCAGCCCGTTTGATACCATAGAGCCTGAAAAAATGGATTTTTTTGTTCGAACCCAAGTCTGAAATTAGTACCATAGGATTGATGACTTTTCCTAAACTTCAACTAAAATCAGATTTTCTGGCATATTTTGTTCTGGAACATGATATGTACTACTATTCTAAAATTACAGCCCGTTTGATACCATAGAACCTGAAAAATTGGCATTTTTAGTTCGAACCCAAGTCTCAAATTAGTTCCCATAGGAATGATGATTTTTCCAAAAATTCAACTTTATGCAGATTTTGTGATTGATTTGGTTTCGGACAATGATTCTTATCACTATTCTAAAATTACAGCCCGTTTGATACCATAGAACCTGAAAAATTGGCATTTTTAGTTCGAACCCATGTCTCAAATTCGTTCCCATAGGAATGATGATTTTTCCAAAAATTCAACTTTATGCAGATTTTGTGACTGATTTGGTTTCGGACAATGATTTTTATCACTATTCTAAGCTATCAGAACGTTTCGTACCATGGAGGCTAAAACAATGGCTTTCTTAGTTCGAACCCAAGTCTCAAATTAGTTCCCATAGGAATGATGATTTTTCCAAAAATTCAAATTTATGCAGATTTTATAATTGATTTTGTTGAGGAACATTATTTTTATCACTATTTTAAGCTATCAGAACGTTTCTTACCATAGATGCTGAAAAAATGGCTTTCTTAGTTCGAACCCAAGTCTCAAATTAGTGCCCATAGGAATGTTGATTTTTCCAAAAATTCAACTTTATGCAGATTTTGTGACTGATTTAGTTTCGGACAATGATTCTTATCACTATTCTTAAATAACAGCCCGTTTGATACCATAGAACCTGAAAAATTGGCATTTTTAGTTCGAACCCAAGTCTGAAATTATTCCCATAGGAATGATGATTTTTCCAAAAATTCAACTTTATGCAGATTTTATGACTGATTTCGTTTTGGAACGTGATTCTTATCACTATTCTAAAATTACAGCCCGTTTGATACCATAGAACCTGAAAAATTGGCATTTTTAGTTCTAACCCAAGTCTCAAATTAGTTCCCATAGGAATGATGATTTTTCCAAAAATTCAATTTTATGCAGATTTTGTTACTGATTTGGTTTGGGACAATGATTCTTATAACTATTCTAAAATAACAGCCCGTTTGATACCATAGTACCTGAAACATTGGCATTTTTAGCTCGAACCCAAGTCTCAAATTTGTTCCCATAGGAATGATGATTTTTCCAAAAATTCAACTATTTGCAGATTTTGTGACTGATTTGGTTTCGGACAATGATTTTTATCACTATTCTAAGCTATCAGAACGTTTCGTACCATGGAGGCTAAAACAATGGCTTTCTTAGTTCGAACCCAAGTCTCAAATTAGTGCCCATAGGAATGATGAATTTTATAAAAATTCAACTTTATGCAGATTTTATGACTGATTTCGTTTTGGAACATGATTCTTATCACTTTTCTAAAGTTTCAGCCCGTTTGATACCATAGAGCCTGAAAAAATGGATTTTTTTGTTCGAACCCAAGTCTGAAATTAGTACCATAGGATTGATGACTTTTCCTAAACTTCAACTAAAATCAGATTTTCTGGCATATTTTGTTCTGGAACATGATATGTACTACTATTCTAAAATTACAGCCCGTTTGATACCATAGAACCTGAAAAATTGGCATTTTTAGTTCGAACCCAAGTCTCAAATTAGTTCCCATAGGAATGATGATTTTTCCAAAAATTCAACTTTATGCAGATTTTGTGATTGATTTGTTTTCGGACAATGATTCTTATCACTATTCTAAAATTACAGCCCGTTTGATACCATAGAACCTGAAAAATTGGCATTTTTAGTTCGAACCCATGTCTCAAATTCGTTCCCATAGGAATGATGATTTTTCCAAAAATTCAAATTTATGCAGATTTTATAATTGATTTTGTTGAGGAACATTATTTTTATCACTATTTTAAGCTATCAGAACGTTTCTTACCATAGATGCTGAAAAAATGGCTTTCTTAGTTCGAACCCAAGTCTCAAATTAGTGCCCATAGGAATGTTGATTTTTCCAAAAATTCAACTTTATGCAGATTTTGTGACTGATTTGGTTTCGGACAATGATTCTTATCACTATTCTAAAATTACAGCCCGTTTGATACCATAGAACATGAAAAATTGGCATTTTTAGTTCGAACCCAAGTCTCAAATTAGTTCCCATAGGAATGATGATTTTTCCAAAAATTCAACTTTATGCAGATTTTATGACTGATTTCGTTTTGGAACATGATTCTTATCACTATTCTAAAATTTCAGCCCGTTTGGTACCATAGAGGCTGAAAAAATGGATTTATTAGTTCGAACCCAAGTCTGAAATTAGCACCCATAGGAATGATGATTTTGCCTAAACTTCAACTTTAAGTAGATTTTATAACTGATTTTGTTGAGGAACATTATTTTTATCACTATTTTCAGCTATCAGATCGTTTCGTACCATAGATGCTGAAAAAATGGCTTTCTTAGTTCGAACCCAAGTCTCAAATTAGTGCCCATAGGAATGGTGAATTTTATAAAAATTCAACTTTATGCAGATTTTGTGACTGATTTGGTTTCGGACAATGATTCTTATCACTATTCTAAAATTACAGCCCGTTTGATACCATAGAACCTGAAAATTTGGCATTTTTAGTTCGAACCCAAGTCTCAAATTAGTTCCCATAGGAATGATGATTTTTCCAAAAATTCAACTTTATGAAGATTTTGTGACTGATTTGGTTTCGGACAATGATTCCTAACACTATTCTAAAATTACAGCCCGTTTGATACCATAGAACCTGAAAAATTGGCATTTTTAGTTCGAACCCAAGTCTCAAATTAGTTCCCATAGCAATGATGATTTTTCCAAAAATTCAACTTTATGCAGATTTTCTGACTGATTTTGATCTGGAACATGATTTTTATCACAATTCTAAGCTTTCATGCCGTTTAGTACCATAGAGCTTGAAGAAATAGCTTTTTTAGTTCGAACCCAAGTCTCAAGTTAGTTCCCACAGGAGTGATGATTTTTCCTCAACTTCAACTAAAATCAGATTTTCTGGCTGATTTTGTTCTGGAACATGATATGTACTACTATTCTAAAATTTTAGCCCGTTTGGTTCCATAGAGCCTGAAAAAATGGCATTTTTAGTTCGAACCCAAGTCTCAAATTAGTTCCCATAGCAATGATGATTTTTCCAAAAATTCAACTTTATGCAGATTTTGTGACTGATTTGGTTTCAGACAATGATTCTTATCACTTTTCTAAAATAACAGCCCGTTTGATACCATAGAACCTGAAAAATTGGCATTTTTAGTTCGAACCCAAGTCTCAAATTAGTTCCCATAGCAATGATGATTTTTCCAAAAATTCAACTTTATGCAGATTTTATGACTGATTTCGTTTTGGAACGTGATTCTTTTCACTATTCTAAAATTACAGCCCGTTTGATACCATAGAACCTGAAAAATTGGCATTTTTAGTTCGAACCCAAGTCTCAAATTAGTTCCCATAGCAATGATGATTTTTCCAAAAATTCAACTTTATGCAGATTTTGTGACTGATTTCGTTTTGGAACGTGATTCTTATCACTATTCTAAAATTACAGCCCGTTTGATACCATAGAACCTGAAAAATTGGCATTTTTAGTTCGAACCCAAGTCTCAAATTAGTTCCCATAGGAATGATGATTTTTCCAAAAATTCAATTTTATGCAGATTTTGTGACTGATTTGGTTTGGGACAATGATTCTTATAACTATTCTAAAATAACAGCCCGTTTGATACCATAGTACCTGAAACATTGGCATTTTAAGCTCGAACCCAAGTCTCAAATTTGTTCCCATAGGAATGATGATTTTTCCAAAAATTCAACTATTTGCAGATTTTGTGACTGATTTGGTTTCGGACAATGATTTTTATCACTATTCTAAGCTATCAGAACGTTTCGTACCATGGAGGCTAAAACAATGGCTTTCTTAGTTCGAACCCAAGTCTCAAATTAGTGCCCATAGGAATGATGAATTTTATAAAAATTCAACTTTATGCAGATTTTATGACTGATTTCGTTTTGGAACATGATTCTTATCACTTTTCTAAAGTTTCAGCCCGTTTGATACCATAGAGCCTGAAAAAATGGATTTTTTTGTTCGAACCCAAGTCTGAAATTAGTACCATAGGATTGATGACTTTTCCTAAACTTCAACTAAAATCAGATTTTCTGGCATATTTTGTTCTGGAACATGATATGTACTACTATTCTAAAATTACAGCCCGTTTGATACCATAGAACCTGAAAAATTGGCATTTTTAGTTCGAACCCAAGTCTCAAATTAGTTCCCATAGGAATGATGATTTTTCCAAAAATTCAACTTTATGCAGATTTTGTGATTGATTTGGTTTCGGACAATGATTCTTATCACTATTCTAAAATTACAGCCCGTTTGATACCATAGAACCTGAAAAATTGGCATTTTTAGTTCGAACCCATGTCTCAAATTCGTTCCCATAGGAATGATGATTTTTCCAAAAATTCAACTTTATGCAGATTTTGTGACTGATTTGGTTTCGGACAATGATTTTTATCACTATTCTAAGCTATCAGAACGTTTCGTACCATGGAGGCTAAAACAATGGCTTTCTTAGTTCGAACCCAAGTCTCAAATTAGTTCCCATAGGAATGATGATTTTTCCAAAAATTCAAATTTATGCAGATTTTATAATTGATTTTGTTGAGGAACATTATTTTTATCACTATTTTAAGCTATCAGAACGTTTCTTACCATAGATGCTGAAAAAATGGCTTTCTTAGTTCGAACCCAAGTCTCAAATTAGTGCCCATAGGAATGTTGATTTTTCCAAAAATTCAACTTTATGCAGATTTTGTGACTGATTTAGTTTCGGACAATGATTCTTATCACTATTCTTAAATAACAGCCCGTTTGATACCATAGAACCTGAAAAATTGGCATTTTTAGTTCGAACCCAAGTCTCAAATTATTCCCATAGGAATGATGATTTTTCCAAAAATTCAACTTTATGCAGATTTTATGACTGATTTCGTTTTGGAACGTGATTCTTATCACTATTCTAAAATTACAGCCCGTTTGATACCATAGAACCTGAAAAATTGGCATTTTTTGTTCGAACCCAAGTCTCAAATTAGTTCCCATAGGAATGATGATTTTTCCAAAAATTCAATTTTATGCAGATTTTGTGACTGATTTGGTTTGGGACAATGATTCTTATAACTATTCTAAAATAACAGCCCGTTTGATACCATAGTACCTGAAACATTGGCATTTTTAGCTCGAACCCAAGTCTCAAATTTGTTCCCATAGGAATGATGATTTTTCCAAAAATTCAACTATTTGCAGATTTTGTGACTGATTTGGTTTCGGACAATGATTTTTATCACTATTCTAAGCTATCAGAACGTTTCGTACCATGGAGGCTAAAACAATGGCTTTCTTAGTTCGAACCCAAGTCTCAAATTAGTGCCCATAGGAATGATGAATTTTATAAAAATTCAACTTTATGCAGATTTTATGACTGATTTCGTTTTGGAACATGATTCTTATCACTTTTCTAAAGTTTCAGCCCGTTTGATACCATAGAGCCTGAAAAAATGGATTTTTTTGTTCGAACCCAAGTCTGAAATTAGTACCATAGGATTGATGACTTTTCCTAAACTTCAACTAAAATCAGATTTTCTGGCATATTTTGTTCTGGAACATGATATGTACTACTATTCTAAAATTACAGCCCGTTTGATACCATAGAACCTGAAAAATTGGCATTTTTAGTTCGAACCCAAGTCTCAAATTAGTTCCCATAGGAATGATGATTTTTCCAAAAATTCAACTTTATGCAGATTTTGTGATTGATTTGGTTTCGGACAGTGATTCTTATCACTATTCTAAAATTACAGCCCGTTTGATACCATAGAACCTGAAAAATTGGCATTTTTAGTTCGAACCCATGTCTCAAATTCGTTCTCATAGGAATGATGATTTTTCTAAAAATTCAACTTTATGCAGATTTTGTGACTGATTTGGTTTCGGACAGTGATTCTTATCACTATTCTAAAATTACAGCCCGTTTGATACCATAGAACCTGAAAAATTGGCATTTTTAGTTCGAACCCATGTCTCAAATTCGTTCTCATAGGAATGATGATTTTTCCAAAAATTCAACTATATGCAGATTTTATGACTGATTTCGTTTTGGAACATGATTCTTATCACTATTCTAAAGTTTCAGCCCGTTTGATACCATAGAGCCTGAAAAATGGATTTTTTTGTTCGAACCCAAGTCTGAAATTAGTACCATAGGATTGATGATTTTTCCTAAACTTCAACTTAAATCAGATTTTCTGGCTGATTTCGTTCTGGAACATGATATGTACTACTATTCTAAAATTTTAGCCCGCTTGGTTCCATAGAGCCTGAAAAAATGGCATTTTTAGTTCGAACCCAAGTCTCAAATTAGTTCCCATAGGAATGATGATTTTTCCAAAAATTCAACTTTATGCAGATTTTGTGACTGTTTTCGGTTTCGGACAATGATTTTTATCACTATTCTTAAATAAAAGCCCGATCAATACCATAGAACCTGAAAAATTGGCATTTTTAGTTCGAACCAAGTCTCAAATTAGTTCCCATAGGAATGATGATTTTTCCAAAAATTCAACTTTATGCAGATTTTATGACTGATTTCGTTTTGGAACATGATTTTTATCACTATTCTAAAATTACAGCCCGTTTGATACCATAGAACCTGAAAAATTGGCATTTTTAGTTCTAACCCAAGTCTCAAATTAGTGCCATAGGAGTTATTATTTGTCCTAAACTTCAACTTTATGAAGATTTTCTGACTGATTTTGTTCTCGAACATGATTTTTATCACTTTTCTATAATTTCAGCCCGTTTGGTACCATAGAGGCTGAAAAAATGGGTTCATTAGTTCGAACCCAAGTCTGAAATTAGTACCCATAGGAATGATGATTTTTCCTAAACTTCAACTATAAGCAGATTTTATAACTGATTTTGTTCTGGAACATGATTTTTATCAATATTTTAAGCCATCAGAACGTTTCTTACCATAGATGCTAAACAATGGCTTTCTTAGTTCGAACCCAAGTCTCAAATTAGTGCCCATAGGAATGGTGAATTTTATAAAAATTCAACTTTATGCAGATTTTGTGACTGATTTGGTTTCGGACAATGATTCTTATCACTATTCTAAAATTACAGCCCGTTTGATACCATAGAACCTGAAAATTTGGCATTTTTAGTTCGAACCCAAGTCTCAAATTAGTTCCCATAGGAATGATGATTTTTCCAAAAATTCAACTTTATGCAGATTTTATGACTGATTTCGTTTTGGAACATGATTCTTATCACTATTCTAAAATTTCAGCCCGTTTGGTACCATAGAGGCTGAAAAAATGGATTTATTAGTTCGAACCCAAGTCTGAAATTAGCACCCATAGGAATGATGATTTTTCCTAAACTTCAACTTTAAGTAGATTTTATAACTGATTTTGTTGAGGAACATTATTTTTATCACTATTTTCAGCTATCAGATCGTTTCGTACCATAGATGCTGAAAAAATGGCTTTCTTAGTTCGAACCCAAGTCTCAAATTAGTGCCCATAGGAATGGTGAATTTTATAAAAATTCAACTTTATGCAGATTTTGTGACTGATTTGGTTTCGGACAATGATTCTTATCACTATTCTAAAATTACAGCCCGTTTGATACCATAGAACCTGAAAATTTGGCATTTTTAGTTCGAACCCAAGTCTCAAATTAGTTCCCATAGGAATGATGATTTTTCCAAAAATTCAACTTTATGAAGATTTTGTGACTGATTTGGTTTCGGACAATGATTCCTAACACTATTCTAAAATTACAGCCCGTTTGATAACATAGAACCTGAAAAATTGGCATTTTTAGTTCGAACCCAAGTCTCAAATTAGTTCCCATAGGAATGATGATTTTTCCAAAAATTCAATTTTATGCAGATTTTGTGACTGATTTCGTTTTGGAACATGATTCTTATCACTATTCTAAAATTACAGCCCGTTTGATACCATAGAACCTGAAAAATTGGCATTTTTAGTTCTAACCCAAGTCTCAAATTAGAGCCATAGAAGTTATTATTTGTCCTAAACTTCAACTTTATGCAGATTTTCTGACTGATTTTGTTCTCGAACATGATTTTTATCACTTTTCTATAATTTCAGCCCGTTTGGTACCATAGAGGCTGAAAAAATGGATTTATTAGTTCGAACCCAAGTCTGAAATTAGTACCCATAGGAATGATGATTTTTCCTAAACTTCAACTATAAGCAGATTTTATAACTGATTTTGTTCTGAAACATGATTTTTATCAATATTTTAAGCCATCAGAACGTTTCTTACCATAGATGCTGAAAAAATGGCTATCTTAGTTCGAACCCAAGTCTCAAATTATTCCCATAGGAATGATGATTTTTCCAAAAATTCAACTTTATGCAGATTTTGTGACTGATTTGGTTTCGGACAATGATTCTTATCACTATTCTAAAATTACAGCCCGTTTGATACCATAGAACCTGAAAAATTGGCATTTTTAGTTCGAACCCAAGTCTCAAATTAGTACCATAGGATTGATGACTTTTCCTAAACTTCAACTAAAATCAGATTTTCTGGCATATTTTGATCTGGAACATGATATGTACTACTATTCTAAAATTACAGCCCGTTTGATACCATAGTACCTGAAACATTGGCATTTTTAGCTCGAACCCAAGTCTCAAATTTGTTCCCATAGGAATGATGATTTTTCCAAAAATTCAATTTTATGCAGATTTTGTGACTGATTTGGTTTGGGACAATGATTCTTATAACTATTCTAAAATAACAGCCCGTTTGATACCATAGTACCTGAAACATTGGCATTTTTAGCTCGAACCCAAGTCTCAAATTTGTTCCCATAGGAATGATGATTTTTCCAAAAATTCAACTATTTGCAGATTTTGTGACTGATTTGGTTTCGGACAATGATTTTTATCACTATTCTAAGCTATCAGAACGTTTCGTACCATGGAGGCTAAAACAATGGCTTTCTTAGTTCGAACCCAAGTCTCAAATTAGTGCCCATAGGAATGATGAATTTTATAAAAATTCAACTTTATGCCGATTTTATGACTGATTTCGTTTTGGAACATGATTCTTATCACTTTTCTAAAGTTTCAGCCCGTTTTATACCATAGAGCCTGAAAAAATGGATTTTTTTGTTCGAACCCAAGTCTGAAATTAGTACCATAGGATTGATGACTTTTCCTAAACTTCAACTAAAATCAGATTTTCTGGCATATTTTGGTCTGGAACATGATATGTACTACTTTTCTAAAATTACAGCCCGTTTGATAACATAGAACCTGAAAAATTGGCATTTTTAGTTCTAACCCAAGTCTCAAATTAGTTCCCATAGGAATGATGATTTTTCCAAAAATTCAACTTTATGCAGATTTTGTGACTGATTTGGTTTCGGACAATGATTCTTATCACTATTCTAAAATTACAGCCCGTTTGATACCATAGAACCTGAAAAATTGGCATTTTTAGCTCGAACCCAAGTCTCAAATTTGTTCCCATAGGAATGATGATTTTTCCAAAAATTCAACTTTATGCAGATTTTGTGACTGATTTGGTTTCGGACAATGATTCTTATCACTATTCTAAAATTACCGCCCGTTTGATACCATAGAACCTGAAAAATTGGCATTTTTAGTTCGAACCCAAGTCTCAAATTAGTTCCCATAGGAATGATGATTTTTCCAAAAATTCAACTTTATGCAGATTTTATGACTGATTTCGTTTTGGAACATGATTCTTATCACTATTCTAAAATTTCAGCCCGTTTGGTACCATAGAGGCTGAAAAATGGATTTATTAGTTCGAACCCAAGTCTGAAATTAGCACCCATAGGAATGATGATTTTTCCTAAACTTCAACTTTAAGTAGATTTTATAACTGATTTTGTTGAGGAACATTATTTTTATCACTATTTTCAGCTATCAGAACGTTTCGTACTGATGCTGAAAAAATGGCTTTCTTAGTTCGAACCCAAGTCTCAAATTAGTGCCCATAGGAATGGTGAATTTTATAAAAATTCAACTTTATGCAGATTTTGTGACTGATTTGGTTTCAGACAATGATTCTTATCACTTTTCTAAAATTACAGCCCGTTTGATACCATAGAACCTGAAAATTTGGCATTTTTAGTTCGAACCCAAGTCTCAAATTAGTTCCCATAGGAATGATGATTTTTCCAAAAATTCAACTTTATGCAGATTTTGTGACTGTTTTCGGTTTCGGACAATGATTTTTATCACTATTCTTAAATAAAAGCCCGATCAATACCATAGAACCTGAAAAATTGGCATTTTTAGTTCGAACCAAGTCTCAAATTAGTTCCCATAGGAATGATGATTTTTCCAAAAATTCAACTTTATGCAGATTTTATGACTGATTTCGTTTTGGAACATGATTTTTATCACTATTCTAAAATTACAGCCCGTTTGATACCATAGAACCTGAAAAATTGGCATTTTTAGTTCTAACCCAAGTCTCAAATTAGTGCCATAGGAGTTATTATTTGTCCTAAACTTCAACTTTATGAAGATTTTCTGACTGATTTTGTTCTCGAACATGATTTTTATCACTTTTCTATAATTTCAGCCCGTTTGGTACCATAGAGGCTGAAAAAATGGGTTCATTAGTTCGAACCCAAGTCTGAAATTAGTACCCATAGGAATGATGATTTTTCCTAAACTTCAACTATAAGCAGATTTTATAACTGATTTTGTTCTGGAACATGATTTTTATCAATATTTTAAGCCATCAGAACGTTTCTTACCATAGATGCTAAACAATGGCTTTCTTAGTTCGAACCCAAGTCTCAAATTAGTGCCCATAGGAATGGTGAATTTTATAAAAATTCAACTTTATGCAGATTTTGTGACTGATTTGGTTTCGGACAATGATTCTTATCACTATTCTAAAATTACAGCCCGTTTGATACCATAGAACCTGAAAATTTGGCATTTTTAGTTCGAACCCAAGTCTCAAATTAGTTCCCATAGGAATGATGATTTTTCCAAAAATTCAACTTTATGCAGATTTTATGACTGATTTCGTTTTGGAACATGATTCTTATCACTATTCTAAAATTTCAGCCCGTTTGGTACCATAGAGGCTGAAAAAATGGATTTATTAGTTCGAACCCAAGTCTGAAATTAGCACCCATAGGAATGATGATTTTTCCTAAACTTCAACTTTAAGTAGATTTTATAACTGATTTTGTTGAGGAACATTATTTTTATCACTATTTTCAGCTATCAGATCGTTTCGTACCATAGATGCTGAAAAAATGGCTTTCTTAGTTCGAACCCAAGTCTCAAATTAGTGCCCATAGGAATGGTGAATTTTATAAAAATTCAACTTTATGCAGATTTTGTGACTGATTTGGTTTCGGACAATGATTCTTATCACTATTCTAAAATTACAGCCCGTTTGATCCCATAGAACCTGAAAATTTGGCATTTTTAGTTCGAACCCAAGTCTCAAATTAGTTCCCATAGGAATGATGATTTTTCCAAAAATTCAACTTTATGAAGATTTTGTGACTGATTTGGTTTCGGACAATGATTCCTAACACTATTCTAAAATTACAGCCCGTTTGATAACATAGAACCTGAAAAATTGGCATTTTTAGTTCGAACCCAAGTCTCAAATTAGTTCCCATAGGAATGATGATTTTTCCAAAAATTCAATTTTATGCAGATTTTGTGACTGATTTCGTTTTGGAACATGATTCTTATCACTATTCTAAAATTACAGCCCGTTTGATACCATAGAACCTGAAAAATTGGCATTTTTAGTTCTAACCCAAGTCTCAAATTAGAGCCATAGAAGTTATTATTTGTCCTAAACTTCAACTTTATGCAGATTTTCTGACTGATTTTGTTCTCGAACATGATTTTTATCACTTTTCTATAATTTCAGCCCGTTTGGTACCATAGAGGCTGAAAAAATGGATTTATTAGTTCGAACCCAAGTCTGAAATTAGTACCCATAGGAATGATGATTTTTCCTAAACTTCAACTATAAGCAGATTTTATAACTGATTTTGTTCTGAAACATGATTTTTATCAATATTTTAAGCCATCAGAACGTTTCTTACCATAGATGCTGAAAAAATGGCTATCTTAGTTCGAACCCAAGTCTCAAATTATTCCCATAGGAATGATGATTTTTCCAAAAATTCAACTTTATGCAGATTTTGTGACTGATTTGGTTTCGGACAATGATTCTTATCACTATTCTAAAATTACAGCCCGTTTGATACCATAGAACCTGAAAAATTGGCATTTTTAGTTCGAACCCAAGTCTCAAATTAGTACCATAGGATTGATGACTTTTCCTAAACTTCAACTAAAATCAGATTTTCTGGCATATTTTGATCTGGAACATGATATGTACTACTATTCTAAAATTACAGCCCGTTTGATACCATAGTACCTGAAACATTGGCATTTTTAGCTCGAACCCAAGTCTCAAATTTGTTCCCATAGGAATGATGATTTTTCCAAAAATTCAACTATTTGCAGATTTTGTGACTGATTTGGTTTCGGACAATGATTTTTATCACTATTCTAAGCTATCAGAACGTTTCGTACCATGGAGGCTAAAACAATGGCTTTCTTAGTTCGAACCCAAGTCTCAAATTAGTGCCCATAGGAATGATGAATTTTATAAAAATTCAACTTTATGCCGATTTTATGACTGATTTCGTTTTGGAACATGATTCTTATCACTTTTCTAAAGTTTCAGCCCGTTTTATACCATAGAGCCTGAAAAAATGGATTTTTTTGTTCGAACCCAAGTCTGAAATTAGTACCATAGGATTGATGACTTTTCCTAAACTTCAACTAAAATCAGATTTTCTGGCATATTTTGGTCTGGAACATGATATGTACTACTTTTCTAAAATTACAGCCCGTTTGATAACATAGAACCTGAAAAATTGGCATTTTTAGTTCTAACCCAAGTCTCAAATTAGTTCCCATAGGAATGATGATTTTTCCAAAAATTCAACTTTATGCAGATTTTGTGACTGATTTGGTTTCGGACAATGATTCTTATCACTATTCTAAAATTACAGCCCGTTTGATACCATAGAACCTGAAAAATTGGCATTTTTAGCTCGAACCCAAGTCTCAAATTTGTTCCCATAGGAATGATGATTTTTCCAAAAATTCAACTTTATGCAGATTTTGTGACTGATTTGGTTTCGGACAATGATTCTTATCACTATTCTAAAATTACAGCCCGTTTGATACCATAGAACCTGAAAAATTGGCATTTTTAGTTCGAACCCAAGTCTCAAATTAGTTCCCATAGGAATGATGATTTTTCCAAAAATTCAACTTTATGCAGATTTTATGACTGATTTCGTTTTGGAACATGATTCTTATCACTATTCTAAAATTTCAGCCCGTTTGGTACCATAGAGGCTGAAAAATGGATTTATTAGTTCGAACCCAAGTCTGAAATTAGCACCCATAGGAATGATGATTTTTCCTAAACTTCAACTTTAAGTAGATTTTATAACTGATTTTGTTGAGGAACATTATTTTTATCACTATTTTCAGCTATCAGAACGTTTCGTACTGATGCTGAAAAAATGGCTTTCTTAGTTCGAACCCAAGTCTCAAATTAGTGCCCATAGGAATGGTGAATTTTATAAAAATTCAACTTTATGCAGATTTTGTGACTGATTTGGTTTCAGACAATGATTCTTATCACGTTTCTAAAATTACAGCCCGTTTGATACCATAGAACCTGAAAAATTGGCATTTTTAGTTCGAACCCAAGTCTCAAATTAGTTCCAATAGGAATGATTATTTTTCCAAAAATTCAACTTTATGCAGATTTTGTGACTGATTTGGTTTCGGACAATGATTCTTAACACTATTCTAAAATTACAGCACGTTTGATACCATAGAACCTGAAAAATTGGCATTTTTAGTTCGAACCCAAGTCTCAAATTAGTTCCCATAGCAATGATGATTTTTCCAAAAATTCAACTTTATGCAGATTTTGTGACTGATTTGGTTTCAGACAATGATTCTTATCACTTTTCTAAAATTACATCCCGTTTGATACAATAGAACCTGAAAAATTGGCATTTTTAGTTCGAACCCAAGTCTCAAATTAGTTCCCATAGGAATGATTATTTGTCCAAAAATTTAACTTTATGCAGATTTTGTGACTGATTTGGTTTCGAACAATGATTTTTATCACTATTCTAAGCTATCAGAACGTTTCGTACCATAGAGGCTAATAAAATGGCTTTCTTAGTTCGAACCCAAGTCTCAAATTAGTGCCCATAAGAGGAATGATGATTTTTTCTAAACTTCAACTTTATGTAGATTTTCTGACTGATTTTGATCTGGAACATGATTTTTATCACAATTCTAAGCTTTCATGCCGTTTAGTACCATAGAGCTTGAAGAAATGGCTTTTATAGTTCGAACCCAAGTCTCAAGTTAGTTCCCACAGGAGTGATGATTTTTCCTCAACTTCAACTAAAATCAGATTTTCTGGCTGATTTTGTTCTGGAACATGATATGTACTACTATTCTAAAATTTTAGCCCGTTTTTTTCCATAGAGCCTGAAAAAATGGCATTTTTAGTTTGAACCCAAGTCTCAAATTAGTTCCCATAGCAATGATGATTTTTCCAAAAATTCAACTTTATGCAGATTTTGTGACTGATTTGGTTTCAGACAATGATTCTTATCACTTTTCTAAAATAACAGCCCGTTTGATACCATAGAACCTGAAAAATTGGCATTTTTAGTTCGAACACAAGTCTCAAATTAGTTCCCATAGGAATGATTATTTTTCCAAAAATTCTACTTTATGCAGATTTTGTGACTGATTTGGTTTCGAACAATGATTTTTATCACTATTCTAAGCTATCAGAACGTTTCGTACCATAGAGGCTAATAAAATGGCTTTCTTAGTTCGAACCCAAGTCTCAAATTAGTGCCCATAAGAGGAATGATGATTTTTTCTATACTTCAACTTTATGTAGATTTTCTGACTGATTTTGATCTGGAACATGATTTTTATCACAATTCTAAGCTTTCATGCCGTTTAGTACCATAGAGCTTGAAGAAATGGCTTTTATAGTTCGAACCCAAGTCTCAAGTTAGTTCCCACAGGAGTGATGATTTTTCCTCAACTTCAACTAAAATCAGATTTTCTGGCTGATTTTGTTCTGGAACATGATATGTACTACTATTCTAAAATTTTAGCCCGTTTTTTTCCATAGAGCCTGAAAAAATGGCATTTTTAGTTTGAACCCAAGTCTCAAATTAGTTCCCATAGCAATGATGATTTTTCCAAAAATTCAACTTTATGCAGATTTTGTGACTGATTTGGTTTCAGACAATGATTCTTATCACTTTTCTAAAATAACAGCCCGTTTGATACCATAGAACCTGAAAAATTGGCATTTTTAGTTCGAACACAAGTCTCAAATTAGTTCCCATAGGAATGATTATTTTTCCAAAAATTCTACTTTATGCAGATTTTGTGACTGATTTGGTTTCGAACAATGATTTTTATCACTATTCTAAGCTATCAGAACGTTTCGTACCATAGAGGCTAATAAAATGGCTTTCTTAGTTCGAACCCAAGTCTCAAATTAGTGCCCATAAGAGGAATGATGATTTTTTCTAAACTTCAACTTTATGTAGATTTTCTGACTGATTTTGATCTGGAACATGATTTTTATCACAATTCTAAGCTTTCATGCCGTTTAGTACCATAGAGCTTGAAGAAATTGCTTTTTTAGTTCGAACCCAAGTCTCAAGTTAGTTCCCACAGGAGTGATGATTTTTCCTCAACTTCAACTAAAATCAGATTTTCTGGCTGATTTTGTTTTGGAACATGATATGTACTACTATTCTAAAATTTTAGCCCATTTGGTACCATAAAGCCTGAAAAAATGGATTTTTTTGTTCGAACCCAAGTCTTTAATTAGAACCCATAAGAATGATGATTTTTCCTAAACTTAAACTTTATGCAGATTTTCTGACTGATTTTGTTCTGCAACATGATTTTTATCGCTATTCTAAAATTTCATCCCGTTTGGTACCATAGAGCCTGAAGAAATGCCTTTTTTAGTTCGAACCCAAGTGTTAAATTATTTCCCATACGAAAGATGATTTTTCCTAAACTTCAACTTTAAGCAGATTTTATAACTGATTTTGTTGAGGAACATTATTTTTATCACTATTTTAAGCTATCAGAACGTTTTGTACCATAGATGCTGAAAAAATGGCTTTCTTAGTTCGAACCCAAGTCTCAAATTAGTGCCCATAGGAATGATGAATTTTATAAATATTCAACTTTATGCAGATTTTATGACTGATTTCGTTTTGGAACATGATTCTTATCACTTTTCTAAAGTTTCAGCCCGTTTTATACCATAGAGCCTGAAAAAATGGATTTTTTTGTTCGAACCCAAGTCTGAAATTAGTACCATAGGATTGATGACTTTTCCTAAACTTCAACTAAAATCAGATTTTCTGGCATATTTTGTTCTGGAACATGATATGTACTACTTTTCTAAAATTACAGCCCGTTTGATACCATAGAACCTGAAAAATTGGCATTTTTAGTTCGAACCCAAGTCTCAAATTAGTTCCCATAGGAATGATGATTTTTCCAAAAATTCAACTTTATGCAGATTTTGTGACTGATTTGGTTTCGGACAATGATTCTTATCACTATTCTAAAATGACAGCCCGTTTGATACCATAGAACCTGAAAAATTGGCATTTTTAGTTCGAACCCATGTCTCAAATTCGTTCCCATAGGAATGATGATTTTTCCAAAAATTCAACTTTATTCAGATTTTGTTACTGATTTGGTTTCGGACAAAGATTCTTATCACTATTCTAAAATTACAGCCCGTTTAATACCATATAACATGAAAAATTGGCATTTTTAGTTAGAACCAAATTAGTTCCGAATTAGTTCCCATAGGAATGATGATTTTTCCAAAAATTCAACTATATGCAGATTTTATGACTGATTTCGTTTTGGAACATGATTCTTATCACTATTCTAAAGTTTCAGCCCGTTTGATACCATAGAGCCTGAAAAATGAATTTTTTTGTTCGAACCCAAGTCTGAAATTAGTACCATAGGATTGATGATTTTTCCTAAACTTCAACTTAAATCAGATTTTCTGGCTGATTTTGTTCTGGAACATGATATGTACTACTATTCTAAAATTTTAGCCCGCTTGGTTCCATAGAGCCTGAAAAAATGGCATTTTTAGTTCGAACCCAAGTCTCAAATTAGTTCCCATAGGAATGATGATTTTTCCAGAAATTCAACTTTATGCAGATTTTGTGACTGTTTTGTTTTCGGACAATGATTCTTATCACTATTCTTAAATAAAAGCCCGATCGATTTCATAGAACCTGAAAAATTGGCATTTTTAGTTCGAACCAAGTCTCAAATTAGTTCCCATAGGAATGATGATTTTTCCAAAAATTCAACTTTATGCAGATTTTATGACTGATTTCGTTTTGGAACATGATTCTTATCACTATTCTAAAATTACAGCCCGTTTGATACCATAGAACCTGAAAAATTGGCATTTTTAGTTCTAACCCAAGTCTCAAATTAGAGCCATAGGAGTTATTATTTGTCCTAAACTTCAACTTTATGCAGATTTTCTGACTGATTTTGTTCTCGAACATGATTTTTATCACTTTTCTCTAATTTCAGCCCGTTTGGTTCCATAGAGGCTGAAAAAATGGATTTATTAGTTCGAACCCAAGTCTGAAATTAGTACCCATAGGAATGATGATTTTTCCTAAACTTCAACTATAAGCAGATTTTATAACTGATTTTGTTCTGGAACATGATTTTTATAAATATTTTAAGCCATCAGAACGTTTCTTACCATAGATGCTAAACAATGGCTTTCTTAGTTCGAACCCAAGTCTCAAATTAGTGCCCATAGGAATAGTGAATTTTATAAAAATTCAACTTTTTGCAGATTTTATGACTGATTTCGTTTTGGAACATGATTCTTATCACTATTCTAAAATTTCAGCCCGTTTGGTACCATAGAGGCTGAAAAAATGGATTTATTAGTTCGAACCCAAGTCTGAAATTAGCACCCATAGGAATGATGATTTTTCCTAAACTTCAACTTTAAGTAGATTTTATAACTGATTTTGTTGAGGAACATTATTTTTATCACTATTTTCAGCTATCAGAACGTTTCGTACCATAGATGCTGAAAAAATGGCTTTCTTAGTTCGAACCCAAGTCTCAAATTAGTGCCCATAGGAATGGTGAATTTTATAAAAATTCAACTTTATGCAGATTTGGTGACTGATTTGGTTTCGGACAATGATTCTTATCACTATTCTAAAATTACAGCCCGTTTGATACCATAGAACCTGAAAAATTGGCATTTTTAGTTTGAACCCAAGTCTCAAATTAGTTCCCATAGGAATGATGATTTTTCCTAAACTTCAACTATAAGCAGATTTTATAACTGATTTTGTTCTGGAACATGATTTTTATCAATATTTTAAGCCATCAGAACGTTTCTTACCATAGATGCTAAACAATGGCTTTCTTAGTTCGAAACCAAGTCTCAAATTAGTGCCCATAGGAATGATGATTTTTCCAAAAATTCAACTTTATGCAGATTTTATGACTGATTTCGTTTTGGAACGTGATTCTTATCACTTCTTAAATTACAGCCCGTTTGATAACATAGAACCTGAAAAATTGGCATTTTTAGTTCTAACCCAAGTCTCAAATTAGTTCCCATAGGAATGATGATTTTTCCAAAAATTCAACTTTATGCAGATTTTGTGACTGATTTGGTTTCGGACAATGATTCTTATCACTATTCTAAAATTACAGCCCGTTTGATACCATAGAACCTGAAAAATTGGCATTTTTAGCTCGAACCCAAGTCTCAAATTTGTTCCCATAGGAATGATGATTTTTCCAAAAATTCAACTTTATGCAGATTTTGTGACTGATTTGGTTTCGGACAATGATTCTTATCACTATTCTAAAATTACAGCCCGTTTGATACCATAGAACCTGAAAAATTGGCATTTTTAGTTCGAACCCAAGTCTCAAATTAGTTCCCATAGGAATGATGATTTTTCCAAAAATTCAACTTTATGCAGATTTTATGACTGATTTCGTTTTGGAACATGATTCTTATCACTATTCTAAAATTTCAGCCCGTTTGGTACCATAGAGGCTGAAAAATGGATTTATTAGTTCGAACCCAAGTCTGAAATTAGCACCCATAGGAATGATGATTTTTCCTAAACTTCAACTTTAAGTAGATTTTATAACTGATTTTGTTGAGGAACATTATTTTTATCACTATTTTCAGCTATCAGAACGTTTCGTACTGATGCTGAAAAAATGGCTTTCTTAGTTCGAACCCAAGTCTCAAATTAGTGCCCATAGGAATGGTGAATTTTATAAAAATTCAACTTTATGCAGATTTTGTGACTGATTTGGTTTCAGACAATGATTCTTATCACTTTTCTAAAATTACAGCCCGTTTGATACCATAGAACCTGAAAAATTGGCATTTTTAGTTCGAACCCAAGTCTCAAATTAGTTCCAATAGGAATGATTATTTTTCCAAAAATTCAACTTTATGCAGATTTTGTGACTGATTTGGTTTCGGACAATGATTCTTAACACTATTCTAAAATTACAGCCCGTTTGATACCATAGAACCTGAAAAATTGGCATTTTTAGTTCGAACCCAAGTCTCAAATTAGTTCCCATAGCAATGATGATTTTTCCAAAAATTCAACTTTATGCAGATTTTGTGACTGATTTGGTTTCAGACAATGATTCTTATCACTTTTCTAAAATTACATCCCGTTTGATACAATAGAACCTGAAAAATTAGCATTTTTAGTTCGAACCCAAGTCTCAAATTAGTTCCCATAGGAATGATTATTTGTCCAAAAATTCAACTTTATGCAGATTTTGTGACTGATTTGGTTTCGAACAATGATTTTTATCACTATTCTAAGCTATCAGAACGTTTCGTACCATAGAGGCTAATAAAATGGCTTTCTTAGTTCGAACCCAAGTCTCAAATTAGTGCCCATAAGAGGAATGATGATTTTTTCTAAACTTCAACTTTATGTAGATTTTCTGACTGATTTTGATCTGGAACATGATTTTTATCACAATTCTAAGCTTTCATGCCGTTTAGTACCATAGAGCTTGAAGAAATGGCTTTTATAGTTCGAACCCAAGTCTCAAGTTAGTTCCCACAGGAGTGATGATTTTTCCTCAACTTCAACTAAAATCAGATTTTCTGGCTGATTTTGTTCTGGAACATGATATGTACTACTATTCTTAAATTTTAGCCCGTTTTTGTCCATAGAGCCTGAAAAAATGGCATTTTTAGTTCGAACCCAAGTCTCAAATTAGTTCCCATAGCAATGATGATTTTTCCAAAAATTCAACTTTATGCAGATTTTGTGACTGATTTGGTTTCAGACAATGATTCTTATCACTTTTCTAAAATAACAGCCCGTTTGATACCATAGAACCTGAAAAATTGGCATTTTTAGTTCGAACACAAGTCTCAAATTAGTTCCCATAGGAATGATTATTTTTCCAAAAATTCTACTTTATGCAGATTTTGTGACTGATTTGGTTTCGAACAATGATTTTTATCACTATTCTAAGCTATCAGAACGTTTCGTACCATAGAGGCTAATAAAATGGCTTTCTTAGTTCGAACCCAAGTCTCAAATTAGTGCCCATAAGAGGAATGATGATTTTTTCTAAACTTCAACTTTATGTAGATTTTCTGACTGATTTTGATCTGGAACATGATTTTTATCACAATTCTAAGCTTTCATGCCGTTTAGTACCATAGAGCTTGAAGAAATTGCTTTTTTAGTTCGAACCCAAGTCTCAAGTTAGTTCCCACAGGAGTGATGATTTTTCCTCAACTTCAACTAAAATCAGATTTTCTGGCTGATTTTGTTTTGGAACATGATATGTACTACTATTCTAAAATTTTAGCCCATTTGGTACCATAAAGCCTGAAAAATTGGCCTTTTTAGTTCAAACCCAAGTCTCAAATTAGTTCCCATAGGAATGATTATTTGTCCTAAACTTCAACCTTATGCAGATTTTCTGACTGATTTTGTTCTCGAACATGATTTTTATCACTTTTCTAAAATTTCAGCCCGTTTGGTACCATAGAGGCGGAAAAAATGGATTTATTAGTTCGAACCCAAGTCTGAAATTAGTACCCATAGGAATGTTGATTTTTCCGAAGCTTCAACTTTAAGCAGAATTTATAATTGATTTTGTTGAGGAAAATTATTTTTATCACTATTTTAAGCTATCAGAACGTTTCTTACCATAGATGCTGACAAAATGGCTTTCATAGTTCGAACCCAAGTCTCAAATTAGCGCCCATAGGAATGATGAATTTTATAAAAATTCAACTTTATGCAGATTTTGTGACTGAATTGGTTTCGGACAATGATTCTTATCACTATTCTAAAATTACAGCCCGTTTGATACCATAGAACCTGAAAAATTGGCATTTTTAGTTCGAACCCAAGTCTCAAATTAGTTCCCATAGGAATGATGATTTTTCCAAAAATTCAACTTTATGAAGATTTTGTGACTGATTTGGTTTCGGACAATGATTCTTAACACTATTCTAAAATTACAGCCCGTTTGATACCATAGAACCTGAAAAATTGGCATTTTTAGTTCGAACCCAAGTCTCAAATTAGTTCCCATAGGAATGATGATTTTTCCAAAAATTCAATTTTATGCAGATTTTGTGACTGATTTGGTTTGGGACAATGATTCTTATAACTATTCTAAAATAACAGCCCGTTTGATACCATAGTACCTGAAACATTGGCATTTTTAGCTCGAACCCAAGTCTCAAATTTGTTCCCATAGGAATGATGATTTTTCCAAAAATTCAACTTTATGCAGATTTTGTGACTGATTTGGTTTCGGACAATGATTCTTATCACTATTCTAAAATGACAGCCCGTTTGATACCATAGAACCTGAAAAATTTTCATTTTTAGTTCGAACCCAAGTCTCAAATTAGTTCCCATAGGAATGATGATTTTTCCAAAAATTCAACTTTATGCAGATTTTATGACTGATTTCGTTTTGGAACATGATTCTTATCACTATTCTAAAATTTCAGCCCGTTTGGTACCATAGAGGCTGAAAAAATGGATTTATTAGTTCGAACCCAAGTATGAAATTAGCACCCATAGGAATGATGATTTTTCCTAAACTTCAACTTTAAGTAGATTTTATAACTGATTTTGTTGAGGAACATTATTTTTATCACTATTTTCAGCTATCAGAACGTTTCGTACCATAGATGCTGAAAAAATGGCTTTCTTAGTTCGAACCCAAGTCTCAAATTAGTGCCCATAGGAATGGTGAATTTTATAAAAATTCAACTTTATGCAGATTTTGTGACTGATTTGGTTTCAGACAATGATTCTTATCACTTTTCTAAAATTACAGCCCGTTTGATACCATAGAACCTGAAAAATTGGCATTTTTAGTTCGAACCCAAGTCTCAAATTAGTTCCCATAGGAATGATTATTTTTCCAAAAATTCAACTTTATGCAGATTTTGTGACTGATTTGGTTTCGGACAATGATTCTTAACACTATTCTAAAATTACAGCCCGTTTGATACCATAGAACCTGAAAAATTGGCATTTTTAGTTCGAACCCAAGTCTCAAATTAGTTCCCATAGCAATGATGATTTTTCCAAAAATTCAACTTTATGCAGATTTTGTGACTGATTTGGTTTCAGACAATGATTCTTATCACTTTTCTAAAATTACATCCCGTTTGATACCATAGAACCTGAAAAATTGGCATTTTTAGTTCGAACCCAAGTCTCAAATTAGTTCCCATAGGAATGATTATTTGTCCAAAAATTCAACTTTATGCAGATTTTGTGACTGATTTGGTTTCGAACAATGATTTTTATCACTATTCTAAGCTATCAGAACGTTTCGTACCATAGAGGCTAATAAAATGGCTTTCTTAGTTCGAACCCAAGTCTCAAATTAGTGCCCATAAGAGGAATGATGATTTTTTCTAAACTTCAACTTTATGTAGATTTTCTGACTGATTTTGATCTGGAACATGATTTTTATCACAATTCTAAGCTTTCATGCCGTTAAGTACCATAGAGCTTGAAGAAATGGCTTTTATAGTTCGAACCCAAGTCTCAAGTTAGTTCCCACAGGAGTGATGATTTTTCCTCAACTTCAACTAAAATCAGATTTTCTGGCTGATTTTGTTCTGGAACATGATATGTACTACTATTCTAAAATTTTAGCCCGTTTTTTTCCATAGAGCCTGAAAAAATGGCATTTTTAGTTCGAACCCAAGTCTCAAATTAGTTCCCATAGCAATGATGATTTTTCCAAAAATTCAACTTTATGCAGATTTTGTGACTGATTTGGTTTCAGACAATGATTCTTATCACTTTTCTAAAATTACAGCCCGTTTGATACCATAGAACCTGAAAAATTGGCATTTTTAGTTCGAACACAAGTCTCAAATTAGTTCCCATAGGAATGATTATTTTTCCAAAAATTCTACTTTATGCAGATTTTGTGACTGATTTGGTTTCGAACAATGATTTTTATCACTATTCTAAGCTATCAGAACGTTTCGTACCATAGAGGCTAATAAAATAGCTTTCTTAGTTCGAACCCAAGTCTCAAATTAGTGCCCATAAGAGGAATGATGATTTTTTCTAAACTTCAACTTTATGTAGATTTTCTGACTGATTTTGATCTGGAACATGATTTTTATCACAATTCTAAGCTTTCATGCCGTTTAGTACCATAGAGCTTGAAGAAATTGCTTTTTTAGTTCGAACCCGAGTCTCAAGTTAGTTCCCACAGGAGTGATGATTTTTCCTCAACTTCAACTAAAATCAGATTTTCTGGCTGATTTTGTTTTGGAACATGATATGTACTACTATTCTAAAATTTTAGCCCATTTGGTACCATAAAACCTGAAAAAATGGATTTTTTTGTTCGAACCCAAGTCTTTAATTAGAACCCATAAGAATGATGATTTTTCCTAAACTTAAACTTTATGCAGATTTTCTGACTGATTTTGTTCTGCAACATGATTTTTATCGCTATTCTAAAATTTCATCCCGTTTGGTACCATAGAGCCTGAAGAAATGCCTTTTTTAGTTCGAACCCAAGTGTTAAATTATTTCCCATAGGAAAGATGATTTTTCCTAAACTTCAACTTTAAGCAGATTTTATAACTGATTTTGTTGAGGAACATTATTTTTATCACTATTTTAAGCTATCAGAACGTTTTGTACCATAGATGCTGAAAAAATGGCTTTCTTAGTTCGAACCCAAGTCTCAAATTAGTGCCCATAGGAATGATGAATTTTATAAAAATTCACTTTATGCAGATTTAATGACTGATTTCGTTTCGGACAATGATTCTTATCACTTTTCCAAAATTACAGCCCGTTTGATACCGTAGAACCTGAAAAATTGGCCTTTTTAGTTCAAACCCAAGTCTCAAATTAGTTCCCATAGGAATGATTATTTGTCCTAAACTTCAACCTTATGCAGATTTTCTGACTGATTTTGTTCTCGAACATGATTTTTATCACTTTTCTAAAATTTCAGCCCGTTTGGTACCATAGAGGCGGAAAAAATGGATTTATTAGTTCGAACCCAAGTCTGAAATTAGTACCCATAGGAATGTTGATTTTTCCGAAGCTTCAACTTTAAGCAGAATTTATAATTGATTTTGTTGAGGAAAATTATTTTTATCACTATTTTAAGCTATCAGAACGTTTCTTACCATAGATGCTGACAAAATGGCTTTCATAGTTCGAACCCAAGTCTCAAATTAGCGCCCATAGGAATGATGAATTTTATAAAAATTCAACTTTATGCAGATTTTGTGACTGAATTGGTTTCGGACAATGATTCTTATCACTATTCTAAAATTACAGCCCGTTTGATACCATAGAACCTGAAAAATTGGCATTTTTAGTTCGAACCCAAGTCTCAAATTAGTTCCCATAGGAATGATTATTTGTCCAAAAATTCAACTTTATGCAGATTTTGTGACTGATTTGGTTTCGAACAATGATTTTTATCACTATTCTAAGCTATCAGAACGTTTCGTACCATAGAGGCTAATAAAATGGCTTTCTTAGTTCGAACCCAAGTCTCAAATTAGTGCCCATAAGAGGAATGATGATTTTTTCTAAACTTCAACTTTATGTAGATTTTCTGACTGATTTTGATCTGGAACATGATTTTTATGATAATTCTAAGCTTTCATGCCGTTTAGTACCATAGAGCTTGAAGAAATGGCTTTTATAGTTCGAACCCAAGTCTCAAGTTAGTTCCCACAGGAGTGATGATTTTTCCTCAACTTCAACTAAAATCAGATTTTCTGGCTGATTTTGTTCTGGAACATGATATGTACTACTATTCTAAAATTTTAGCCCGTTTTTTTCCATAGAGCCTGAAAAAATGGCATTTTTAGTTCGAACCCAAGTCTCAAATTAGTTCCCATAGGTATGATGATTTTTCCAAAAATTCAACTTTATGCAGATTTTGTGACTGATTTGGTTTCAGACAATGATTCTTATCACTTTTCTAAAATTACAGCCCGTTTGATACCATAGAACCTGAAAAATTGGCATTTTTAGTTCGAACACAAGTCTCAAATTAGTTCCCATAGGAATGATTATTTTTCCAAAAATTCTACTTTATGCAGATTTTGTGACTGATTTGGTTTCGAACAATGATTTTTATCACTATTCTAAGCTATCAGAACGTTTCGTACCATAGAGGCTAATAAAATGGCTTTCTTAGTTCGAACCCAAGTCTCAAATTAGTGCCCATAAGAGGAATGATGATTTTTTCTAAACTTCAACTTTATGTAGATTTTCTGACTGATTTTGATCTGGAACATGATTTTTATCACAATTCTAAGCTTTCATGCCGTTTAGTACCATAGAGCTTGAAGAAATTGCTTTTTTAGTTCGAACCCAAGTCTCAAGTTAGTTCCCACAGGAGTGATGATTTTTCCTCAACTTCAACTAAAATCAGATTTTCTGGCTGATTTTGTTTTGGAACATGATATGTACTACTATTCTAAAATTTTAGCCCATTTGGTACCATAAAGCCTGAAAAAATGGATTTTTTTGTTCGAACCCAAGTCTTTAATTAGAACCCATAAGAATGATGATTTTTCCTAAACTTAAACTTTATGCAGATTTTCTGACTGATTTTGTTCTGCAACATGATTTTTATCGCTATTCTAAAATTTCATCCCGTTTGGTACCATAGAGCCTGAAGAAATGCCTTTTTTAGTTCGAACCCAAGTGTTAAATTATTTCCCATAGGAAAGATGATTTTTCCTAAACTTCAACTTTAAGCAGATTTTATAACTGATTTTGTTGAGGAACATTATTTTTATCACTATTTTAAGCTATCAGAACGTTTTGTACCATAGATGCTGAAAAAATGGCTTTCTTAGTTCGAACCCAAGTCTCAAATTAGTGCCCATAGGAATGATGAATTTTATAAAAATTCACTTTATGCAGATTTAATGACTGATTTCGTTTCGGACAATGATTCTTATCACTTTTCCAAAATTACAGCCCGTTTGATACCGTAGAACCTGAAAAATTGGCCTTTTTAGTTCAAACCCAAGCCTCAAATTAGTTCCCATAGGAATGATTATTTGTCCTAAACTTCAACCTTATGCAGATTTTCTGACTGATTTTGTTCTCGAACATGATTTTTATCACTTTTCTAAAATTTCAGCCCGTTTGGTACCATAGAGGCGGAAAAAATGGATTTATTAGTTCGAACCCAAGTCTGAAATTAGTACCCATAGGAATGTTGATTTTTCCGAAGCTTCAACTTTAAGCAGAATTTATAATTGATTTTGTTGAGGAAAATTATTTTTATCACTATTTTAAGCTATCAGAACGTTTCTTACCATAGATGCTGACAAAATGGCTTTCATAGTTCGAACCCAAGTCTCAAATTAGTGCCCATAGGAATGATGAATTTTATAAAAATTCAACTTTATGCAGATTTTGTGACTGAATTGGTTTCGGACAATGATTCTTATCACTATTCTAAAATTACAGCCCGTTTGATACCATAGAACCTGAAAAATTGGCATTTTTAGTTCGAACCCAAGTCTCAAATTAGTTCCCATAGCAATGATGATTTTTCCAAAAATTCAACTTTATGCAGATTTTGTGACTGATTTGGTTTCGGACAATGATTCTTATCACTATTCTAAATTTACAGCCCGTTTGATACCATAGAACCTGAAAAATTGGCATTTTTAGTTCGAACCCAAGTCTCAAATTAGTTCCCATAGGAATGATGATTTTTCCAAAAATTCAAATTTATGCAGATTTTTTAATTGATTTTGTTGAGGAACATTATTTTTATCACTATTTTAAGCTATCAGAACGTTTCTTACCATAGATGCTGAAAAAATGGCTTTCTTAGTTCGAACCCAAGTCTCAAATTAGTGCCCATAGGAATGTTGATTTTTCCAAAAATTCAACTTTATGCAGATTTTGTGACTGATTTAGTTTCGGACAATGATTCTTATCACTATTCTTAAATTACAGCCCGTTTGATACCATAGAACCTGAAAAATTGGCATTTTTAGTTCGAACCCAAGTCTCAAATTATTCCCATAGGAATGATGATTTTTCCAAAAATTCAACTTTATGCAGATTTTATGACTGATTTCGTTTTGGAACGTGATTCTTATCACTTCTTAAATTACAGCCCGTTTGATAACATAGAACCTGAAAAATTGGCATTTTTAGTTCTAACCCAAGTCTCAAATTAGTTTCCATAGGAATGATGATTTTTCCAAAAATTCAACTTTATGCAGATTTTGTGACTGATTTGGTTTCGGACAATGATTCTTATCACTATTCTAAAATTACAGCCCGTTTGATACCATAGAACCTGAAAAATTGGCATTTTTAGTTCGAACCCAAGTCTCAAATTAGTTCCCATAGGAATGATGATTTTTCCAAAAATTCAATTTTATGCAGATTTTGTGACTGATTTGGTTTGGGACAATGATTCTTATAACTATTCTAAAATAACAGCCCGTTTGATACCATAGTACCTGAAACATTGGCATTTTTAGCTCGAACCCAAGTCTCAAATTTGTTCCCATAGGAATGATGATTTTTCCAAAAATTCAACTATTTGCAGATTTTGTGACTGATTTGGTTTCGGACAATGATTTTTATCACTATTCTAAGCTATCAGAACGTTTCGTACCATGGAGGCTAAAACAATGGCTTTCTTAGTTCGAACCCAAGTCTCAAATTAGTGCCCATAGGAATGATGAATTTTATAAAAATTCAACTTTATGCAGATTTTATGACTGATTTCGTTTTGGAACATGATTCTTATCACTTTTCTAAAGTTTCAGCCCGTTTGATACCATAGAGCCTGAAAAAATGGATTTTTTTGTTCGAACCCAAGTCTGAAATTAGTACCATAGGATTGATGACTTTTCCTAAACTTCAACTAAAATAAGATTTTCTGGCATATTTTGTTCTGGAACATGATATGTACTACTATTCTAAAATTACAGCCCGTTTGATACCATAGAACCTGAAAAATTGGCATTTTTAGTTCGAACCCAAGTCTCAAATTAGTTCCCATAGGAATGATGATTTTTCCAAAAATTCAACTTTATGAAGATTTTGTGACTGATTTGGTTTCGGACAATGATTCTTAACACTATTCTAAAATTACAGCCCGTTTGATACCATAGAACCTGAAAAATTGGCATTTTTAGTTCGAACCCAAGTCTCAAATTAGTTCCCATAGCAATGATGATTTTTCCAAAAATTCAACTTTATGCAGATTTTGTGACTGATTTGGTTTCGGACAATGATTCTTATCACTATTCTAAATTTACAGCCCGTTTGATACCATAGAACCTGAAAAATTGGCATTTTTAGTTCGAACCCAAGTCTCAAATTAGTTCCCATAGGAATGAAGATTTTTCCAAAAATTCAAATTTATGCAGATTTTATAATTGATTTTGTTGAGGAACATTATTTTTATCACTATTTTAAGCTATCAGAACGTTTCTTACCATAGATGCTGAAAAAATGGCTTTCTTAGTTCGAACCCAAGTCTCAAATTAGTGCCCATAGGAATGTTGATTTTTCCAAAAATTCAACTTTATGCAGATTTTGTGACTGATTTAGTTTCGGACAATGATTCTTATCACTATTCTTAAATTACAGCCCGTTTGATACCATAGAACCTGAAAAATTGGCATTTTTAGTTCGAACCCAAGTCTCAAATTATTCCCATAAGAATGATGATTTTTCCAAAAATTCAACTTTATGCAGATTTTATGACTGATTTCGTTTTGGAACGTGATTCTTATCACTTCTTAAAATACAGCCCGTTTGATAACATAGAACCTGAAAAATTGGCATTTTTAGTTCTAACCCAAGTCTCAAATTAGTTCCCATAGGAATGATGATTTTTCCAAAAATTCAACTTTATGCAGATTTTGTGAATGATTTGGTTTCGGACAATGATTCTTATCACTATTCTAAAATTACAGCCCGTTTGATACCATAGAACCTGAAAAATTGGCATTTTTAGTTCGAACCCAAGTCTCAAATTAGTTCCCATAGGAATGATGATTTTTCCAAAAATTCAATTTTATGCAGATTTTGTGACTGATTTGGTTTGGGACAATGATTCTTAAAACTATTCTAAAATAACAGCCCGTTTGATACCATAGTACCTGAAACATTGGCATTTTTAGCTCGAACCCAAGTCTCAAATTTGATCCCATAGGAATGATGATTTTTCCAAAAATTCAACTATTTGCAGATTTTGTGACTGATTTGGTTTCGGACAATGATTTTTATCACTATTCTAAGCTATCAGAACGTTTCGTACCATGGAGGCTAAAACAATGGCTTTCTTAGTTCGAACCCAAGTCTCAAATTAGTGCCCATAGGAATGATGAATTTTATAATAATTCAACTTTATGCAGATTTTATGACTGATTTCGTTTTGGATCATGATTCTTATCACTTTTCTAAAGTTTCAGCCCGTTTGATACCATAGAGCCTGAAAAAATGGATTTTTTTGTTCGAACCCAAGTCTGAAATTAGTACCATAGGATTGATGACTTTTCCTAAACTTCAACTAAAATCAGATTTTCTGGCATATTTTGTTCTGGAACATGATATGTACTACTATTCTAAAATTGCAGCCCGTTTGATACCATAGAACCTGAAAAATTGGCATTTTTAGTTCGAACACAAGTCTCAAATTAGTTCCCATAGGAATGATGATTTTTCCAAAAATTCAACTTTATGCAGATTTTGTGACTGATTTGGTTTCGGACAATGATTCTTATAACTATTCTAAAATAACAGCCCGTTTGATACCATAGTACCTGAAACATTGGCATTTTTAGCTCGAACCCAAGTCTCAAATTTGTTCCCATAGGAATGATGATTTTTCCAAAAATTCAACTATTTGCAGATTTTGTGACTGATTTGGTTTCGGACAATGATTTTTATCACTATTCTAAGCTATCAGAACGTTTCGTACCATGGAGGCTAAAACAATGGCTTTCTTAGTTCGAACCCAAGTCTCAAATTAGTGCCCATAGGAATGATGAATTTTATAAAAATTCAACTTTATGCAGATTTTATGACTGATTTCGTTTTGGAACATGATTCTTATCACTATTTTAAAATTACAGCCCTTTTGATACCATAGAACCTTAAAAATTGGCATTTTTATTTCGAACCCAAGTCTCAAATTAGTTCCCATAGGAATGATGATTTTTCCAAAAATTCAATTTTATGCAGATTTTGTGACTGATTTGGTTTCGTACAATGATTTTTATCACTATTCTAAGCTATCACAACGTTTCGTACCATAGAGGCTAATAAAATGGCTTTCTTAGTTCGAACCCAAGTCTCAAATTAGTGCCCATAAGAGGAATGATGATTTTTTCTAAACTTCAACTTTATGTAGATTTTCTGACTGATTTTGATCTGGAACATGATTTTTATCACAATTCTAAGCTTTCATGCCGTTTGGTACCATAGAGTCTGAAGAAATGCCTTTTTTTTCGAACCCAAGTTTCAAATTAGTTCCCATAGGAAAGATGATTTTTCCAAAACTTCAACTTTAAGCAGATTTTATAACTGATTTTGTTCTGGAACTTTATTTTTATCACTATTTTAAGCTATCAGAACGATCCGTACCATAGATGCTGAAAAAATGGCTTTCTTAGTTCTAACCCAACTCTCAAATTAGTTCCCATAGGAATGAAGATTTTTCCAAAAATTCAACTTAATGCAGATTTTGTGACTGATTTGGTTTCGGACAAAGATTCTTATCCTTATTCTAAAATTACAGCCCGTTCGATACCATAGAACCTGAAAAATTGGCATTCGAACCCAAGTCTCAAGTTAGTTCCCACAGGAGTGATGATTTTTCCTCAACTTCAACTAAAATCAGATTTTCTGGCTGATTTTGTTCTGGAACGTGATTCGTACAACGATTCTAAAATTTTAGCCCGTTTATTACCATAGAGCCCGAATAAATGGCTTTTTTAATTCGAACCCAAGTCTCAAATTAGTGCCCATAGGAGGAATGATGATTATTCCTAAACTTAAACTTTATTCTGATTTTGTTCTGGAACATGATTTTTATCACTATTCTAAGCTATCAGAACGTTTCGTACCATAGAGGCTGAAAAAATGGCTTTCTTAGTTCGAACCCGAGCCTCAAATTAGTGCCCATAGGAATGATGAATTTTATAAAAATTCTACTTTATGTAGATTTTCTGACTGATTTTGTTCTGCAACATGATTTTTATCACAATTCTTAAATTTTATCCCGTTTGGTACCATGGAGCCTGAAAAAATGGCATTTTTAGTTCGAACCCAAGTCTCAAATTAACTCCCATAGGAATGATGATTTTTCCTAAACTTCAACTATAAGCAGATTTTATAACTGATTTTGTTCTGGAACATGATTTTTATCACTATTTTAAGCTATCAGAACGTTTCTTACCATAGATGCTGTACTGGACGGGAGTCCGCACAAGACTGTAGATTTAGGCGCCGGGTCCAAACCGTGTCTTCAACCGATGAGAATGCTCCTTTACGGCCGATGATGATGATAGTAGTAATATTTGATGAAATCTGCCTCCCGCACCCAGGCTTGGTGAATGTTGGGCACTGGGTGTGCTGTCGTCTCTGCTCGCTTCTGGTGTTGGCGGTTTTCCAGAGGAGGGCCGGCTTGTCTTGAGGAGGTAACACCAGAAGATCTTGGAGCAGAAGACTTGGCGAGGTGAGGCAGATGTTGGGCAGGAGTCACTTGTAGATAAATAAAACGCTTGGTTTCGGTGGTAAAGATGAACTAATTTATTTTTTATTATTTGGCTGCTTATATTCAATAAGCATGACTCGCACCCGACATTGGGATTTGAGTCCAAAAGTGGTGGGGGATTGTACCCGCGCCAGATATGTGTTTATATGCCCCGGCAAAATGTTGCATATTCATTTTGCCGGTAGCACAGTCGAAGGCAGTCGCTTAAATTTGCGAGTTAGAAAAGATTTTGAACGCTTACATGAATAACAATTACATAGTTTAAATGCATAGTAGTTATAAGAATGTGTATCTTGACAACTAGATTTTTTGTTTGCCAAGATACGACAAAAAATAAGAAAAGTTTGTAAATAAATGTGTAAATATGATCTCAAAGCGATCAAATTTGTAAAACATTGTTAAGTTGGTATTTTTCCCAGGTCTCCCGTAACATAGCGCTCAGAAAGAGATAAGATTCACTATGCTACGAGGTTCCTGGATTTTTGTACACGCAAAAAAGGTAAAAATTATTGTTCAAAATTGGTTGTACATATGTGTGAAAAACAGCTTTTTTAATATCTCCTCAGCGGTAGTATATAGAAAATAGTGTTTATTTGACTACCGCCGAGGGGATGAACAAGTAAAATATAAACATTTGCAATATTTAAAAATTGATTTTTCCTAGTAAATTTTATATAGAAAAAATGCTGGACATCGATCCACGCGGCAGGTAAGCCGGCGATGCGGTATAGATGCCGTTCGTAGACAAAGTTTTTCAAGCGGCCGGGAACAAAATGGCCAGTGGCGGGGAGTGATGATTTCGCCAGTGGCGTGGGGTAGGCACATTTTATAAATGTAAAACAGATTTTATGAAATTAAATAATGTTGTCAACTACGTCCGTTACAGATGCTGAAAAAATGGCTTTCTTAGTTCGAACCCAAGTCTCGAATTAGTGCCCATAGGAATGATGAATTTGATAAAAATTCAACTTTATGCAGATTTTATGACTGATTTCGTTTTTGAACATGATTCTTATCACTATTCTAAAGTTTCAGCCCGTTTGATACCATAGAGCCTGAAAAAATGGATTTTTTTGTTCGAACCCAAGTCTGAAATTAGTACCATAGGATTGATGATTTTTCCAAAACTTCAACTAAAATCAGATTTTCTGGCTGATTTTGTTCTGGAACACGATATGTATTACTATTCTAAAATTTTAGCCCGTTTGGTTCCATAGAGCCTGAAAAAATGGCATTTTTAGTTCGAACCCAAGTCTCAAATTAGTTCCCATAGGAATGTTGATTTTTCCAAAAATTCAATTTTATGCAGATTTTGTGACTGATTTGGTTTCGTACAGTGATTTTTATCACTTTTCTAAAATTACAGCCCGTTTGATACCATAGAACCTGAAAAATTGGCATTTTTAGTTCGAACCCATGTCTCAAATTCGTTCCCATAGGAATGATGATTTTTCAAAAAAATTCAACTTTATGCAGTTTTTGTGACTGATTTGGTTTCGGACAATGATTCTTATCACTATTCTAAAATTAAAGCCCGTTCGATACCATAGAACCTGAAAAATTGGCATTTTTAGTTCGAACCCAAGTCTCAAATTAGTTCCCATAGGAATGATGATTTTTCCAAAAATTCAACTTTATGCAGATTTTGTTCTGGAACATGATTTTAATCACTTTTCTAAAATGTGAGTTCGTTTGGTACCATAAAGCCTGAAAAAATGGATTTTTTTGTTCGAACCCAAGTCTGAAATTAGAACCCATAAGAATGATGATTTTTCCTAAACTTCAACTTTATGCAGATTTTCTGACTGAGTTTGTTCTGCAACATGATTTTTATCACTATTTTAAGCTATCAGAACGTTTCTTACCATAGATGCTGAAAAAATGGCTTTCTTAGTTCGAACCCAAGTCTCAAATTAGTGCCCATAGGAATGATGAATTTTATAAAAATTCAACTTAATGCAGATTTTATGAATGATATCGTTTTGGAACATGATTCTTATCACTATTCTAAAGTTTCAGCCCGTTTGATACCATAGAGCCTGAAAAAATGGCATTTTTAGTTCGAACCCAAGTCTCAAATTAGTTCCCATAGGAATGTTGATTTTTTCAAAAATTCAACTTTATGCAGATTTTGTGACTGATTTGGTTTCGGACAATAATTCTTATAGCTATTCTCAAATTACAGCCCGTTTGATACCATAGAACCTGAAAAAATGGCTTTTTTAGTTCGAACCCAAGTCTCAAATTAGTGCCCATAAGAGGAATGATGATTTTTTCTAAACTTCAACTTTATGTAGATTTTCTGACTGATTTTGATCTGGAACATGATTTTTATCACTATTCTAAGATTTCAGCCCGTTTAGTACCATGGAGAATGAAAAAATGGCTTTTTTAGTTCGAACCCAAGTCTCAAGTTAGTTCCCACAGGAGTGATGATTTTTCCTCAACTTCAATTAAAATCAGATTTTCTGGCTGATTTTGTTCTGGAACGTGATTCGTACAACGATTCTTAAATTTTAGCCCGTTTAGTACCATAGAGCCCGAAAAAATGGCTTTTTTAATTCGAACCCAAGTCTCAAATTAGTGCCCATAGGAGGAATGATGATTTTTCCTAAACTTAAACTTTATTCTGATTTTGTTCTGGAACATGATTTTTATCACTATTTTAAGCTATCAGAACGTTTCTTACCATAGATGCTGAAAAAATGGCTTTCTTAGTTCGAACCCGAGCCTCAAATTAGTGCCCATAGGAATGATAAATTTTATAAAAATTCAACTTTATGCAGATTTTATGACTGATTTCGTTTTTGAACATGATTCTTCTCACTATTCTAAAGTTTCAGCCCGTTTGATACCATAGTGCCTGAAAAAATGGATTTTTTTGTTCGAACCCATGTCTGAAATTAGTACCATAGGATTGATGATTTTTCCTAAACTTCAACTAAAATCAGATTTTCTGGCTGATTTTGTTCTGGAACACGATATGTATTACTATTCTAAAATTTTAGCCCGTTTGGTTCCATAGAGCCTGAAAAAATTGCATTTTTAGTTGGAACCCAAGTCTCAAATTAGTTCTTTGGGGATCAATGGTGAGGCACGAAATGAAAGAAGGTTGTGAAGGTCACATGTGTTTATTGGTGAGTCAGTGTAGCCGTAACGAGAGTTGACGCTGGACAGATGTAGAATATTCCGGATGCTGGCTGATGATGTGCTGGTCAAGCGCGGGTCAGTGAGTCGACGCCGGGCGCTGGTGACCGGGACTCGATGGAGGTCAGGCACTGGCGAAGAACGTAGGTCTTCAGGCACTCCAGTGCTGACGAGACGGCCGAAGGTGCGACGGACCTTATAGGCGGTTGAACGGGAACGATGTAGACCAGTGAGGATGCTGCGTGTCCTCGTGGTGGTCATGGTAGCGTGGAAGAAGCGCTGGTCAGAGACGCTGGAACCAGGGCGCTTGTAATCCGAGTAGCGCTGGCCGCGGACGTGGCCGAGGCGCTATGATGATGTCCCGATAGAGTCCATGATGATAGGGGCGAAGCCGGGTACGTGTCCCTCGCGCTAGTAAGAAGAACGCGGGTCTTCACTCGTTGAGCCTTGTAGACTGGTGGCAAAATTATGACTGACTGACTGGCTCGCTGCGTCGGGCTTATTTATACTACTCGGCCGACGGCGGCAGTAGGTAGATGGATGGCAACTAAATTCTAGGCACTCGCACAGACTGTGTGTTTCGGGAACCTTCGACATTGCGGCGATTATGCATAGGCCGTAGACTCGAACCTTCTGGCGAGTTCTCGTAGTATCCCGGACTGAGTGCGCGTTAGTATTGTCGCGAGTATGCAAGTAGGTCTTGAAACAGGTAGGTTGCTTTGTTTTGATTTCGGCTGCAAATACGTACCTAAGTAGCAAGTACGTACCTAAGTAGATCGAGCGATTTATTATTAATTATTCAATGGATTAATATCGACGCTACAGTTCCCATAGGAATGTTCATTTTTCCAAAAATTCAACTTTATGCAGATTTTGTGACTGATTTGGTTTCGGACAATGATTCTTATCACTATTCTAAAATAACAGCCCGTTTGATACCATAGAACCTGAAAAATTGGCATTTTTAGTTCGAACCCATGTCTCAAATTCGTTCCCATAGGAATGATGATTTTTCCAAAAATTCAACTTTATTCAGATTTTGTTACTGATTTGGTTTCGGACAATGATTCTTATCACTATTCTAAAATTACAGCCCGTTTGATACCATAGAACATGAAAAATTGGCATTTTTAGTTAGAACCAAATTAGTTCCGAATTAGTTCCCATAGGAATGATGATTTTTCCAAAAATTCAACTATATGCAGATTTTATGACTGATTTCGTTTTGGAACATGATTCTTATCACTATTCTAAAGTTTCAGCCCGTTTGATACCATAGAGCCTGAAAAATGAATTTTTTTGTTCGAACCCAAGTCTGAAATTAGTACCATAGGATTGATGATTTTTCCTAAACTTCAACTTAAATCAGATTTTCTGGCTGAGCACGAAAAAATGGCTTTTTTAATTCGAACCCAAGTCTCAAATTAGTGCCCATAGGAGGAATAATGATTTTTCCTAAACTTAAACTTTATTCTGATTTTGTTCTGGAACATGATTTTTATCACTATTCTAAGCTATCAGAACGTCTCGTACCATAGAGGCTGAAAAAATGGCTTTCTTAGTTCGAACCCGAGCCTCAAATTAGTGCCCATAGGAATGATGAATTTTATAAGAATTCTACTTTATGCAGATTTTATGACTGATTTCGTTTTGGAACGTGATTTTTATCACAATTCTAAAATTTCATCCCGTTTGGTACCATAGAGCCTGAAAAAATGGCATTTTTAGTTCGAACCCAAGTCTCAAATTAACTCCCATAGGAATGATGATTTTTCCTAAACTTCAACTATAAGCAGATTTTATAACTGATTTTGTTCTGGAACATGATTTTTATCACTATTTTAAGCTATCAGAACGTTTCTTACCATAGATGCTGAAAAAATGGCTTTCTTAGTTCGAACCCAAGTCTCAAATTAGTGCCCATAGGAATGATGAATTTTATAAAAATTCAACTTTATGCAGATTTTATGACTGATTTCGTTTTGGAACATGATTCTTATCACTATTTTAAAATTACAGCCCTTTTGATACCATAGAACCTTAAAAATTGGCATTTTTATTTCGAACCCAAGTCTCAAATTAGTTCCCATAGGAATGATGATTTTTCCAAAAATTCAATTTTATGCAGATTTTGTGACTGATTTGGTTTCGTACAATGATTCTTATCACTATTATAAAATTACAGCCCGTTTGATACCATAGAACCTGAAAAATTGGCATTTTTAGTTCGAACCCAAGTCTCAAATTACTTCCCATAGGAATGATGATTTTTCCAAAAATTCAACTTTATGCAGATTTTGTGAATGATTTGGTTTCGGACAATGATTCTTATCACTATTCTAAAATTACAGCCCGTTCGATACCATAGAACCTGAAAAATTGGAATTTTTAGTTCGAACCCAAGTCTCAAATTAGTTCCCATAGGAATGATGATTTTTCCAAAAGTTCAACTTTATGCAGATTTTGTTCTGGAACATGATTTTTATCACTTTTCTAAAATTTCAGTTCGTTTGGTACCATAAAGCCTGAAAAAATGGATTTTTTTGTTCGAACCCAAGTCTGAAATTAGAACCCATAAGAATGATGATAAACTTCAACTTTATGCAGATTTTCTGACTGATTTTGTTCTGCAACATGATTTTTATCACTATTCTAAAATTTCATCCCGTTTGGTACCATAGAGTCTGAAGAAATGCCTTTTTTAGTTCGAACCCAAGTGTCAAATTAGTTCCCATAGGAAAGATGATTTTTCCTAAACTTCAACTTTAAGCAGATTTTAAAACTGATTTTGTTCTGGAACATTATTTTTATCACTATTTTAAGCTATCAGAACGATCCGTACCATAGATGCTGAAAAATTGGCTTTCTTAGTTCTAACCCAACTCTCAAATTAGTGCCCATAGGAATGATGATTTTTCCAAAAATTCAACTTTATGCGGATTTTGTGACTGATTTGGTTTCGGACAATGATTCTTATCACTATTCTAAAATTACAGCCCGTTCGATACCATAGAACCTGAAAAATTGGAATTTTTTGTTCGAACCCAAGTCTCAAATTAGTTCCCATAGGAATGATGATTTTTCCAAAAATTCAACTTTATGCAGATTTTGTGACTGATTTTGTTTCGGACAATGATTCTTATCACTATTCTAAAATTACAGCCCGTTCGATACCATAGAACCTGAAAAATTGGAATTTTTAGTTCGAACCCAAGTCTCAAATTAGTTCCCATAGGAATGATGATTTTTCCAAAAATTCAACTTTATGCAGATTTTGTGATTGATTTTGTTTCGGACAATGATTCTTATCACTATTCTAAAATTACAGCCCGTTCGATACCATAGAACCTGAAAAATTGGAATTTTTAGTTCGAACCCAAGTCTCAAATTAGTTCCCATAGGAATGATGATTTTTCCAAAAGTTCAACTTTATGCAGATTTTGTTCTGGAACATGATTTTTATCACTTTTCTAAAATTTCAGTTCGTTTGGTACCATAAAGCCTGAAAAAATGGATTTTTTTGTTCGAACCCAAGTCTGAAATTAGAACCCATAAGAATGATGATAAACTTCAACTTTATGCAGATTTTCTGACTGATTTTGTTCTGCAACATGATTTTTATCACTATTCTAAAATTTCATCCCGTTTGGTACCATAGAGTCTGAAGAAATGCCTTTTTTTTTCGAACCCAAGTGTCAAATTAGTTCCCATAGGAAAGATGATTTTTCCTAAACTTCAACTTTAAGCAGATTTTATAACTGATTTTGTTCTGGAACATTATTTTTATCACTATTTTAAGCTATCAGAACGATCCGTACCATAGATGCTGAAAAAATGGCTTTCTTAGTTCTAACACAACTCTCAAATTAGTTCCCATAGGAATGAAGATTTTTCCAAAAATTCAACTTTATGCAGATTTTGTGACTGATTTGGTTTCGGACAATGATTCTTATCACTATTCTAAAATTACAGCCCGTTCGATACCATAGAACCTGAAAAATTGGCATTCGAACCCAAGTCTGAAGTTAGTTCCCACAGGAGTGATGATTTTTCCTCAACTTCAACTAAAATCAGATTTTCTGGCTGATTTTGTTCTGGAACGTGATTCGTACAACGATTCTAAAATTTTAGCCCGTTTAGTACCATAGAGCCCGAATAAATGGCTTTTTTAATTCGAACCCAAGTCTCAAATTAGTGCCCATAGGAGGAATGATGATTATTCCTAAACTTAAACTTTATTCTGATTTTGTTCTGGAACATGATTTTTATCACTATTCTAAGCTATCAGAACGTTTCGTACCATAGAGGCTGATAAAATGGCTTTCTTAGTTCGAACCCGAGCCTCAAATTAGTGCCCATAGGAATGATGAATTTTATAAAAATTCTACCTTATGTAGATTTTCTGACTGATTTTGTTCTGCAACATGATTTTTATCACAATTCTAAAATTTTTTCCCGTTTGGTACCATAGAGCCTGAAAAAATGGCATTTTTAGTTCGAACCCAAGTCTCAAATTAACTCCCATAGGAATGATGATTTTTCCTAAACTTCAACTATAAGCAGATTTTATAACTGATTTTGTTCTGGAACATGATTTTTATCACTATTTTAAGCTATCAGAACGTTTCTTACCATAGATGCTGTACTGGACGGGAGTCCGCACAAGACTGTAGATTTAGGCGCCGGGTCCAAACCGTGTCTTCAACCGATGAGAATGCTCCTTTACGGCCGATGATGATGATAGTAGTAATATTTGATGAAATCTGCCTCCCGCACCCAGGCTTGGTGAATGTTGGGCACTGGGTGTGCTGTCGTCTCTGCTCGCTTCTGGTGTTGGCGGTTTTCCAGAGGAGGGCCGGCTTGTCTTGAGGAGGTAACACCAGAAGATCTTGGAGCAGAAGACTTGGCGAGGTGAGGCAGATGTTGGGCAGGAGTCACTTTTAGATAAATAAAACGCTTGGTTTCGGTTGTAAAGATGAACTAATTTATTTGGTATCTATTGTGCAATTTACGAGTTTCGGGGAAGTTAATCTCCATGTCTCGCGAACTGAGGGTGTAAAGTACCTGGGGGATGGTTTTTTTCTACCCGATGAGTGGGCTGCCTATAGCAACTTATAGGACTAAAATACTATATTTTTTGTATTTTATATATATTTTTTTTTGATTATAGGAATTTTTTTACATATATTTTTTGTAAATTTTGTGTTTGTTTTTTTTTTTTTAGAAAATCGTTATTATTTTATTTTTTAAAGTTGATTGTTTGTAAATGTATACTATATTTTTTGTATATTTGGTTGCAATTTTAATTTTTTATTTAAGTCCACTCATCAAGGGGGGAAGGTTATAGAGACTGGGAATGGATAGGTGGGTTCGTCGTCGGGACTTGAGCGCCCGAGACATGCTATGCTGGGATTTGAGTGCATAGGAAGTTTCGCATAGAATGTTTTGGCTAATTCTACCACATGAGTTTTAAATGGGGGGATTTTCGTGCCTGAATTAATTATACTATTACGGACGAACCAAGGGCTTTTGGTGAATCTTCTAAGTGTGACATTCTGGAATGTGGCGAGACTTTTTGTGTTTGCTGTGCCCCAAATGGGTGAGGCGTATGACATGATGGGGCGTATTTGTGTTTTGTAGATGAGTAGTTTGTTTTGTATGGAAGTTTTTGAGTTTGAGTGTAGCAACGGGTAAAGGGCGTTGGATGTGTTTTTTGCTTTTTGTAGTGTAATATTTATGTGTTTTTTCCATGTGAGTCGTCTGTCAAGTGTAACTCCAAGATATTTGGCCGATTTTTCCCACGGTATAGATTGGCCGTACATCGTTATTTCCTCTCGCGGGGCGCGGCTGCCTTTTCTACGAGAGAAAAAGACGGCCACGCTCTTTGAGAGATTCACGTCTATACGCCATTTATCGTACCAATCTTGGAGTAAGTCAATGTTTTTTGTAGTCGGTACGTAATCATCCTGGGTGAACAGTATCTAACCATAACTGTGGTGTCATCTGCGTACAGAGCTTTGTGAGAATTTGAGTTTTCAGAGAGGGGGATGTCGTGAGTGTAGACATTGAAAAGGATTGGAGAAAGCAGAGACCCTTGCGGGACCCCAGCTGTCATGAAACGTTTTTTTGAGAGAGCGCCACCGTATTTTACTTGAAAAGTACGTTGGCGTAGAAATGATTTGAAGGCACCGAGTAGTTGGGGATCGATGCCTGTTTCGTGGAGTTTGAGAAGCAGGCCGTTTATCCATACTTTATCGAAAGCTTTGGCTATGTCCAGGAAAATGGCGCCAGTTGATCGCTTGGTATTGAAGCCACCGATGATGATTTCGGAGACTCTGAGAAGTTGGTGGAGGGTGGAGTGATTTGATCTAAAACCGTGTTGCTCTTCAGGTAATGTTGAAACCTCGTCAATGTGCTTGAGGAGCCGTGTCAAAAGGATCTGTTCGTAGATTTTACCGATGTTTGATAGAAGGCTGATTGGACGGTGATTTTCGCAGAAGAGGGGGTCTTTTCCCGGTTTTGGGATGAGAATGACGTGCGCGTGTTTCTAGTTTTTCGGAAAATAGCGCGGTCTGAGGGCTGTGTTGATGAGATTTACTAATGCTAGTATTCCTTTCTGGGGGAGGGCTTTAAGAGCGAAATTGGTTACTCCGTCTGGGCCGGGGGCTTTTTTATTTTTCCGGCTTTTTATAGCGCGGATAACCTCGGCTGGGGTGGTAAAATGTATGTTTGTATTGGGGAGATTATTTAAAACATTATTGATTTTGCGGTTGACATTGGCAATGTGATTTAGGTCGGCGTGTTTAAAACTAGGGCTGAATTGATTTTCTAGACTGTCGGCGAACGCCTCTGCCTTATCTAGATCGTCGAAAACGAGGCCGTTTTCGGCGTGTATGGGGTGGTTGGGGGTGGGGGTGGCTTTTAGAGTTTTGGATAATTTCCACAGAGAGCCGTCCTGTGGATTTATCTCTTGAATTTTCATATTCCAGGTGAAATTTATGTGCTCTTGAAGTTTTTTTCTGATGAGGGCTTGGATTCTATTTATAGAAGTTTTCAAGGTGGGATTTTGATATTTTTGCCAGTGGCGGCGTAAAATATTTTTTGTTTTAATTAAATCTTTGACTGAATTTGGGAGGTTTTCCTTGAAATTTATCGGGGGGGGTGTGGGGAGGGGTTTTGAGGCCTCGTCAATTGCGGACATTATTGTCTTCGCGAAGTCGTCAACCGCTGTATCTAAATCTGAGGGATTTTTAATGTTTGGATTAATGGATAATGTTTCCCCGACTCTGTGCGAAAAGTTGGTCCAATCAGTTTTTTTGTTTTTTTTTTGAGGGGGGGGGGGGGTAAGAGAATTCGTTGAGAGTTAGCAACACGGGGTTATGGTCGGAGGAGAGGTCGCAGATGGTTTCGATACTGTATGTCCAGGATGTTTTGTGAAAAACGGCAATGTCAAGTACGTCAGGTCTGTGTCCGATGCTAGAGAAAAAAGTTGGCTCTATGGGTCCTGCGATGTTTATGTCGGGATGAGTGTTGGCAAAGTCGCGTAGGATACGTCCGTTTTTGTTGGTGAGCCTACTATTCCAATCGGGGTGTTTTGAGTTAAAATCCCCCGCTAAAATAGTAGGCGTTTGTCCATCGAGAAGTAATTCAAGATCCGACTTTTGTAAAGTCTGAACAGGTGGGTTGTAAATTGAATTAATTCTCAATGGACCTGAATGTTTTGTGAATACAGTGATGGAGGTACTTTCAATGCTAGTCAGGGGGGGGTGATATTGTGTTTGTGTGCGATTTTAGATTTCACGAAGACGGCTGTGCCACCGCCTCGTGAGTGTAAACGGTCGTATTTTTTATTATTTGGCTGCTTATATTCAATAAGCATGACTCGCACCCGACATTGGGATTTGAGTCCAAAAGTGGTGGGGGATTGTACCCGCGCCAGATATGTGTTTATATGCCCCGGAAAAATGTTGCATATTCATTTTGCCGGTAGCACAGTCGAAGGCAGTCGCTTAAATTTGCGAGTTAGAAAAGATTTTGAACGCTTACATGAATAACAATTACATAGTTTAAATGAATAGTAGTTATAAGAATGTGTATCTTGACAACTAGATTTTTTGTTTGCCAAGATACGACAAAAAATAAGAAAAGTTTGTAAATAAATGTGTAAATATGATCTCAAAGCGATCAAATTTGTAAAACATTGTTAAGTTGGTATTTTTCCCAGGTCCCCCGTAACATAGCGCTTAGAAAGAGATAAGATTCACTATGCTACGAGGTTCCTGGATTTTTGTACACGCAAAAAAGGTAAAAATTATTGTTCAAAATTGGTTGTACATATGTGTGAAAAACAGCTTTTTAATATCTCCTCAGCGGTAGTATATAGAAAATAGTGTTTATTTGACTACCGCCGAGGGGATGAACAAGTAAAATATAAACATTTGCAATATTTAAAAATTGATTTTTCCTAGTAAATTTTACATAGAAAAAATGCTGGACATCGATCCACGCGGCAGGTAAGCCGGCGATGCGGTATCGATGCCGTTCGTAGACAAAGTTTTTCAAGCGGCCGGGAACAAAATGGCCGGTGGCGGGGAGTGATGATTTCGCCAGTGGCGTGGGGTAGGCACATTTTATAAATGTAAAACAGATTTTATGAAATTAAATATTGTGGTCAACTACGTCCGTTACAGATGCTGAAAAAATGGCTTTCTTAGTTCGAACCCAAGTCTCAAATTAGTGCCCATAGGAATGATGAATTTTATAAAAATTCAACTTTATGCAGATTTTATGACTGATTTCGTTTTTGAACATGATTCTTATCACTATTCTAAAGTTTCAGCCCGTTTGATACCATAGAGCCTGAAAAAATGGATTTTTTTGTTCGAACCCAAGTCTGAAATTAGTACCATAGGATTGATGATTTTTCCTAAACTTCAACTAAAATCAGATTTTCTGGCTGATTTTGTTCTGGAACACGATATGTATTACAATTCTAAAATTTTAGCCCGTTTGGTTCCATAGAGCCTGAAAAAATGGCATTTTTAGTTCGAACCCAAGTCTCAAATTAGTTCCCATAGGAATGTTGATTTTTCCAAAAATTCAATTTTATGCAGATTTTGTGACTGATTTGGTTTCGTACAATGATTCTTATCACTATTCTAAAATTACAGCCCGTTTGATACCATAGAACCTGAAAAATTGGCATTTTTAGTTCGAACCCAAGTCTCAAATTACTTCCCATAGGAATGATGATTTTTCAAAAAAATTCAACTTTATACAGTTTTTGTGACTGATTTGGTTTCGGACAATGATTCTTATCACTATTCTAAAATTAAAGCCCGTTCGATACCATAGAACCTGAAAAATTGGCATTTTTAGTTCGAACCCAAGTCTCAAATTAGTTCCCATAGGAATGTTGATTTTTCCAAAAATTCAATTTTATGCAGATTTTGTGACTGATTTGGTTTCGTACAATGATTCTTATCACTATTCTAAAATTACAGCCCGTTTGATACCATAGAACCTGAAAAATTGGCATTTTTAGTTCGAACCCAAGTCTCAAATTACTTCCCATAGGAATGATGATTTTTCAAAAAAATTCAACTTTATGCAGTTTTTGTGACTGATTTGGTTTCGGACAATGATTCTTATCACTATTCTAAAATTAAAGCCTGTTCGATACCATAGAACCTGAAAAATTGGCATTTTCAGTTCGAACCCAAGTCTCAAATTAGTTCCCATAGGAATGATGATTTTTCCAAAAATTCAACTTTATGCAGATTTTGTTCTGGAACATGATTTTAATCATTTTTCTAAAATTTCAGTTCGTTTGGTACCATAAAGCCTGAAAAAATGGATTTTTTTGTTCGAACCCAAGTCTGAAATTAGAACCCATAAGAATGATGATTTTTCCTAAACTTCAACTTTATGCAGATTTTCTGACTGATTTTGTTCTGCAACATGATTTTTATCGCTATTCTAAAATTTCATCCCGTTTGGTTCCATAGAGCCTGAAGAAATGCCTTTTTTAGTTCGAACCCAAGTGTCAAATTAGTTCCCATAGGAAAGATGATTTTTCCTAAACTTCAACTTTAAGCAGATTTTATAACTGATTTTGTTCTGGAACATTATTTTTATCACTATTTTAAGCTATCAGAACGATCCGTACCATAGATGCTGAAAAAATGGCTTTCTTAGTTCTAACCCAACTCTCAAATTAGTGCCCATAGGAATGATGAATTTTCCAAAAATTCATCTGTATGCAGATTTTGTGACTGATTTCGTTTCGGACAAGTATTCTCATCACTATTCTAAAATTTCAGCCCGTTTGATACCATTGAACCTGAAAAATTGACATTCGAACCCAAGTCTCAAGTTAGTTCCCACAGGAGTGATGATTTTTCCTCAACTTCAACTAAAATCAGATTTTCTGGCTGATTTTGTTCTGGAACGTGATTCGTACAACGATTCTAAAATTTTAGCCCGTTTAGTACCATAGAGCCCGAAAAAATGGCTTTTTTAATTCGAACCCAAGTCTCAAATTAGTGCCCATAGGAGGAATGATGATTTTTCCTAAACTTAAACTTTATTCTGATTTTGTTCTGGAATATGATTTCTATCACTATTCTAAGCTATCAGAACGTTTCGTACCATAGAGGCTGAAAAAATGGCTTTCTTAGTTCGAACCCGAGCCTCAAATTAGTGCCCATAGGAATGATGAATTTTATAAAAATTCTACTTTATGTAGATTTTCTGACTGATTTTGTTCTGCAACATGATTTTTATCACAATTCTAAAATTTGATCCCGTTTGGTACCATAGAGCCTGAAAAAATGGCATTTTTAGTTCGAACCCGAGTCTCAAATTAACTCCGATAGGAATGATGATTTTTCCTAAACTTCAACTTTAAGCAGATTTTATAACTGATTTTGTTCTGGAACATGATTTTTATCACTATTTTAAGCTATCAGAACGTTTCTTACCATAGATGCTGAAAAAATGGCATTTTTAGTTCGAACCCAAGTCTCAAATTAGTTCCCATAGGAATGTTGATTTTTCCAAAAATTCAATTTTATGCAGATTTTGTGACTGATTTGGTTTCGTACAATGATTCTTATCACTATTCTAAAATTACAGCCCGTTTGATACCATAGAACCTGAAAAATTGGCATTTTTAGTTCGAACCCAAGTCTCAAATTACTTCCCATAGGATTGATGATTTTTCAAAAAAAATCAACTTTGTGCAGTTTTTGTGACTGATTTGGTTTCGGACAATGATTCTTATCACTATTCTAAAATTAAAGCCCGTTCGATACCATAGAACCTGAAAAATTGGCATTTTTAGTTCGAACCCAAGTCTCAAATTAGTTCCCATAGGAATGTTGATTTTTCCAAAAATTCAATTTTATGCAGATTTTGTGACTGATTTGGTTTCGTACAATGATTCTTATCACTATTCTAAAATTACAGCCCGTTTGATACCATAGAACCTGAAAAATTGGCATTTTTAGTTCGAACCCAAGTCTCAAATTACTTCCCATAGGAATGATGATTTTTCAAAAAAATTCAACTTTATACAGTTTTTGTGACTGATTTGGTTTCGGACAATGATTCTTATCACTATTCTAAAATTAAAGCCCGTTCGATACCATAGAACCTGAAAAATTGGCATTTTTAGTTCGAACCCAAGTCTCAAATTAGTTCCCATAGGAATGTTGATTTTTCCAAAAATTCAATTTTATGCAGATTTTGTGACTGATTTGGTTTCGTACAATGATTCTTATCACTATTCTAAAATTACAGCCCGTTTGATACCATAGAACCTGAAAAATTGGCATTTTTAGTTCGAACCCAAGTCTCAAATTACTTCCCATAGGAATGATGATTTTTCAAAAAAATTCAACTTTATGCAGTTTTTGTGACTGATTTGGTTTCGGACAATGATTCTTATCACTATTCTAAAATTAAAGCCTGTTCGATACCATAGAACCTGAAAAATTGGCATTTTCAGTTCGAACCCAAGTCTCAAATTAGTTCCCATAGGAATGATGATTTTTCCAAAAATTCAACTTTATGCAGATTTTGTTCTGGAACATGATTTTAATCATTTTTCTAAAATTTCAGTTCGTTTGGTACCATAAAGCCTGAAAAAATGGATTTTTTTGTTCGAACCCAAGTCTGAAATTAGAACCCATAAGAATGATGATTTTTCCTAAACTTCAACTTTATGCAGATTTTCTGACTGATTTTGTTCTGCAACATGATTTTTATCGCTATTCTAAAATTTCATCCCGTTTGGTTCCATAGAGCCTGAAGAAATGCCTTTTTTAGTTCGAACCCAAGTGTCAAATTAGTTCCCATAGGAAAGATGATTTTTCCTAAACTTCAACTTTAAGCAGATTTTATAACTGATTTTGTTCTGGAACATTATTTTTATCACTATTTTAAGCTATCAGAACGATCCGTACCATAGATGCTGAAAAAATGGCTTTCTTAGTTCTAACCCAACTCTCAAATTAGTGCCCATAGGAATGATGAATTTTCCAAAAATTCATCTGTATGCAGATTTTGTGACTGATTTCGTTTCGGACAAGTATTCTCATCACTATTCTAAAATTTCAGCCCGTTTGATACCATTGAACCTGAAAAATTGACATTCGAACCCAAGTCTCAAGTTAGTTCCCACAGGAGTGATGATTTTTCCTCAACTTCAACTAAAATCAGATTTTCTGGCTGATTTTGTTCTGGAACGTGATTCGTACAACGATTCTAAAATTTTAGCCCGTTTAGTACCATAGAGCCCGAAAAAATGGCTTTTTTAATTCGAACCCAAGTCTCAAATTAGTGCCCATAGGAGGAATGATGATTTTTCCTAAACTTAAACTTTATTCTGATTTTGTTCTGGAATATGATTTCTATCACTATTCTAAGCTATCAGAACGTTTCGTACCATAGAGGCTGAAAAAATGGCTTTCTTAGTTCGAACCCGAGCCTCAAATTAGTGCCCATAGGAATGATGAATTTTATAAAAATTCCACTTTATGTAGATTTTCTGACTGATTTTGTTCTGCAACATGATTTTTATCACAATTCTAAAATTTGATCCCGTTTGGTACCATAGAGCCTGAAAAAATGGCATTTTTAGTTCGAACCCGAGTCTCAAATTAACTCCGATAGGAATGATGATTTTTCCTAAACTTCAACTTTAAGCAGATTTTATAACTGATTTTGTTCTGGAACATGATTTTTATCACTATTTTAAGCTCTCAGAACGTTTCTTACCATAGATGCTGAAAAAATGGCATTTTTAGTTCGAACCCAAGTCTCAAATTAGTTCCCATAGGAATGTTGATTTTTCCAAAAATTCAATTTTATGCAGATTTTGTGACTGATTTGGTTTCGTACAATGATTCTTATCACTATTCTAAAATTACAGCCCGTTTGATACCATAGAACCTGAAAAATTGGCATTTTTAGTTCGAACCCAAGTCTCAAATTACTTCCCATAGGATTGATGATTTTTCAAAAAAATTCAACTTTGTGCAGTTTTTGTGACTGATTTGGTTTCGGACAATGATTCTTATCACTATTCTAAAATTAAAGCCCGTTCGATACCATAGAACCTGAAAAATTGGCATTTTTAGTTCGAACCCAAGTCTCAAATTAGTTCCCATAGGAATGTTGATTTTTCCAAAAATTCAATTTTATGCAGATTTTGTGACTGATTTGGTTTCGTACAATGATTCTTATCACTATTCTTAAATTACAGACCGTTTGATACCATAGAACCTGAAAAATTGGCATTTTTAGTTCGAACCCAAGTCTCAAATTACTTCCCATAGGAATGATGATTTTTCAAAAAAATTCAACTTTATGCAGTTTTTGTGACTGATTTGGTTTCGGACAATGATTCTTATCACTATTCTAAAATTACAGCCCGTTTGATACCATAGAACCTGAAAAATTGGCATTTTTAGTTCGAACCCAAGTCTCAAATTACTTCCCATAGGATTGATGATTTTTCAAAAAAATTCAACTTTATGCAGTTTTTGTGACTGATTTGGTTTCGGACAATGATTCTTATCACTATTCTAAAATTAAAGCCCGTTCGATACCATAGAACCTGAAAAATTGGCATTTTTAGTTCGAACCCAAGTCTCAAATTAGTTCCCATAGGAATGTTGATTTTTCCAAAAATTCAATTTTATGCAGATTTTGTGACTGATTTGGTTTCGTACAATGATTCTTATCACTATTCTTAAATTACAGCCCGTTTGATACCATAGAACCTGAAAAATTGGCATTTTTAGTTCGAACCCAAGTCTCAAATTACTTCCCATAGGAATGATGATTTTTCAAAAAAATTCAACTTTATGCAGTTTTTGTGACTGATTTGGTTTCGGACAATGATTCTTATCACTATTCTAAAATTAAAGCCTGTTCGATACCATAGAACCTGAAAAATTGGCATTTTTAGTTCGAACCCAAGTCTCAAATTAGTTCCCATAGGAATGATGATTTTTCCGAAAATTCAACTTTATGCAGATTTTGTTCTGGAACATGATTTTAATCACTTTTCTAAAATTTCAGTTCGTTTGGTACCATAAAGCCTGAAAAAATGGATTTTTTTGTTCGAACCCAAGTCTGAAATTAGAACCCATAAGAATGATGATTTTTCCTAAACTTCAACTTTATGCAGATTTTCTGACTGATTTTGTTCTGCAACATGATTTTTATCGCTATTCTAAAATTTCATCCCGTTTGGTACCATAGAGCCTGAAGAAATGCCTTTTTTAGTTCGAACCCAAGTGTCAAATTAGTTCCCATAGGAAAGATGATTTTTCCTAAACTTCAACTTTAAGCAGATTTTATAACTGATTTTGTTCTGGAACATTATTTTTATCACTATTTTAAGCTATCAGAACGATCCGTACCATAGATGCTGAAAAAATGGCTTTCTTAGTTCTAACCCAACTCTCAAATTAGTGCCCATAGGAATGATGAATTTTCCAAAAATTCATCTGTATGCAGATTTTGTGACTGATTTTGTTTCGGACAAGTATTCTCATCACTATTCTAAAATTTCAGCCCGTTTGATACCATTGAACCTGAAAAATTGACATTCGAACCCAAGTCTCAAGTTAGTTCCCACAGGAGTGATGATTTTTCCTCAACTTCAACTAAAATCAGATTTTCTGGCTGATTTTGTTCTGGAACGTGATTCGTACAACGATTCTAAAATTTTAGCCCGTTTAGTACCATAGAGCCCGAAAAAATGGCTTTTTTAATTCGAACCCAAGTCTCAAATTAGTGCCCATAGGAGGAATGATGATTTTTCCTAAACTTAAACTTTATTCTGATTTTGTTCTGGAATATGATTTCTATCACTATTCTAAGCTATCAGAACGTTTCGTACCATAGAGGCTGAAAAAATGGCTTTCTTAGTTCGAACCCGAGCCTCAAATTAGTGCCCATAGGAATGATGAATTTTATAAAAATTCTACTTTATGTAGATTTTCTGACCGATTTTGTTCTGCAACATGATTTTTATCACAATTCTAAAATTTGATCCCGTTTGGTACCATAGAGCCTGAAAAAATGGCATTTTTAGTTCGAACCCAAGTCTCAAATTAACTCCGATAGGAATGATGATTTTTCCTAAACTTCAACTTTAAGCAGATTTTATAACTGATTTTGTTCTGGAACATGATTTTTATCACTATTTTAAGCTATCAGAACGTTTCTTACCATAGATGCTGAAAAAATGGCTTTCTTAGTTCGAACCCAAGTCTCAAATTAGTGCCCATAGGAATGATGAATTTTATAAAAATTCAACTTTATGCAGATTTTATGACTGATTTCGTTTTTGAACATGATTCTTATCACTATTCTAAAGTTTCAGCCCGTTTGATACCATAGAGCCTGAAAAAATGGATCTTTTTGTTCGAACCCAAGTCTGAAATTAGTACCATAGGATTGATGATTTTTCCTAAACTTCAACTAAAATCAGATTTTCTGGCTGATTTTGTTCTGGAACACGATATGTATTACTATTCTAAGATTTTAGCCCGTTTGGTTCCATAGAGCCTGAAAAAATGGCATTTTTAGTTCGAACCCAAGTCTCAAATTAGTTCCCATAGGAATGTTGATTTTTCCAAAAATTCAACTTTATGCAGATTTTGTGACTGATTTGGTTTCGGACAATGATTCTTATCACTATTCTAAAATTACAGCCCGTTTGATACCACAGAACCTGAAAAATTGGCATTTTTAGTTCGAGCCCATAGGAATGATGAATTTAAAAAAAATTCAACTTTATGCAGATTTTATGACTGATTTTGTTCTGGAACACGATATGTATTACTATTCTAAGATTTAAGCCCGTTTGGTTCCATAGAGCCTGAAAAAATGGCATTTTTAGTTCGAACCCAAGTCTCAAATTAGTTCCCATAGGAATGTTGATTTTTCCAAAAATTCAACTTTATGCAGATTTTGTGACTGATTTGGTTTCGGACAATGATTCTTATCACTATTTTAAAATTACAGCCCGTTTGATACCATAGAACCTTAAAAATTGGCATTTTTAGTTCGAACCCAAGTCTCAAATTACTTCCCATAGGAATGATGATTTTTCAAAAAAATTCAACTTTATACAGTTTTTGTGACTGATTTGGTTTCGGACAATGATTCTTATCACTATTCTAAAATTAAAGCCCGTTCGATACCATAGAACCTGAAAAATTGGCATTTTTAGTTCGAACCCAAGTCTCAAATTAGTTCCCATAGGAATGTTGATTTTTCCAAAAATTCAATTTTATGCAGATTTTGTGACTGATTTGGTTTCGTACAATGATTCTTATCACTATTCTAAAATTACAGCCCGTTTGATACCATAGAACCTGAAAAATTGGCATTTTTAGTTCGAACCCAAGTCTCAAATTACTTCCCATAGGAATGATGATTTTTCAAAAAAATTCAACTTTATGCAGTTTTTGTGACTGATTTGGTTTCGGACAATGATTCTTATCACTATTCTAAAATTAAAGCCTGTTCGATACCATAGAACCTGAAAAATTGGCATTTTCAGTTCGAACCCAAGTCTCAAATTAGTTCCCATAGGAATGATGATTTTTCCAAAAATTCAACTTTATGCAGATTTTGTTCTGGAACATGATTTTAATCACTTTTCTAAAATTTCAGTTCGTTTGGTACCATAAAGCCTGAAAAAATGGATTTTTTTGTTCGAACCCAAGTCTGAAATTAGAACCCATAAGAATGATGATTTTTCCTAAACTTCAACTTTATGCAGATTTTCTGACTGATTTTGTTCTGCAACATGATTTTTATCGCTATTCTAAAATTTCATCCCGTTTGGTACCATAGAGCCTGAAGAAATGCCTTTTTTAGTTCGAACCCAAGTGTCAAATTAGTTCCCATAGGAAAGATGATTTTTCCTAAACTTCAACTTTAAGCAGATTTTATAACTGATTTTGTTCTGGAACATTATTTTTATCACTATTTTAAGCTATCAGAACGATCCGTACCATAGATGCTGAAAAAATGGCTTTCTTAGTTCTAACCCAACTCTCAAATTAGTGCCCATAGGAATGATGAATTTTCCAAAAATTCATCTGTATGCAGATTTTGTGACTGATTTCGTTTCGGACAAGTATTCTCATCACTATTCTAAAATTTCAGCCCGTTTGATACCATTGAACCTGAAAAATTGACATTCGAACCCAAGTCTCAAGTTAGTTCCCACAGGAGTGATGATTTTTCCTCAACTTCAACTAAAATCAGATTTTCTGGCTGATTTTGTTCTGGAACGTGATTCGTACAACGATTCTAAAATTTTAGCCCGTTTAGTACCATAGAGCCCGAAAAAATGGCTTTTTTAATTCGAACCCAAGTCTCAAATTAGTGCCCATAGGAGGAATGATGATTTTTCCTAAACTTAAACTTTATTCTGATTTTGTTCTGGAATATGATTTCTATCACTATTCTAAGCTATCAGAACGTTTCGTACCATAGAGGCTGAAAAAATGGCTTTCTTAGTTCGAACCCGAGCCTCAAATTAGTGCCCATAGGAATGATGAATTTTATATAAATTCTACTTTATGTAGATTTTCTGACCGATTTTGTTCTGCAACATGATTTTTATCACAATTCTAAAATTTGATCCCGTTTGGTACCATAGAGCCTGAAAAAATGGCATTTTTAGTTCGAACCCAAGTCTCAAATTAACTCCGATAGGAATGATGATTTTTCCTAAACTTCAACTTTAAGCAGATTTTATAACTGATTTTGTTCTGGAACATGATTTTTATCACTATTTTAAGCTATCAGAACGTTTCTTACCATAGATGCTGAAAAAATGGCTTTCTTAGTTCGAACCCAAGTCTCAAATTAGTGCCCATAGGAATGATGAATTTTATAAAAATTCAACTTTATGCAGATTTTATGACTGATTTCGTTTTTGAACATGATTCTTATCACTATTCTAAAGTTTCAGCCCGTTTGATACCATAGAGCCTGAAAAAATGGATTTTTTTGTTCGAACCCAAGTCTGAAATTAGTACCATAGGATTGATGATTTTTCCTAAACTTCAACTAAAATCAGATTTTCTGGCTGATTTTGTTCTGGAACACGATATTTATTACAATTCTAAAATTTTAGCCCGTTTGGTTCCATAGAGCCTGAAAAAATGGCATTTTTAGTTCGAACCCAAGTCTCAAATTAGTTCCCATAGGAATGTTGATTTTTCCAAAAATTCAATTTTATGCAGATTTTGTGACTGATTTGGTTTCGTACAATGATTCTTATCACTATTCTAAAATTACAGCCCGTTTGATACCATAGAACCTGAAAAATTGGCATTTTTAGTTCGAACCCAAGTCTCAAATTACTTCCCATAGGAATGATGATTTTTCAAAAAAATTCAACTTTATACAGTTTTTGTGACTGATTTGGTTTCGGACAATGATTCTTATCACTATTCTAAAATTAAAGCCCGTTCGATACCATAGAACCTGAAAAATTGGCATTTTTAGTTCGAACTCAAGTCTCAAATTAGTTCCCATAGGAATGTTGATTTTTCCAAAAATTCAATTTTATGCAGATTTTGTGACTGATTTGGTTTCGTACAATGATTCTTATCACTATTCTAAAATTACAGCCCGTTTGATACCATAGAACCTGAAAAATTGGCATTTTTAATTCGAACCCAAGTCTCAAATTACTTCCCATAGGAATGATGATTTTTCAAAAAAATTCAACTTTATGCAGTTTTTGTGACTGATTTGGTTTCGGACAATGATTCTTATCACTATTCTAAAATTAAAGCCTGTTCGATACCATAGAACCTGAAAAATTGGCATTTTCAGTTCGAACCCAAGTCTCAAATTAGTTCCCATAGGAATGATGATTTTTCCAAAAATTCAACTTTATGCAGATTTTGTTCTGGAACATGATTTTAATCACTTTTCTAAAATTTCAGTTCGTTTGGTACCATAAAGCCTGAAAAAATGGATTTTTTTGTTCGAACCCAAGTCTGAAATTAGAACCCATAAGAATGATGATTTTTCCTAAACTTCAACTTTATGCAGATTTTCTGACTGATTTTGTTCTGCAACATGATTTTTATCGCTATTCTAAAATTTCATCCCGTTTGGTACCATAGAGCCTGAAGAAATGCCTTTTTTAGTTCGAACCCAAGTGTCAAATTAGTTCCCATAGGAAAGATGATTTTTCCTAAACTTCAACTTTAAGCAGATTTTATAACTGATTTTGTTCTGGAACATTATTTTTATCACTATTTTAAGCTATCAGAACGATCCGTACCATAGATGCTGAAAAAATGGCTTTCTTAGTTCTAACCCAACTCTCAAATTAGTGCCCATAGGAATGATGAATTTTCCAAAAATTCATCTGTATGCAGATTTTGTGACTGATTTCGTTTCGGACAAGTATTCTCATCACTATTCTAAAATTTCAGCCCGTTTGGTACCATTGAACCTGAAAAATTGACATTCGAACCCAAGTCTCAAGTTAGTTCCCACAGGAGTGATGATTTTTCCTCAACTTCAACTAAAATCAGATTTTCTGGCTGATTTTGTTCTGGAACGTGATTCGTACAACGATTCTAAAATTTTAGCCCGTTTAGTACCATAGAGCCCGAAAAAATGGCTTTTTTAATTCGAACCCAAGTCTCAAATTAGTGCCCATAGGAGGAATGATGATTTTTCCTAAACTTAAACTTTATTCTGATTTTGTTCTGGAATATGATTTCTATCACTATTCTAAGCTATCAGAACGTTTCGTACCATAGAGGCTGAAAAAATGGCTTTCTTAGTTCGAACCCGAGCCTCAAATTAGTGCCCATAGGAATGATGAATTTTATAAAAATTCTACTTTATGTAGATTTTCTGACCGATTTTGTTCTGCAACATGATTTTTATCACAATTCTAAAATTTGATCCCGTTTGGTACCATAGAGCCTGAAAAAATGGCATTTTTAGTTCGAACCCAAGTCTCAAATTAACTCCGATAGGAATGATGATTTTTCCTAAACTTCAACTTTAAGCAGATTTTATAACTGATTTTGTTCTGGAACATGATTTTTATCACTATTTTAAGCTATCAGAACGTTTCTTACCATAGATGCTGAAAAAATGGCTTTCTTAGTTCGAACCCAAGTCTCAAATTAGTGCCCATAGGAATGATGAATTTTATAAAAATTCAACTTTATGCAGATTTTATGACTGATTTCGTTTTTGAACATGATTCTTATCACTATTCTAAAGTTTCAGCCCGTTTGATACCATAGAGCCTGAAAAAATGGATTTTTTTGTTCGAACCCAAGTCTGAAATTAGTACCATAGGATTGATGATTTTTCCTAAACTTCAACTAAAATCAGATTTTCTGGCTGATTTTGTTCTGGAACACGATATTTATTACAATTCTAAAATTTTAGCCCGTTTGGTTCCATAGAGCCTGAAAAAATGGCATTTTTAGTTCGAACCCAAGTCTCAAATTAGTTCCCATAGGAATGTTGATTTTTCCAAAAATTCAATTTTATGCAGATTTTGTGACTGATTTGGTTTCGTACAATGATTCTTATCACTATTCTAAAATTACAGCCCGTTTGATACCATAGAACCTGAAAAATTGGCATTTTTAGTTCGAACCCAAGTCTCAAATTACTTCCCATAGGAATGATGATTTTTCAAAAAAATTCAACTTTATACAGTTTTTGTGACTGATTTGGTTTCGGACAATGATTCTTATCACTATTCTAAAATTAAAGCCCGTTCGATACCATAGAACCTGAAAAATTGGCATTTTTAGTTCGAACCCAAGTCTCAAATTAGTTCCCATAGGAATGTTGATTTTTCCAAAAATTCAACTTTATGCAGATTTTGTGACTGATTTGGTTTCGGACAATGATTCTTATCACTATTTTAAAATTACAGCCCGTTTGATACCATAGAACCTTAAAAATTGGCATTTTTAGTTCGAACACAAGTCTCAAATTAGTTCCCATAGGAATGATGATTTTTCAAAAATTCAACTTTATGCAGATTTTGTGACTGATTTGGTTTCGGACAATGATTCTTATCACTATTCTAAAATTAAAGCCTGTTCGATACCATAGAACCTGAAAAATTGGCATTTTTAGTTCGAACCCAAGTCTCAAATTAGTTCCCATAGGAATGATGATTTTTCCGAAAATTCAACTTTATGCAGATTTTGTTCTGGAACATGATTTTAATCACTTTTCTAAAATTTCAGTTCGTTTGGTACCATAAAGCCTGAAAAAATGGATTTTTTTGTTCGAACCCAAGTCTGAAATTAGAACCCATAAGAATGATGATTTTTCCTAAACTTCAACTTTATGCAGATTTTCTGACTGATTTTGTTCTGCAACATGATTTTTATCGCTATTCTAAAATTTCATCCCGTTTGGTACCATAGAGCCTGAAGAAATGCCTTTTTTAGTTCGAACCCAAGTGTCAAATTAGTTCCCATAGGAAAGATGATTTTTCCTAAACTTCAACTTTAAGCAGATTTTATAACTGATTTTGTTCTGGAACATTATTTTTATCACTATTTTAAGCTATCAGAACGATCCGTACCATAGATGCTGAAAAAATGGCTTTCTTAGTTCTAACCCAACTCTCAAATTAGTGCCCATAGGAATGATGAATTTTCCAAAAATTCATCTGTATGCAGATTTTGTGACTGATTTCGTTTCGGACAAGTATTCTCATCACTATTCTAAAATTTCAGCCCGTTTGATACCATTGAACCTGAAAAATTGACATTCGAACCCAAGTCTCAAGTTAGTTCCCACAGGAGTGATGATTTTTCCTCAACTTCAACTAAAATCAGATTTTCTGGCTGATTTTGTTCTGGAACGTGATTCGTACAACGATTCTAAAATTTTAGCCCGTTTAGTACCATAGAGCCCGAAAAAATGGCTTTTTTAATTCGAACCCAAGTCTCAAATTAGTGCCCATAGGAGGAATGATGATTTTTCCTAAACTTAAACTTTATTCTGATTTTGTTCTGGAATATGATTTCTATCACTATTCTAAGCTATCAGAACGTTTCGTACCATAGAGGCTGAAAAAATGGCTTTCTTAGTTCGAACCCGAGCCTCAAATTAGTGCCCATAGGAATGATGAATTTTATAAAAATTCTACTTTATGTAGATTTTCTGACCGATTTTGTTCTGCAACATGATTTTTATCACAATTCTAAAATTTGATCCCCGTTTGGTACCATAGAGCCTGAAAAAATGGCATTTTTAGTTAGAACCCAAGTCTCAAATTAACTCCGATAGGAATGATGATTTTTCCTAAACTTCAACTTTAAGCAGATTTTATAACTGATTTTGTTCTGGAACATGATTTTTTATCACTATTTTTAGCTATCAGAACATTTCTTACCATAGATGCTGAAAAAATGGCTTTCTTAGTTCGAACCCAAGTCCCAAATTAGTGCCCATAGGAATGATGAATTTTATAAAATTCAACTTTATGCAGATTTTATGACTGATTTCGTTTTTGAACATGATTCTTATCACTATTCTAAAGTTTTCAGCCCGTTTGATACCATAGAGCCTGAAAAAATGGATCTTTTTGTTCGAACCCAAGTCTGAAATTAGTACCATAGGATTGATGATTTTTCCTAAACTTCAACTAAAATCAGATTTTCTGGCTGATTTTGTTCTGGAACACGATATGTATTACTATTCTAAGATTTTAGCCCGTTTGGTTCCATAGAGCCTGAAAAAATGGCATTTTTAGTTCGAACCCAAGTCTCAAATTAGTTCCCATAGGAATGTTGATTTTCCAAAATTCAACTTTATGCAGATTTTGTGACTGATTTGGTTTCGGACAATGATTCTTATCACTATTCTTAAATTACAGCCCGTTTGATACCATAGAACCTGAAAAATTGGCATTTTTAGTTCGAGCCCATAGGAATGATGAATTTAAAAAAAATTCAACTTTATGCAGATTTTATGACTGATTTTGTTCTGGAACACGATATGTATTACTATTCTAAGATTTTAGCCCGTTTGGTTCCATAGAGCCTGAAAAAATGGCATTTTTAGTTCGAACCCAAGTCTCAAATTAGTTCCCATAGGAATGTTGATTTTTCCAAAAATTCAACTTTATGCAGATTTTGTGACTGATTTGGTTTCGGACAATGATTCTTATCACTATTTTAAAATTACAGCCCGTTTGATACCATAGAACCTTAAAAATTGGCATTTTTAGTTCGAACACAAGTCTCAAATTAGTTCCCATAGGAATGATGATTTTTCAAAAATTCAACTTTATGCAGATTTTGTGACTGATTTGGTTTCGGGACAATGATTCTTATCACTATTCTAAAATTAAAGCCTGTTCGATACCATAGAACCTGAAAAATTGGCATTTTTAGTTCGAACCCAAGTCTCAAATTAGTTCCCATAGGAATGATGATTTTCCGAAAATTCAACTTTATGCAGATTTTGTTCTGGAACATGATTTTAATCACTTTTCTAAAATTTCAGTTCGTTTGGTACCATAAAGCCTGAAAAAAATGGATTTTTTTGTTCGAACCCAAGTCTGAAATTAGAACCCATAAGAATGATGATTTTTCCTAAACTTCAACTTTATGCAGATTTTCTGACTGATTTTGTTCTGCAACATGATTTTTATCGCTATTCTAAAATTTCATCCCGTTTGGTACCATAGAGCCTGAAGAAATGCCTTTTTTAGTTCGAACCCAAGTGTCAAATTAGTTCCCATAGGAAAGATGATTTTTCCTAAACTTCAACTTTAAGCAGATTTTATAACTGATTTTGTTCTGGAACATTATTTTTATCACTATTTTAAGCTATCAGAACGATCCGTACCATAGATGCTGAAAAAATGGCTTTCTTAGTTCTAACCCAACTCTCAAATTAGTGCCCATAGGAATGATGAATTTTCCAAAAATTCATCTGTATGCAGATTTTGTGACTGATTTCGTTTCGGACAAGTATTCTCATCACTATTCTAAAATTTCAGCCCGTTTGATACCATTGAACCTGAAAAATTGACATTCGAACCCAAGTCTCAAGTTAGTTCCCACAGGAGTGATGATTTTTCCTCAACTTCAACTAAAATCAGATTTTCTGGCTGATTTTGTTCTGGAACGTGATTCGTACAACGATTCCAAAATTTTAGCCCGTTTAGTACCATAGAGCCCGAAAAAATGGCTTTTTTAATTCGAACCCAAGTCTCAAATTAGTGCCCATAGGAGGAATGATGATTTTTCCTAAACTTCAACTTTAAGCAGATTTTATAACTGATTTTGTTCTGGAACATGATTTTTATCACTATTTTAAGCTATCAGAACGTTTCTTACCATAGATGCTGAAAAAATGGCTTTCTTAGTTCGAACCCAAGTCTCAAATTAGTGCCCATAGGAATGATGAATTTTATAAAAATTCAACTTTATGCAGATTTTATGACTGATTTCGTTTTTGAACATGATTCTTATCACTATTCTAAAGTTTCAGCCCGTTTGATACCATAGAGCCTGAAAAAATGGATCTTTTTGTTCGAACCCAAGTCTGAAATTAGTACCATAGGATTGATGATTTTTCCTAAACTTCAACTAAAATCAGATTTTCTGGCTGATTTTGTTCTGGAACACGATATGTATTACTATTCTAAGATTTTAGCCCGTTTGGTTCCATAGAGCCTGAAAAAATGGCATTTTTAGTTCGAACCCAAGTCTCAAATTAGTTCCCATAGGAATGTTGATTTTTCCAAAAATTCAACTTTATGCAGATTTTGTGACTGATTTGGTTTCGGACAATGATTCTTATCACTATTCTAAAATTACAGCCCGTTTGATACCATAGAACCTGAAAAATTGGCATTTTTAGTTCGAGCCCATAGGAATGATGAATTTAAAAAAAATTCAACTTTATGCAGATTTTATGACTGATTTTGTTCTGGAACACGATATGTATTACTATTCTAAGATTTTAGCCCGTTTGGTTCCATAGAGCCTGAAAAAATGGCATTTTTAGTTCGAACCCAAGTCTCAAATTAGTTCCCATAGGAATGTTGATTTTTCCAAAAATTCAACTTTATGCAGATTTTGTGACTGATTTGGTTTCGGACAATGATTCTTATCACTATTTTAAAATTACAGCCCGTTTGATACCATAGAACCTTAAAAATTGGCATTTTTAGTTAAAACACAAGTCTCAAATTAGTTCCCATAGGAATGATGATTTTTCAAAAATTCAACTTTATGCAGATTTTGTGACTGATTTGGTTTCGGACAATGATTCTTATCACTATTCTAAATTACAGCCCGATTGATACCATAAAACCTGAAAAAATGGCTTTTTTAGTTCGAACCCAAGTCTCAAATTAGTGCCCATAAGAGGAATGATGATTTTTTCTAAACTTCAACTCTATGTAGATTTTCTGACTGATTTTCATCTGGAACATGATTTTTATCACTATTCTAAGCTTTCAGCCCGTTTAGTACCATAGAGAATGAAAAAATGGCTTTTTTAGTTCGAACCAAAGTCTCAAGTTAGTTCCCACAGGAGTGATGATTTTTCCTCAACTTCGACTAAAATCAGATTTTCTGGCTGATTTTGTTCTGGAACGTGATTCGTACTACGATTCGAAAATTTTCGCCCGTTTGGTACCATAGAGCACGAAAAAATGGCTTTTTTAATTCGAACCCATGTCTCAAATTAGTGCCCATAGGAGGAATAATGATTTTTCCTAAACATAAACTTTATTCTGATTTTGTTCTGGAACATGATTTTTATCACTATTCTAAGCTATCAGAACGTTTCGTACCATATAGAGGCTGAAAAAATGGCTTTCTTAGTTCGAACCCGAGCCTCAAATTAGTGCCCATAGGAATGATGAATTTTATAAGAATTCTACTTTATGTAGATTTTCTGACTGATTTTGTTCTGCAACGTGATTTTTATCACAATTCTAAAATTTCATCCCGTTTGGTACCATAGAGCCTGAAAAAATGGCATTTTTAGTTTTAACCCAAGTCTCAAATTAACTCCCATAGGAATGATGATTTTTCCTAAACTTCAACTATAAGCAGATTTTATAACTGATTTTGTTCTGGAACATGATTTTTATCACTATTTTAAGCTATCAGAACGTTTCTTACCATAGATGCTGAAAAAATGGCTTTCTTAGTTCGAACCCAAGTCTCAAATTAGTGCCCATAGGAATGATGAATTTTATAATAATTCAACTTTATGCAGATTTTATGACTGATTTCGTTTTGGAACATGATTCTTATCACTATTCTTAAGTTTCAGCCCGTTTGATACCATAGAGCCTGAAAAAATGGATTTTTTTGTTCGAACCCAAGTCTGAAATTAGTACCATAGGATTGATGATTTTTCCTAAACTTCAACTAAAATTAGATTTTCTGGCTGATTTTGTTCTGGAACATGATATGTATTACTATTCTAAAATTTTAGCCCGTTTGGTTCCATAGAGCCTGAAAAAATGGCATTTTTAGTTCGAACCCAAGTCTCAAATTAACTCCCATAGGAATGATGATTTTTCCTAAACTTCAACTATAAGCAGATTTTATGACTGATTTTGTTTTGGAACATGATTTTTATCACTATTTTAAGCTATCAGATCGTTTCTTACCATAGATGCTGAAAAAATGGCTTTCTTAGTTCGAACCCAAGTCTCAAATTAGTTCCCATAGGAATGATGATTTTTCCAAAAATTCAACTTTATGCAGATTTTGTTCTGGAACATGATTTTTATCATTTTTCTAAAATTTCAGCCCGTTTGGTACCATAAAGCCTGAAAACATGGATTTTTTTGTTCGAACCCAAGTCTGAAATTAGAACCCATAAGAATGATGATTTTTCCTAAACTTCAACTTTAAGCAGATTTTATAACTGATTTTGTTCTGGAACGTGATTTTTATCACTATTTTAAGCTATCAGAACGTTTCTTACCATAGATGCTGAAAAAATGGCTTTCTTAGTTCGAACCCAAGTCTCAAATTAGTGCCCATAGGAATGATGAATTTTATAAAAATTCAACTTTATGCAGATTTTATGACTGATTTCGTTTTTGAACATGATTCTTATCACTATTCTAAAGTTTCAGCCCGTTTGATACCATAGAGCCTGAAAAAATGGATCTTTTTGTTCGAACCCAAATCTGAAATTAGTACCATAGGATTGATGATTTTTCCTAAACTTCAACTAAAATCAGATTTTCTGGCTGATTTTGTTCTGGAACACGATATGTATTACTATTTTAAGATTTTAGCCCGTTTGGTTCCATAGAGCCTGAAAAAATGGCATTTTTAGTTCGAACCCAAGTCTCAAATTAGTTCCCATAAGAATGTTGATTTTTCCAAAAATTCAACTTTATGCAGATTTTGTGACTGATTTGGTTTCGGACAATGATTCTTATCACTATTCTAAAATTACAGCCCGTTTGATACCATAGAACCTGAAAAATTGGCATTTTTAGTTCGAGCCCATAGGAATGATGAATTTAAAAAAAATTCAACTTTATGCAGATTTTATGACTGATTTTGTTCTGGAACACGATATGTATTACTATTCTAAGATTTTAGCCCGTTTGGTTCCATAGAGCCTGAAAAAATGGCATTTTTAGTTCGAACCCAAGTCTCAAATTAGTTCCCATAGGAATGTTGATTTTTCCAAAAATTCAACTTTATGCAGATTTTGTGACTGATTTGGTTTCGGACAATGATTCTTATCACTATTTTAAAATTACAGCCCGTTTGATACCATAGAACCTTAAAAATTGGCATTTTTAGTTCGAACACAAGTCTCAAATTAGTTCCCATAGGAATGATGATTTTTTCTAAACTTCAACTCTATGTAGATTTTCTGACTGATTTTCATCTGGAACATGATTCTTATCACTATTCTAAGCTTTCAGCCCGTTTAGTACCATAGAGAATGAAAAAATGGCTTTTTTAGTTCGAACCAAAGTCTCAAGTTAGTTCCCACAGGAGTGATGATTTTTCCTCAACTTCGACTAAAATCAGATTTTCTGGCTGATTTTGTTCTGGAACGTGATTCGTACTACGATTCGAAAATTTTCGCCCGTTTGGTACCATAGAGCACGAAAAAATGGCTTTCTTAATTCGAACCCATGTCTCAAATTAGTGCCCATAGGAGGAATAATGATTTTTCCTAAACATAAACTTTATTCTGATTTTGTTCTGGAACATGATTTTTATCACTATTCTAAGCTATCAGAACGTTTCGTACCATATAGAGGCTGAAAAAATGGCTTTCTTAGTTCGAACCCGAGCCTCAAATTAGTGCCCATAGGAATGATGAATTTTATAAGAATTCTACTTTATGTAGATTTTCTGACTGATTTTGTTCTGCAACGTGATTTTTATCACAATTCTAAAATTTCATCCCGTTTGGTACCATAGAGCCTGAAAAAATGGCATTTTTAGTTTTAACCCAAGTCTCAAATTAACTCCCATAGGAATGATGATTTTTCCTAAACTTCAACTATAAGCAGATTTTATAACTGATTTTGTTCTGGAACATGATTTTTATCACTATTTTAAGCTATCAGAACGTTTCTTACCATAGATGCCGAAAAAATGGCTTTCTTAGTTCGAACGCAAGTCTCAAATTAGTGCCCATAGGAATGATGAATTTTATAATAATTCAACTTTATGCAGATTTTATGACTGATTTCGTTTTGGAACATGATTCTTATCACTATTCTTAAGTTTCAGCCCGTTTGATACCATAGAGCCTGAAAAAATGGATTTTTTTTTTCGAACTCAAGTCTGAAATTAGTACCATAGGATTGGTGATTTTTCCTAAACTTCAACTTTATGCAGATTTTCTGACTGATTTTGTTCTGCAACATGATTTTTATCACTTTTCTAAAATTTCAGCCCGTTTGGTACCATAGAGGCTGAAAAAATGGATTTATTAGTTCGAACCCAAGTCTTAAATTAGTACCCATAGGAATGATGATTTTTCCTAAACTTCAACTTTAAGCAGATTTTATAACTGATTTTGTTGAGGAACATTATTTTTATCACTATTTTAAGCTATCAGAACGTTTCGTACCATAGATGCTGAAAAAATGGCTTTCTTAGTTCGAACCCAAGTCTCAAATTAGTGCCCATAGGAATGATGAATTTTTTAAAAATTATTATTATTGTAGAAAGCAATCACTTTGTGGTTTGACATATTTAATAAAATAAAATACTTTTTTGTTTTAAAACCACGATATTTATTAATTTAAGAACCGACCGGTTTCGCTTTACTTAAGCATCATCAGGGTACAAATTAATACTAAACAAGAAGTACATAATGTGTGCATATATATAACAAAATATAGAGGTAGACAACATGATACAAATATATTATAGAGGGAGACAACATGATACAAATATATTATAGAGGGAGACAACATGATACAAATATAAGCAACACAAAGACGGTCATAAAATACATTAACATAAGTGCACAGGTAATGGAAAAAACGGAAAAAACCGCCAGATAATTATGTAGACTAATGGGTTATACCAATAAATCGGGAGAAACAAAGCATCAACTGGCATGGTGGTAAGGAGGTAAGGAGAACTGGGAATTTTTTATGGGTTTATTGGAAACAGACTTAATATTGGACTACTTGATATGTCTAATTGATTATAATATCGTGGTTTTAAAACAAAAAAGTATTTTATTTTATTATTTATAAAAATTCAACTTTATGCAGATTTAATGACTGATTTCGTTTTGGAACATGATTCTTATCACTATTCTAAAATTTCATCCCGTTTTATCAAAATGTTATCACATAAAACCTGAAAAAATGGCGAACCCAAGACTCAAATTATTGCCCATAAGAGGAATGACGATTTTTTCTAAAGTTCAACTTTATGTAGATTTTCTGACTGATTTTGATCTGGAACATGATTTTTATCACTATTCTAAGCTTTCAGCCCGTTTAGTACCATAGAGTCTGAAAAAATGGCTTTTTTAGTTCGAACCCAAGTCTCAAGTTAGTTCCCACAGGAGTGATGATTTTTCCTCAACTTCAACTAAAATCAGATTTTCTGGCTGATTTTGTTCTGGAACGTGATTCGTATAACGATTCTAAAATTTTAGCCCGTGTTCTGGAACATGATATGTACTACTATTCTAAAATTTTAGCCCGTTTGGTTCCATAGAGCCTGAAAAAATGGCATTTTTAGTTCGAACCCAAGTCTCAAATTAGTTCCCATAGCAATGATGATTTTTCCAAAAATTCAACTTTATGCAGATTTTGTGACTGATTTGGTTTCAGACAATGATTCTTATCCATTTTCTAAAATTACAGCCCGTTTGATACCATAGAACCTGAAAAATTGGCATTTTTAGTTCGAACCCAAGTCTCAAATTAGTTCCCATAGGAATGATTATTTTTCCAAAAATTCAACTTTATGCAGATTTTGTGACTGATTTGGTTTCGAACAATGATTTTTATCACTATTCTAAGCTATCAGAACGTTTCGTACCATAGAGGCTAATAAAATGGCTTTCTTAGTTCGAACCCAAGTCTCAAATTAGTGCCCATAAGAGGAATGATGATTTTTTCTAATATTTCTATTTTTGAGACCGATAATTCGTGGTGGAATTCCATTATAATATATTATAATAAAACAAATAAAAAACTTTATTCCACTTAATTTTATTTTGACCGTAACCGGTTTCAGCTCGTCAAAGCCATCTGAAGATGGCTTTGACGAGCTGAAACCGGTTACGGTCAAAATAAAATTAAGTGGAATAAAGATTTTTTCTAAACTTCAACTTTATGTAGATTTTCTGACTGATTTTGATCTGGAACATGATTTTTATCACAATTCTAAGCTTTCATGCCGTTTAGTACCATAGAGCTTGAAGATATTGCTTTTTTAGTTCGAACCCAAGTCTCAAGTTAGTTCCCACAGGAGTGATGATTTTTCCTCAACTTCAACTAAAATCAGATTTTCTGGCTGATTTTGTTCTGGAACATGATATGTATTACTATTCTAAAATTTTAGCCCGTTTGGTTCCATAGAGCCTGAAAAAATGGCATTTTTAGTTCGAACCCAAGTCTCAAATTAACTCCCATAGGAATGATGATTTTTCCTAAACTTCAACTATAAGCAGATTTTATGACTGATTTTGTTCTGGAACATGATTTTTATCACTATTTTAAGCTATCAGATCGTTTCTTACCATAGATGCTGAAAAAATGGCTTTCTTAGTTCGAACCCAAGTCTCAAATTAGTTCCCATAGGAATGATGATTTTTCCAAAAATTCAACTTTATGCAGATTTTGTTCTGGAACATGATTTTTATCACTTTTCTAAAATTTCAGCCCGTTTGGTACCATAAAGCCTGAAAACATGGATTTTTTTGTTCGAACCCAAGTCTGAAATTAGAACCCATAAGAATGATGATTTTTCCTAAACTTCAACTTTATGCAGATTTTCTGACTGATTTTGTTCTGCAACATGATTTTTATCACTTTTCTAAAATTTCAGCCCGTTTGGTACCATAGAGGCTGAAAAAATGGATTTATTAGTTCGAACCCAAGTCTGAAATTAGTACCCATAGGAATGATGATTTTTCCTAAACTTCAACTTTAAGCAGATTTTATAACTGATTTTGTTGAGGAACATTATTTTTATCACTATTTTAAGCTATCAGAACGTTTCGTACCATAGATGCTGAAAAAATGGCTTTCTTAGTTCGAACCCAAGTCTCAAATTAGTGCCCATAGGAATGATGAATTTTTTAAAAATTATTATTATTGTAGAAAGCAATCACTTTGTGGTTTGACATATTTAATAAAATAAAATACTTTTTTGTTTTAAAACCACGATATTTATTAATTTAAGAACCGACCGGTTTCGCTTTACTTAAGCATCATCAGGGTACAAATTAATACTAAACAAGAAGTACATAATGTGTGCATATATATAACAAAATATAGAGGTAGACAACATGATACAAATATATTATAGAGGGAGACAACATGATACAAATATAAGCAACACAAAGACGGTCATAAAATACATTAACATAAGTGCACAGGTAATGGAAAAAACGGAAAAAACCGCCAGATAATTATGTAGACTAATGGGTTATACCAATAAATCGGGAGAAACAAAGCATCAACTGGCATGGTGGTAAGGAGGTAAGGAGAACTGGGAATTTTTTATGGGTTTATTGGAAACAGACTTAATATTGGACTACTTGATATGTCTAATTGATTATAATATCGTGGTTTTAAAACAAAAAAGTATTTTATTTTATTATTTATAAAAATTCAACTTTATGCAGATTTAATGACTGATTTCGTTTTGGAACATGATTCTTATCACTATTCTAAAATTTCATCCCGTTTTATCAAAATGTTATCACATAAAACCTGAAAAAATGGCGAACCCAAGTCTCAAATTATTGCCCATAAGAGGAATGACGATTTTTTCTAAAGTTCAACTTTATGTAGATTTTCTGACTGATTTTGATCTGGAACATGATTTTTATCACTATTCTAAGCTTTCAGCCCGTTTAGTACCATAGAGTCTGAAAAAATGGCTTTTTTAGTTCGAACCCAAGTCTCAAGTTAGTTCCCACAGGAGTGATGATTTTTCCTCAACTTCAACTAAAATCAGATTTTCTGGCTGATTTTGTTCTGGAACGTGATTCGTATAACGATTCTAAAATTTTAGCCCGTGTTCTGGAACATGATATGTACTACTATTCTAAAATTTTAGCCCGTTTGGTTCCATAGAGCCTGAAAAAATGGCATTTTTAGTTCGAACCCAAGTCTCAAATTAGTTCCCATAGCAATGATGATTTTTCCAAAAATTCAACTTTATGCAGATTTTGTGACTGATTTGGTTTCAGACAATGATTCTTATCCATTTTCTAAAATTACAGCCCGTTTGATACCATAGAACCTGAAAAATTGGCATTTTTAGTTCGAACCCAAGTCTCAAATTAGTTCCCATAGGAATGATTATTTTTCCAAAAATTCAACTTTATGCAGATTTTGTGACTGATTTGGTTTCGAACAATGATTTTTATCACTATTCTAAGCTATCAGAACGTTTCGTACCATAGAGGCTAATAAAATGGCTTTCTTAGTTCGAACCCAAGTCTCAAATTAGTGCCCATAAGAGGAATGATGATTTTTTCTAAACTTCAACTTTATGTAGATTTTCTGACTGATTTTGATCTGGAACATGATTTTTATCACAATTCTAAGCTTTCATGCCGTTTAGTACCATAGAGCTTGAAGATATTGCTTTTTTAGTTCGAACCCAAGTCTCAAGTTAGTTCCCACAGGAGTGATGATTTTTCCTCAACTTCAACTAAAATCAGATTTTCTGGCTGATTTTGTTCTGGAACATGATATGTATTACTATTCTAAAATTTTAGCCCGTTTGGTTCCATAGAGCCTGAAAAATGGCATTTTTAGTTCGAACCCAAGTCTCAAATTAACTCCCATAGGAATGATGATTTTTCCTAAACTTCAACTATAAGCAGATTTTATGACTGATTTTGTTCTGGAACATGATTTTTATCACTATTTTAAGCTATCAGATCGTTTCTTACCATAGATGCTGAAAAAATGGCTTTCTTAGTTCGAACCCAAGTCTCAAATTAGTTCCCATAGGAATGATGATTTTTCCAAAAATTCAACTTTATGCAGATTTTGTTCTGGAACATGATTTTTATCACTTTTCTAAAATTTCAGCCCGTTTGGTACCATAAAGCCTGAAAACATGGATTTTTTTGTTCGAACCCAAGTCTGAAATTAGAACCCATAAGAATGATGATTTTTCCTAAACTTCAACTTTATGCAGATTTTCTGACTGATTTTGTTCTGCAACATGATTTTTATCACTTTTCTAAAATTTCAGCCCGTTTGGTACCATAGAGGCTGAAAAAATGGATTTATTAGTTCGAACCCAAGTCTGAAATTAGTACCCATAGGAATGATGATTTTTCCTAAACTTCAACTTTAAGCAGATTTTATAACTGATTTTGTTGAGGAACATTATTTTTATCACTATTTTAAGCTATCAGAACGTTTCGTACCATAGATGCTGAAAAAATGGCTTTCTTAGTTCGAACCCAAGTCTCAAATTAGTGCCCATAGGAATGATGAATTTTTTAAAAATTATTATTATTGTAGAAAGCAATCACTTTGTGGTTTGACATATTTAATAAAATAAAATACTTTTTTGTTTTAAAACCACGATATTTATTAATTTAAGAACCGACCGGTTTCGCTTTACTTAAGCATCATCAGGGTACAAATTAATACTAAACAAGAAGTACATAATGTGTGCATATATATAACAAAATATAGAGGTAGACAACATGATACAAATATATTATAGAGGGAGACAACATGATACAAATATAAGCAACACAAAGACGGTCATAAAATACATTAACATAAGTGCACAGGTAATGGAAAAAACGGAAAAAACCGCCAGATAATTATGTAGACTAATGGGTTATACCAATAAATCGGGAGAAACAAAGCATCAACTGGCATGGTGGTAAGGAGGTAAGGAGAACTGGGAATTTTTTATGGGTTTATTGGAAACAGACTTAATATTGGACTACTTGATATGTCTAATTGATTATAATATCGTGGTTTTAAAACAAAAAAGTATTTTATTTTATTATTTATAAAAATTCAACTTTATGCAGATTTAATGACTGATTTCGTTTTGGAACATGATTCTTATCACTATTCTAAAATTTCATCCCGTTTTATCAAAATGTTATCACATAAAACCTGAAAAAATGGCGAACCCAAGTCTCAAATTATTGCCCATAAGAGGAATGACGATTTTTTCTAAAGTTCAACTTTATGTAGATTTTCTGACTGATTTTGATCTGGAACATGATTTTTATCACTATTCTAAGCTTTCAGCCCGTTTAGTACCATAGAGTCTGAAAAAATGGCTTTTTTAGTTCGAACCCAAGTCTCAAGTTAGTTCCCACAGGAGTGATGATTTTTCCTCAACTTCAACTAAAATCAGATTTTCTGGCTGATTTTGTTCTGGAACATGATATGTATTACTATTCTAAAATTTTAGCCCGTTTGGTTCCATAGAGCCTGAAAAAATGGCATTTTTAGTTCGAACCCAAGTCTCAAATTAACTCCCATAGGAATGATGATTTTTCCTAAACTTCAACTATAAGCAGATTTTATGACTGATTTTGTTCTGGAACATGATTTTTATCACTATTTTAAGCTATCAGATCGTTTCTTACCATAGATGCTGAAAAAATGGCTTTCTTAGTTCGAACCCAAGTCTCAAATTAGTTCCCATAGGAATGATGATTTTTCCAAAAATTCAACTTTATGCAGATTTTGTTCTGGAACATGATTTTTATCACTATTCTAAGCTTTCAGCCCGTTTAGTACCATAGAGTCTGAAAAAATGGCTTTTTTAGTTCGAACCCAAGTCTCAAGTTAGTTCCCACAGGAGTGATGATTTTTCCTCAACTTCAACTAAAATCAGATTTTCTGGCTGATTTTGTTCTGGAACGTGATTCGTATAACGATTCTAAAATTTTAGCCCGTGTTCTGGAACATGATATGTACTACTATTCTAAAATTTTAGCCCGTTTGGTTCCATAGAGCCTGAAAAAATGGCATTTTTAGTTCGAACCCAAGTCTCAAATTAGTTCCCATAGGAATGATTATTTTTCCAAAAATTCAACTTTATGCAGATTTTGTGACTGATTTGGTTTCGAACAATGATTTTTATCACTATTCTAAGCTATCAGAACGTTTCGTTCCATAGAGGCTAATAAAATGGCTTTCTTAGTTCGAACCCAAGTCTCAAATTAGTGCCCATAAGAGGAATGATGATTTTTTCTAAACTTCAACTTTATGTAGATTTTCTGACTGATTTTGATCTGGAACATGATTTTTATCACAATTCTAAGCTTTCATGCCGTTTAGTACCATAGAGCTTGAAGATATTGCTTTTTTAGTTCGAACCCAAGTCTCAAGTTAGTTCCCACAGGAGTGATGATTTTTCCTCAACTTCAACTAAAATCAGATTTTCTGGCTGATTTTGTTCTGGAACATGATATGTACTACTATTCTAAAATTTTAGCCCGTTTGGTACCATAAAGCCTGAAAAAATGGATTTTTTTGTTCGAACCCAAGTCTTTAATTAGAACCCATAAGAATGATGATTTTTCCTAAACTTAAACTTTATGCAGATTTTCTGACTGATTTTGTTCTGCAACATGATTTTTATCGCTATTCTAAAATTTCATCCCGTTTGGTACCATAGAGCCTGAAGAAATGCCTTTTTTAGTTCGAACCCAAGTGTTAAATTATTTCCCATAGGAAAGATGATTTTTCCTAAACTTCAACTTTAAGCAGATTTTATAACTGATTTTGTTGAGGAACATTATTTTTCTCACTATTTTAAGCTATCAGAACGTTTTGTACCATAGATGCTGAAAAAATGGCTTTCTTAGTTCGAACCCAAGTCTCAAATTAGTGCCCATAAGAATGAAGAATTTTATAAAAATTCAACTTTATTCAGATTTATTGACTGATTTTGTTCTCGAACATGATTTTTATCACTTTTCTAAAATTTCTGCCTGTTTGGTACCACAGAACCTGAAAAATTGGCATTTTTAGTTCGAGCCCATAGGAATGATGAATTTTATAAAAATTCAACTTTATGCAGATTTTATGACTGATTTCGTTTTGGAACATGATTCTTATCACTATTTTAAAATTACAGCCCGTTTGATACCATAGAACTTTAAAAATTGGCATTTTTAGTTCGAACCCAAGTCTCAAATTAGTTCCCATAGGAATGATGATTTTTCCAAAAATTCAATTTTATGCAGATTTTGTGACTGATTTGGTTTCGTACAATGATTCTTATCACTTTTCTAAAGTTTCAGCCCGTTTGATACTATAGAGCCTGAAAAAATGGATTTTTTTGTTCGAACCCAAGTCTGAAATTAGTACCATAGGATTGATGATTTTTCCTAAACTTCAACTAAAATCAGATTTTCTGGCTGATTTTGTTCTGGAACATGATATGTACTACTATTCTAAAATTTTAGCCCGTCCGGTTCCATAGAGCCTGAAAAAATGGCATTTTTAGTTCGAACCCAAGTCTCAAATTAGTTCCCATAGGAATGATGATATTTCCAAAAATTCAACTTTATGCAGATTTTGTGACTGATTTGGTTTCGGACAATGATTCTTATCACTATTCTAAAATTACAGCCCGTTTGATACAATAGAACCTGAAAAATTGGAATTTTTAGTTCGAACCCAAGTCTCAAGTTAGTGCCCACAGAAGTGATGATTTTTCCTTAACTTTAACTTTATGGAGATTTTCTGACTGATTTTGTTCTGAAACATTATTTGTACCACTATTCTAAAATTTTAGCCCGTTTGGTACCCAAAGACCCTGAAAAAATGGCTTTTTTAGTTCGAACCCAAGTTTCAAATTTGTGCCCATAGGAGGAATGATGATTTTTCCTAAACTTCAACTTTATGCAGATTTTGTTCTGTAACATGATTTTTATCACTTTTCTAAAATTTCAGCCTGTTTGGTACCATAGAGGCTAAAAAAATGGATTTATTAGTTCGAACCCAAGTCTGAAATTAGTACCCATAGGAATGATGATTTTTCCTAAACTTCAACTTTAAGCAGATTTTATAACTGATTTTGTTCAGGAACATTATTTTTATCACTATTTTAAGACGCCGCATTTTGCATTTTGAATTGTAAATCGGCAACGCCCACCTCTTTTAGTTTTCATAAATTTCGTATAGAGTCACCATCGTCCTAATTATAAGAGAATTCAATTAGTTTGTTACATCTGTTGACGATAAAAGAAAACATTGAAAAATGTATCTAAGATCAGAACCAATATGTCTCCATTATTAAACTTTTACACCAATACTAGCGACTTTAGTGAAGGGACGCGCGCGGGAGTTAAAATGCCCATGATTCTCAAACTACGGATATTACGGATTTAATTAATTAAACATTTTTATATTAAATTAAAATAACTCATCTAAAGATACATACTTTTAAAAAATAATACATATTTAAAAATTTCTCCTATAAAGTCAAAAACAATTTTTAAAAAATAAAATAATTAAGATTTTTCTTATAAGATTTATGCATAAATATATTAAACCTACTTTTGTTTACATAACATACACGTATATTATATATACTTATAATAATTACATATATTAAAAATAATTTTTATTGTTTTAAGCTTTTTTATACCAACAGGGTTTGAACTCTAGGTTACTGCTAAGGACTTGTAAAACAGAAGACTTTTTGTAATTATTTATTTATTCATTTAAACAGTTCAATAATTTTAAAGAGTTATCTAATATGTTTACATTATAACGTTATGAACTACAATCTACCGTACTTTACCCCTATTACGACGTATATGTGCTGACGGAAAATCGGCTCTACTCGGAAATAAAATCAACAGAACTCGGACTTAAGGCAAAGCTTAATTAATGCTAAATAGTGATTTTCCATTAATCTTTATAACGAATTTGCTTACATTATGAATACCAAATAATATGCTTTATATAAATTGATGCTTTTCTTATCTTTTCCCTTGAGGAGAATACAAATAAAAAAAATATTTACTCCATATAAAATATAAATGTAAGCTACTAAAAATGTATTTATTCAATAAAAATGTATGAATGCACAAATGAATCAACTTTTGAAAAATAACATATTATGGGTAAGATTATCTGTGACAGTTTCCGTTGATTAATTTTTTGCGTACTTATAAATTTTTATATAAAATAAATAAAAACCACTTTTGCGCATGAAATCGAGCGTTTCTTGACTCCATTTTCCAAGCGATTTTAATGCCTATTACCTGTGTATTCGTCACGAAATAAGCAAACAAAGAATATACATATTTTTGGCATGTAGCTTCCTCTTAAGACGCGGTATTCTGCATTTAGAATTATTGTAGATGAGTGACGCCCACCACTTTTACTTGTCATAGAGTTCGTATAGGGTTATCAATCCATTGAATTTTTTCCTATAGAACAATATTATTCCATAGAAAAATATCTATTTATCCTTTAGTTTATTAACTTATTTACCTGAAATCGACCTTAAAGCGTTGGAATTTTGAAAAATTAATATTTTATTTTTTACCTGTACAATCACGCAGAATTACCTGCATCCTGTGTGGAGTTACGTAACAAAAACATCATCATCATTTAATGGCCAATACAAAACAAACTTACTCGGTTTTTCCAGTTATCAATGCATTAAATATGTCTTTAAATGGACGCATTCTAAAAAAATAATATAAAATTATAAAAACAACTGGAAAAAGTTGAATATGTTTTGTAATACAGAGTTGTCCCTTGAGGATAATTTCTAATACTCGATTTTTTGCTTTACTTCACTTTTTTCTTTTTAAAAAAAAAATTAAATTTCATAAAGATATTTGTATACGTGATAGATAAATTTGAATTAAATATGTTATTCAAAATATTTTTTTTTTGTTTTAAACCACTTTATTTTGCTATATACGTCGACCGGTTTCGGTTGATCTCAACCTACTACTATTTCTAATGCTATTTTATTTTTATGTATAATTTTGACTCCTGTATTTTTATAAAAAGTATGGTTAGTATTAATTAAATGTTCGGCAAAGTCTGAATAACCAGTATTTGTTAAACACCTGACGTGTTTTACTCTAATATTTCCAGAGTGGCAAAAAACGACTGCGGAATTCATCCAAGAAATAATCTCACAGTTTTAGAACAATCAGCTTCCATCGCCTTGTGGCAAACGAATTATACATTTGTACACAAGCCGCGGCCTTGGGACATTTCATTTATGTTTGTTAATTATTAATCATTTTTGAAAAACAATATTATTTAACCGATAAATGCAATATTCACGTTAAATAAGATGTTCAAATATTTGAAATTAAATATTATTTACAATTAATTAATATTTACAATTAATCAATTTAAATATTAATCACGTAATTTTAGATGCCAAAAATTCTGACACACGTCCACTGTGCCTGCCGTCTGCGCGGGGACTGACGAATGTTTGAAATGGTCTTATGTAAATCAGAATGTTAGAGAGAGCGCGCTAATATTTAACGCGATTGAAATGAACAGACGTAAGCGACTGCTGAGAAAATATTTAATAAAACACGACACATTTAAAATAGAAAAAAAATCTCTCGTTATAGTTTTATTTGCATTTAAACATACACTTTAAATTTTTTTCATTCCTTTAACATATTAAATAACAGAACAAAACGTGTTTTTAATAAGTTTCGGAGCTTACTTTGCGATTTTTTTCTATCGAGGGAATTTCATATAATTAACGTTTCGGCAAAACAAATGTATAGATATAATCTTCAAAAATAACATTTATTTTTTTTGGAACTTCAAGACTTAAGGAGTTAGCGAGAAACTGCTTATAAATCGGTAGAAATTGAAAATACCGGGTCTTAACTCCTTCCTGTTCCGTGTTACAAAATCACCTAATATCTACATATTAAATGTAACTGTTGTTAGGATCACTTAAACTGGGAAGCGGGTTAGCTAGCATTATTAACGTTTACCTCTCTGAAAGTAGTATAATGAAGGCCATAACAGGCACTAAGACTGGTAAGTCTCCGGGACATGATAAACTAAGTATTGAACACATAAAATACAGAGGTAGATACATACCCAAACTACTAAACATACTGTTCAACGCAATACTTAAACACAACCATATACCGGGTGCAATGACGAAAACGATTATAACTCCAATCCTGAAATCGGGACAGCCTGACATGACTAACTCCAGCAATTACCGGCCAATATCTTTAGCAACTATAACTGCAAGATTATTTGAAAGGGTAATATTAAATGAGATACATGATAAACTAATGTCTAAAGATAACCAGATGGGATTTAAATGTAGATTATCCAGTAATATGGCAATACATACTGCAAAGCAAATAACAAGAATTCTACAAGAAGTATACGGGTGCTTCTTAGACCTAAGTAAAGCCTTCGACAGGGTCTGTCATAAAACATTATGGGATAAATTGAAAGCTAGGAATATACCTACTTTATTTATAAACACACTATCCCGATGGCACTCCCAGCAGGAAAATGTTGTACGGTGGGCAAGTACATACTCCCAGCCGATATATTTGCGGTCAGGAGTAAGGCAAGGAGGGTGTATGTCCCCCATTCTATTTAATGTATACATGGACGAGTTATCAAGTCGCCTGGACATCAGAGCGGGCTGTCGTGTTAACAGTATATGTATGAATCATATAAGCTACGCGGACGACATGATCCTCCTAGCTCCGTCGATCAAGGGATTAAGATTACTCCTAAACACTTGTAAAGAATATGGAAAACAGCATAATATGATGTACAACCCGAAGAAGACGGAATTGATTGCGTTGCACCACGGAAAAAGTCAAGATACAAGTAAGATGCTCCCCGTATACCTTAACGAGGCAAAAATAAATACATGTTCGAACGTGAAATACTTGGGGCACATTATTAATGAAGACTTATCGGACGATGGCGATATCGAACGACAAAGGAGAAGCCTAAGCATAGTATCTAATATGATTGCCTGCAGATTTTGCAAATGCAGCAATACCGTTAAAAAAATACTGTTCAACGCATTCTGTACTGGCCTGTATACGTGTGAGACATGGTGTCACTACTGAACTTGCTCGATGGAACGACTCCGAATTCAATATAATGACGCCTGTAGAATAATATTTGGATACCGAAGATATAGCAGCGCATCGACAATGTTCACGGAACTAGGACTGAATGGATTTGCCAGCCTGATGAGACACCGGGTCACTGGATCCAGGATGCGGCTAATGGCCTCCGTCAACACGTTGGTGACAGCAGCCTACCAGCACCAAGCGCCACTCCTGAGTGAGTATATCTATATGGGACGTGTGGGATTGCACTAACCTCCCCACATTCTGGAATAAAATTTATACATTTAATAATTTATTATTATTATTATTATCTAGCTCTAAAGAAGCTGAGTTGGCAACACTGCCTAAAATAGTCACGAACCTAGAGTCGACGGAGCAATTCTAGAACAATTTGAAGCTGTATTGTGAGGGGGAAGACGGACTAAAAATTCCATGGCCCACTTAATTTTTTATTCCATGCCTCATCATATTGTCACGTAACGAATCGGACACGTTCAAAACTCCCGCGAATTCAATTAGTCAGCGGTGAGTTGTTACCATTGTCGCTGTGCGCGCGCCTGCCTTGCGCACGGCCAAGTTGGTAAAACTGCTCTACGCTCGACACGCCGGCCATTCAAATCACCAACCGCCAGACTCACAATCTAGCCTTGGCCCTGTCAACATGTCTGTTTTGCTATCGACCAGGACGCCATGATTGCGCGCCTAAATTAACGGCCGCTCTGTACAAGTATTTTCGAAGCCTGTACCTAATTGCTGTGCCTACTCACCATGGAGAAATGTACGCGTAATAGCGCGTACAGTACGGAAGATAACCCTCCTTTTGTGGTTCAACATGTACGCGAAACCTACTACAAATTCATGTAAGCGGATTAACTATCTTTACCTTTTATGTGCCTTTTGTGACTTGAATTATGCCTACACACACGCTTGCCAGCCAGAACCTAAATTATCAAGAGAGATTGTTCCTAACGAAACGCTAGGATATTTAGGATGTAAATGACCCATCTCATTTGTGTATCTGTTTGTAATTGTGCTTTGTAAATATACTATCATATCCCATTAATGCGTTTCCTTTGACGAATTCGAAGTGGTTTGTTTGGCAATCCGTTCCTCGTGTAAAAGCCGTAGCTGACCTGACGCCTGATGATCATGACCTCAACCTCTACCACCTGAGCTAACGCCGATATGTACTAAGGCACCCTTTTTGCAATGGACCTCTCACAGGGAAATTGCGCCCTTTACACTGTCGCCTAACATGGGGCAAAAAATTTTTTTTGTCATCCCTTCATAAGCCAACAATAGACTACCTCGTGTTCGTCAATTGAAATTCTATTCATGTACATTATTCTTGTAAAAACATGTGATTTCCTTCTTAACAAATGTCCACAAACCGTTTTTTTGGCGCGCTCGCAAAAAACTGGGTTCACAAAATGGTGGCCACGCGTGCTCACACCTTGCCGCGTATCGTGAACACTCACGACAACTACAAACGAACACAACAGAGTTGTTTTTGTTTCTCAACAAGCAATAAACATCACGAATTCGTGTGTGTTTATTTTTTTTTTTCAACGCCCATTTCAAAACCGTAATGTCTCCTTTCACATAGCGAACATTACCAACAAATCTCCTTCCTTCAACTAGTGTAAATAAAAACACGGGTTTGTCTCAACACTAATTATACATTTATTCCTAATAAATTATAGGTACAACTGTTTTTTCCTCTAGTATGCAAATACGAGTGTTAACCTTCCAAGTGCCTTCGACGAGTGTTAACCTTCCAAGTGCCTTCGACAAGTTTTAACCTTACAACAAGTGACGTGAAAAGTGAAATTAAATTCATTCCTTTTCTTCAACATCCTCAATTTCAAATCAGTAAATCTGTGGCCAATTTTTCTTCTCAACAAGTGAAAGTGACTAGTGAAACTAAAAAACACAGTTTTACAAAGCAAAGTCCTGGCCAATTTTTCTTCTCAACAAGTGAAAGTGACTAGTGAAACTAAAAAACACAGTTTTACAAAGCAAAGTCCTGGCCAAATTTTCAAAATTTCAAAACACTTCAAAAAATTCCGGAACACAATCATCTTCCTTTTTTCAAATACCAAGCAAACCTTCAAAATGGACTCACCCACTGTACCTACAGAAAATACATTTGGTGTAATCACCAACATTTTCCAATCAAAAAGAGAAATATTACTACAAGCTCTTCGTAAAAGGGAACTGTCGCCAACTGACAAATCAAGGAAGTCGCTTATAAATTACGCCTTGTACTTCAACAAGAAATACATCAGGAATTTACGTTTTAATTGCCCCGAACCAGAGGAAGCAAAAATAATTACACCAGTACCACCTGAGTCAAAAAACATACCAGCACCGGTCTTTCCACAAAATAAAAGTTACGACCTATCATCCTGGAAAATTAAATTCAACGGTCGCACCGATGTGGAAAATTTTATTGACAGAATAGAAGAAACTGCCCAAGTCAGAGGAATTCCCATAGAGATCCTACATCGCAACTTTATCGATCTCATTGCACCCGAATTGCTCTCGTGGCATAAATCACAGAAAAAAAGGGCAGATTCTTGGCCCAAACTAAAATCAGCCCTCATCAGCAGTTTTGGAAAAAAGGAAGCCCAACACAAAATAAAACTATCGCTGTTTGCAATCAAGCAACTTCCAAATGAATCAGCTGCCAACTACATACAAAGAGCTGAATTCATAAACGCCAGGCTCTCTTCACCTGTTTCGGACAACGAACTGCTGCCGATTATAATTGATGGTCTCCTCCATAAATATGAGAACATCATTACTTCACAAAAAATCCTCAGCATAAACCAACTTAACGACGTTTGCCTTCTATTGGAAACATACCAAAACAGAAGAAAAGACTCTAACGATGCAAACGAAATCATCAAACCAAGCAAATCCTCTGGTATCAAACCAGAATATAATGAAAGAAAAACCTGCTCATTCTGCAAGAAAACCGGTCATTCTCAAACTACTTGTTTTAAGCAAGCTAACCTCCAAGAACCCCGAGACACCAGAGCACCTAAGAGGCATTCTTCCCAAAACCGCTCTCCACCTCGTGACAATCTACGAGAAATTTTCAAAAAATCAAGACACAATTACGAGAGATTACACGCTCCCAATAAAGTTGTCAAACCTCCACCGGACTTTTCGAAACCCCCTCCAAATTGGGTAAACAAGAAGCAAAAAAACTAATACCCAACCTCTCGGGAATCCATTTCACTCCAAGGCCTAAGGAATGGATAGAGTGGTTGATACACGTAAAATACTTCAACCAGGCCTTACATCTTTCAACTGTTAGTTGCAAAGAAGCTCAAGACGGAAGACCCTATGCTCAATTCTCCGTCAATAATGTCACCTTTTCGGGACTTATGGATAGTGGCGCATCTATTAGTTGCCTCGGCAATAATGCACACATACCTTTCGTCAATTGCGGATTTAGAATCAAGATGCATTCTACACACGTCACAACCGCAGACAACACAGCACAAACTGTCACAGGTTCTCTAGCACTACCTGTCAGTTGCGGAAACAAAACAATCACGATCAACTTCTTAGTGATTCCTTCAATAACCCAGAACTTTATCCTCGGTGTAGACTTCTGGAAGGCCTTTAATGTCGCCCCCCAGGTATTTAACACTTGCAACAACAAGTCAGTGAAATTCGTACAGTAATACCTTACGAAAATCTAAGTTCTGCTCAGTCACAACAATTAAAAAGGATGATCAACAAATTCGAATCAATATCCTTCGAAAAATGCGGTTTAGGTCTAACTAACCTAGTCGAACACCACATCAAAACCAATGGACCACCCATCAAACAAAGGTACTATAACCTAGCTCCCCAGAAACTTAAACAATTGGAAAAAGAGTTAGACGAAATGTTGAGTTTAGGCGTTGTAGTTCCTAGTAGAAGCGCCTGGACCAACCCAACTCTACTTGTATCAAAAAAGGACGGCTCTGCACGATTCTGCATCGACAGTAGAAGGCTTAATGCTTGCACTGAGGCTGACGCCTATCCACTTCCATTTGTTCACGCCATCCTCGACAAACTACGAAACGCCAAGTTTATATCCTCAATTGATCTAAGCAAAGCTTTTTGGCAAATACCATTAGATGCTGCATCTTGTGAAAAAACTGCGTTTGTCATACCAGGTAGAGGTATGTTCCACTTCAAAAGGTTACCATTCGGCCTCAAAAACAGCCCTGCCGAACTACAAAGGTTAATGGACAAGTTATTCGGCCCAGAATCGGATAATAACTTATTCTGTTACCTAGACGATCTCATCATCATAACTGACACTTTCGAAAAACACATTGAAATGCTGGAAAAAGTCTTCCAACAACTCAAGCTCGCCGGTCTTACCATCAACTTGAAGAAATCAGAATTCTGCAAGTCCCGCTTGCGTTATTTAGGCTTTATTATCGACGAAAAAGGTCTGAGAACGGACCCAGCTAAAGTCGAAGCCATGGCAAATTTCCCCAGACCCAAAAACGCAAAAGAAGTCAAAGGTTTTCTAGGACTGGCCGGTTATTATAGAAGGTTCATCAAAGACTTCTCCAACATTGCAGCACCCCTCAACAAAATCACTGGTACACGCAAAGGCATCAGTAATTTCTTATGGTCTCCTGAAACCGAAAAAGCCTTCATCACTTTGAAATCTGCTCTACAAACAGCACCTGTGCTGAACTGCCCTGATTTCACACTTCCTTTCACGCTCCATACTGACGCTTCTAATGTTGGAATCGGCGGAGTACTAACTCAGGAATTTCCCGATGGAGAACACCCTGTAGCTTACTTTTCCCGAAGCTTAAATAAACACGAAAAGAACTACGGAATAACGGAAAAAGAGTTACTGGCAGTAATGGATTCTATTCACCACTTTCGAGGATACATAGACGGCAGCAAATTCACTGTAATTACTGACCACAGTAGCCTAAAATGGCTAATCTCCTTGAACAATCCATCCGGTAGACTCGCTCGTTGGTCATCACGCTTGTCTCAATACACTTTCGATGTCATACACCGCAAAGGCGCCGACAACATTGTACCTGATGCACTCTCAAGAATCGAGCTTGCTCTCCTAAACACCGAACCAACTGCTCCCATTTCTTCCACTAAGGACACCTGGTATCTAAAGATATTCAACGGTTGCATTAACTCTCCTCAACAGTTTCCCAATTTTATCATAAAAGAAGGACAATTGTACCGTAATTGCAAACCTCCTTTGTCTATTCTCGAAGACCATGCCTGGAAACTGGTTGTTCCTCCTGAAGAAAGAGAACAAATAATATTCAACAACCACAGTGCCCCGGAATCCATACACCCCGGAACCTTCAAGACATATAAGAAAATATCCTTGAAATATTATTGGCCCGGTCTTTTCAAACAAGTGCGAAATTATATTTCTAAATGCGATACTTGCAAAGCTTATAAACACAGCACTGCACCCCCTGCTGGTCTTATGGGTAAACCCAAACGCGCCGATAGACCACTACAATCACTGTCAATGGATCTTATTGGACCTTTCCCCAGAAGTTATGCTGGACACATGCATATACTCAGTGTAGTGGACATTTTCACCAAATATTGTTGGATTTTCCCTTTAAAAAGAGCCACCGCATCTGCAGTCGTAAGCCTTTTGGAAAAACACATATTTATACCTTACGGAACCCCCCGTACAATTATTGTGGATAACTGAAAACAGTTCATCGCAACTGAATTTAAGGAGTTCCTGTCCAAATACGGCATAAAGGACATTTTTTATAATACTCTCTACACACCACAGAACAACACTGTAGAGCGTTATAACCAAAACATCAATACTGCCCTGGCTATCCTAGTTGATAAAGACCAACGCACTTGGTGTAAAAACTTGGAAAAAATTCAAGCAGCTATAAACAACACGGTAAATCTTACAACCGGTTACACCCCATTCTTCCTCAAACACGGCATGGAACAAATTGTTCACGGCTCTCTACATCGGAATATTGATTTTCCATCATCGGTCCCCTCATCTGAAGACCCTGTAGAAACATATGCTCACCGTTTAGAAGAACTCTCTGCTATCTACAGCGAAGTAACAGACGCTTTATTACTGGCCCACCAAAAAAGTGCGGACAGATACAACTTACGCAGGAAACATGTCACTTTTAATAAAGAGGATATTGTCTGGAGAAGAAACAACACATTGTCACAAGGTGCCATGTACTTCTCTGCCAAATTGGCACCCCGCTTTATAAAGGCTAAAGTACTGAGAAAAATCTCAGATTTGGTGTACACCCTGTCCGACATTTCTGGTAAACACATAGGCAACTACCACATAAAGGACATTGTCAAGGCTGGAAATATGGAAACAATAGAAACCATCACTCCTGTCCCTACGTTTGTACCTCATTGGCAGAAACAACCACTGCCATACACTACAAACTTTGCTTAAACAACTATCTATGACGGTTAGTTTTTAGATTCTCACGGCCAAAAGCAAAAAAAAAAAAAAAAAACTATCTATGACTTCTACTATTGATCTCACAAGCCGTCTACCATAGTGTTATTCGTTTTTTGTTGAAATCATTAGCCTTTTTAACCATAATGTTCTTGATTTTCATAAGTTAATCATCCATTATGGTTTGTTGTAAGTAAATCTTACACGACAAGGTACAATAAGTGTCAATTGTAACCTTGACCTCGGTACACTATTTCTTTGTATATAAACTTTTGTTACTATTCTTTTTCTCACGTTTCACTTTTTCTCATGTACACACCTCTTTTGAAACTGATCATTTCAGAAAAGAGACACCTCCTCAATGTCGGTTTGTATTTTTGGGTACGCGCGATACTCGAAAATGTTCTCCATTCCCTGTTCCCAACACACCAAGTTTTCTTGACATATCATTTTATTTTTTTGCTCTTGTTCTTCCTATTGTCCTTCATATTTGTTCTAATGGGTTCCATCGTATAAAACAATGACCCTTTTGCAACATACACCCAATTGAGGTGAATGTTCTACCCCTGTAATTTGTAATCAAAATGCGTGTGTATTCCAGTTCGGTATCGTCATTTGATTCAAGTTACACAGGTGTAACAAACATAAGTTACAATTACCATGTTAAAGTTTTTTCAGTTTTCCCAAAATTGAATGGCACTCAACTATCCCATTTGCTCTTGTCTTTTTTCAGAATTTGATATTGACACGTCATTTCTGAAAATAGTTGTTGTAAAGAAAAACAAATTGCAATTTGTCTTCCTCATCAATAACATTGTACCATGCATAACACCTTTCGGTCACATTGAGTATGTAAAATCATAGGATCTCAACTTCCTGACCCAAATCTGTTATTTTGTCGCACTTTATTTTGTCTTGAATGACATTAATTTGCCTTGTTAAAATACACCAAGCCAGGTCACTCATATTAAGTTATCCTGTGTCTCAAGGTGCCCTCCTTTTTGTATATAAAAATGTATAACATGTAAAGTTCACAACACTCGTGTTTGTGGCAATTGGTAACACCAAGCGTGTTTCCTTGCTCATTTTGTTTGGTCATTTTAAGTAGGTAAAACCCAATCAGGTCTTAAATAAACCACTACAAACCTTTATATTATAAGCAAAGAATATGTAAAGCCAAATAGGCCTCCTTTGCTATATATGAGTCGTATAGTTCCTATCTACGATAAGTCCACTTTCGTGAAATGTTGGCAAATTGATATTTTTTAATTACAAGGTTTTTTAAATAAAAACTAGAGAATTATTTATTAGGTTGGCTTTGTTGTCAAACTACGGATGTAAATAATAAGATAAAACCATTAATTTCATAATAGTTTAGGAGTAATTACGTAAATAATGATGGACTTATCGGCATTTGAAAGTAACTGTCAAATTAATCGTATATAGGAACTCACCAGCCTGTACTTATCGGTGTTTGTTTCTCAACACCGTTGAAATGTGAATAACAAGTATAGGGCCAACAAAAAAAAAGATTTAAATGAAAAGAAAATATTTAATGTTTTATTTTTTTTTAATAAAAGTTAGTTAAGAAAAGTGCATAGAGAAAAATTAAATAAAATACAAATGTACCCACGAAATTTTTTTTTTTATAATTTTTTACCAAAAAATTTGATGGATTAGAATGTGTTTACAAAAAAAAAACCTCAAAATATTTTTTTTATTGTTTTCCTAAAAAAATAAACAAAATATTTTTTGTACTCTAAACAAAAGTAAATAATCATTGCAATATTTAAGAATTAAACAAAACCAATTTATTGAATGAAACATAATATTATTATAAAAAGTAAATGCAGATATTTTATGATTACAATTTTTCTGTATTTATCACAAAATATTCAAAAACTATTGTGCTAATCAACTAAATTATAGAACAAAACACAAAAATATTATATAAAAGGAAATGCAGATATTTTGTGATTACAATTTTTCTGTATTTATCACAATAAATTCAAAAGCTATTGTGCGAATAAACTAAATTATAGAACATTTATTTATTTATTATTAAAATGATGAAAGAAATGTAGCAATTTTATGATGATAATTTTTTTTTTGTATTCATCTCGATAAATTCAAAAACAGATATTTTATACAAAAATCGAGGATTTTCAATTATTAATTCTTAATAAAAACTCGTGGTTTTATACAAAAACAAGTGTATTATTTTTATTAAAAAAACTTTTGTTAATTGGCCCATAATATTATGTACCTTACTTATTACAAGAAATAAATAAATAAAATAAAAACTTTTGTTAATTTGTTAATAGTATTGTGTACCTTACTTATTATTAGAAATAATAATAAAAAAACTGTAATAAAAATTAAACTTGAAAACAATAAATAGAAACTTTAAAATTATTAAAAACAACTGAGCGAAGTTTTGAGATCACCCAGTAATGGCCGACCCTCAATGAATGATTCCACTCAAAATAGGAGATTTTTAAGGACTTATTACGGCTATCCACGTGTTTTTTGCAAGATTCCTTGATGATAACTCGTTTTCTAGATGTATTACCCGCCACTTGAACAACATTTGTGGTTAGATCGGACATTATTTAGCTGTAAAAACGTATAAAAAGGCAGACACTTTTACAAAACAACTGCTTCAGCGGCCATGTTAGAATTTGAGAAATGCTTCCCCCCCATTGGCTGCCTGGACGAAATCTTTCTCGCTCATTGGCTGCCTGCACGAGCGGTGGACTTATCGGCTTTTGGAACATACTGCTTCGTGGATTTATCGTTGTTTGGAACTCATTGCGATTTTTAAATCCACTTTTCGTAGGTTTTTACGGCCGTTTTGAACTCATCGATATTTGATTAGTGTGCTAAAGAGCCGCTAGAGTAAAACTGCATCATTAGTTCATTTTTGGAGAAAAGTGGACTTATCGTAGATAGGAACTATACGACTCATATATATTATTTTTTTGTCTTGTATAAAAAATTCTTGTTGACATATGTCTTGTATTATGTCATCACTTACCGTGTAAACTCAACTTTTGGTTTTGTCATCACAGTATATTGTAAACAAAGAGTAAGTAAAACCAATAGGTCTCTTTCGCTATATTTGTGCGCTGTGTAAGTAATTACTACCATCACATCACATGTCTTGTACAATTGTATCTGCTTGTCATGTTAACTTTTGTATTATGCTGGTACCAATAACTATCGACATCACCGAGTATGTTTATTGTGTACTTTGTTCATATGCCGTCTGTATTGAAATGGAAACTTCTTTATCAACTCAAACGTAAATTTGTCTTCCACCATGATACGAGAGATCGTTATAAAATCCACCATGATACGAGAGATCGTTATAAAATCCACCATGATACGTGCGAACGTTATAAAATCCAACGCTATACGAGAAGCTCGTCATAATCACTTAATTTTTTCGCCAATGCAGCGAATAGGTAATTTGTCTCAATGTTTTGATATAAATACCTACTGTCTTACACCCTTGCAATACTAGGCTCGACCTTTTTTTTCAAAATCGTTCAAATTCTAACATGATACGTGAAGACGTCATAATACTTACCGTGATTCGTGTGAACGATATAATATCAATTGGCCTTTCTTAATTAAGATTGCCACCTGTTTATACCTGAACTACCTGACGTAGATCATTTTACCCGGATATGTCTGGTCATTTTAAAAACATTTGACACTTTTGTTTAACTTGCCAAACAGCAGGAAATTTCCCTCTTGGAAGAATTTTTTTTTTTTTTTTTTTAAAATAACATTGAAGCTGTGCATTCAGCAAATTTTGGTTGAACTGATGCCTGTAGACTTCTTGTAACTAAACCCAAGAACTATCTACTATCCATTGACCATGGACTAATCATCGGCTTCACTTTTGATTATGAGGTATCGTGTCGTAGGAGGTCAATCGGGACATGACACAAAAACACCTAACTCGTCGGCTGGGAAACGAATAAGAAAACTCCCAGGTTTGTGAAATTTGAACAAGGGTCTGTCATTTTCTCACAAATTTGTAGAAGATTAAATCGACCCCTTGCCTTTCATCCAATACACATGAAAGACTAGAATTGTATTATGTTGTATGTTATGTTTCATCACACCTTCTTGTAAATGTAATGAGTCGGGAAACCTGCTGTCAAATATATTTCGCTCTCTCCTAAAGATCGAATCCGGACTCTAGCCAGTTTTCAGCAGATTTCTGTACTCAAACATCTTCTTTCGTCATCACTTTCACCATGTACATATTGTTAAAAATTATTCACGGATTTGGAAATAGTACGATAAGCATTGGCTTATCGTCTGTCAAATAGGACAAACCTCATCCACGAATCTTTTTTTCTCACCCCTTCTTCCATCATCCCTTCACCCTTCAATGAAATATATTCACTATGTTTTCTTCCTTGAAAGCCTTACGTTGTTACCGCTTTAGCGATGACATTGACCATGAAAGGTCAATTGCTTTCAAAGAAGTTATTTTTTTGTCTCACTGCACAAATATGTTCTTGTATCAGTGGATTTGTATTCAGTACTATTGCACTGAATGGACTATACAGAGTCACCTCTTGATACGAAAACATATATTTTTTTTCACATTTGTAAAATATCAACTAGTTAGGAACATCTCTATCTTTCTCTTTCTCTGGTTTCTGGCAAGCAAATCTCTTTCTTCTACCCAAGGCACATTTGTTTCTCTCCAACCATTTTTGCATCATTGGTCTACCAGGCAGGTAAACTTCAAGAATTTTGTTCTAATAATAATTCACCCCTGGACTAAAAAGAAGCCCAGCAGCCTCTCTCATCACCAGCTGAGCCCTCTTCATTGCCGCCTTCACTACCGTCACGGAGGTCCCCTCTCTTCAGCCTCGTTATATAAAAAGCACCCGACCACACTCAACTCAATCAAGTGTGAGCCGTTTGTGCAGTTGCGAACAAGTTGTCTCACAATATAATGACACTTTCCAAACAACAACCTCCGAGCATGTCAGCCCCAGGTTAGTTGTCCGTTCCTGCCAAATCAACAGTTGTCTTTTGCTCCATCAAGCACTGACACAAGCACTGTCTTGCAAATACTCAAACACGCAGACCAACCAGTCGCCGTTCATGCAGACTCACCAAATGCCGTTTGTGCATACTCACCACCAACCTCCATTTGGCACCAACCGATGTTACTCGCAGCCCTGCACGCTTTAATAACCAGTACAACCTTGCTTACTACCAGCATGAATCCACTCTGGCATCTCTACAAACCTGAAGCACCTATTTTGACCTCTGTGATAGTAGAACCCCTCCGCAACAACAAAGTTCCACACCATGTTCTTTTCCAAGACCCTAGTGTTCATTTGAGTGTAATCTCAAAGGGTCATGTGTTAGTGAAAATAACAAGTGCTACGCAAACTCCGACCCACTACGCAAACAAACTACGCTTCGCAAATCTTAGCTTCCCGGACCAATGATAAACTTAGAGTCATTTTTTTTCTCTCTTTCAAAATGTCACTGTGTTCTGTCTTGTCTTGTCATGTCACTGTGTTTTGTCTTGTCATGTCATACGTTACTATGTTCTGTCTTGTCTTGTCATGTCATATGTTACGGTGTTCTGTCTTGTCTTGTCATGTCACTGTATTTTGTCTTGTCTTGTCATGTCACTATGTGTTTTATGTTTGTCATCAATTAGCTAGCACACCCAACAATCTCTCTCTCTCTCTCTCTCGCAAGCCATCTCTCTGAGAAGCCAGTGGCATGTTTTAAGTAAAAGAGGATTCTTAAGCCTATTGCTTCATTGCCACGTCGCTTTTTCTCGGGCGGGCGGGGATGTGTCACGTAACGAATCGGACACGTTCAAAACTCCCGCGAATTCAATTAGTCAGCGGTGAGTTGTTACCATTGTCGCTGTGCGCGCGCCTGCCTTGCGCACGGCCAAGTTGGTAAAACTGCTCTACGCTCGACACGCCGGCCATTCAAATCACCAACCGCCAGACTCACAATCTAGCCATGGCCCTGTCAACATGTCTGTTTTGCTATCGACCAGGACGCCATGATTGCGCGCCTAAATTAACGGCCGCTCTGTACAAGTATTTTCGAAGCCTGTACCTAATTGCTGTGCCTACTCACCATGGAGAAATGTACGCGTAATAGCGCGTACAGTACGGAAGATAACCCTCCTTTTGTGGTTCAACATGTACGCGAAACCTACTACAAATTCATGTAAGCGGATTAACTATCTTTACCTTTTATGTGCCTTTTGTGACTTGAATTATGCCTACACACACGCTTGCCAGCCAGAACCTAAATTATCAAGAGAGATTGTTCCTAACGAAACGCTAGGATATTTAGGATGTAAATGACCCATCTCATTTGTGTATCTGTTTGTAATTGTGCTTTGTAAATATACTATCATATCCCATTAATGCGTTTCCTTTGACGAATTCGAAGTGGTTTGTTTGGCAATCCGTTCCTCGTGTAAAAGCCGTAGCTGACCTGACGCCTGATGATCATGACCTCAACCTCTACCACCTGAGCTAACGCCGATATGTACTAAGGCACCCTTTTTGCAATGGACCTCTCACAGGGAAATTGCGCCCTTTACAATATATTAAAAAAAATTCCGATTTTTAACAAAACAAAGAGGAAAGTATGAGGGGGGAGGGATTGGAATCTGGGGATCAGTGGGTCCAGGGTATCGATTCACCAATCCAGGCCGCTTGCAATCACCGTCGAAAGTACATACATTGGTTGACGTTTTTATTCTTGAGTCTCGTTGAAGGTACATACTCACTTACGCCAAACGTCAAAAGTCATTCCACTCAAACAACGAGTAGGTCGAACCACTCGTTGTTCGAGTGGAATGACTTCGTCGAGAATCGAGGCCCAGGAGTGACAGATGTATGAATCCGTCATCCATCCCTTCCACTGCGATGCAAGGCAATGAATGAATGAATAAAAAGGTTTCCCTCAACTTAAATGTATTGCTGAGGAACACCTAAAATTTCAGAGGAAATGTCCGGAGGCCCGGATTATATACAAACCGATGCCGTTCTACTCGTTCCACATACTAGCCGTCTTACACATAAACTAGTCAAAGAAGCGACCTCAAGCATTCTCATGAAGCCAACATCAACTGCACCGGGGATCAATGTTACTAGCTCCTTAGAGCAGGCTCATTAAAATACCCTCAGAACAGACTCAGTATGCCCAGATTGCATCTGTGCGTTAGAGATGGAAATATGAACACAATGATTAATATACTTAGACTAAACATTTACAGAGAATTATAATAATTATAGACATATGAAATCAGCACACAGCACCGGAAAGCACTAGGAAAGGTTCATGATAATTGACTAACAAATCAATAAATTAATAGCTATATCCACACCGTCTACAAGTCTACGTCCGCACATCAACATTCCCGACTGCCAAACAAATAATTAAGTCGTATGTCATTTAAGAAGAAGATAATATTAATAAATCTAAACGAAACACAACAAGACACAGAAAACAAAAAGATAAAGGTTGATTCCTATGAATCGAACCCATGATCTCTATTTTGGGGCATATAAGTCACACGTTTATTGGAGTTTGGACTAAGCTAACAAATTGATACCTAGGTATGATTCTGCACTTACAATCTTATCTGTGACGTTTATGATGTATTAAAATAATCTAATCATAGATTATTCAGTTATTATATCTCTGCGAATCTAATTTACATTCTGTTGAGTTCAATAATAATTTATTATTGTTATATTATCCTTTCGGATTTGAAACAAAGTTTCGGCGCTAATAAACAAAACATCACAAATATATGTAACATTATAAGTGTAAAATTGTGTGCAGTGTTTGTTGGTGGCACTAGAGTAGAGCTTCGTGTAAATGTATTGAAGTGTAACTGACAATGTATGCAGATAAGAGTCATCAAGTGTCAGCTCTCCTGGCCTGCCGGTCTCGCGCAGATCTGAGACGGTTCCGGGGGAACTCTCCTTCCTTCCCATTCATCACCTTGGCTTGCAAGCACAACAGGGCTGACTTATTGAAGTTGTTATTGAAGGATGACACCTCAGCTGTTGTTGTTCCCCACCAGTGTTCAGTGGAGCAGGAAGATGAAGGACACAATTCTGTATATTACTCCATCCGCTCCAGCAATGTGGAGCTCCTCCGCACACTCCTCTGGTCAGTAACCTCTGAACTCTCGGAGCAACTCGTCTCCGAGTCTTACGAGGAATTACTCTTGAACAATGTTCTCGTGTCAGAGGAAATGCATCTGTTTGTCCAGTACAAGTTGCTCGATCTCCGTTTCTTCTCCAGAGGCGACGAAGCCCTTCCTGTCACTTCCACAGCTAACATCCAAGAACGCATCCAACTGCTTCTGGAAAATATAGCGCAAGTTAATACTTATACAGAAGTGGACAGTCACTTTTTATACACGACTAAGTTTATAGTTCAGAATATCCACATACTGAAACATCAATTGAAATCTACGTATAATAATTTGCCCTGGGAAGAAATGGAGTTCTGCTTGGTGAGCTTTGTGTCAGCCCACATTCGGCGCCAAGATATGAATTTATTCTATCTGTCGGTACTGAGGAAAGAGAAATTACTGAAGGAATTGGACAAGTTTGCCTCTGCCCTGCAAGAGTTGGAGGAACATATCGGGCGTACAGATGTATGGGAACTTCGGAAATCTGTGATCCTTAGCCGAGAAAAAGTTGCCGCTGACATCAGCTGCAGATACCCCCAGTTGTACACTGACTATAAAGAGGTGAGAGACATATCCTCGCTCCAGATCATGAAGACATACCTAGACGCTGCATTGCTGGCAGACTCTGCTTCTAGACTCGGCCAGTTGACTATCAAGAGGGCCCTCCAGGTGACGGGAGAGCATCTGAAGAACACATTGGACAGCCCCAAGCTCTCCCCAGCCGTGAGTGATCTTCTCCTCTTCTCTGCACCCAAAGAAACCAGAAAAGTCCTGCGAGACTTGCGCAACTCTCTATCTCATCCACATCTAGATTTAAAAGACTCTATACTATATTCTAGCATTCAAAATGACATTAAAAAGATTTCATCTCTTATTAATGACATCACAAATACCAACAAACTTAACAAATTAAAGTGTATGCTGACCACGCTCAAAAATTGTGACAGTGTAGATGAATTTTATGAAATTGTAAATGTCTTACGTAATGTTTGCATTGCGGATGTCGATACTGATACAGTTACAAAAGACCACCGAAACCTAGCAGATCTTATTAGAAATATAGAAGATAAAACTCCATATGAGAAGAAAATTTTTGCTGAAATAGAAGATGTCCTAGAAAAATCCGAAAGACAGCCTTATTTAAGAAAAGAAGACTATTTATCTTTAAAAACACTAGTAAACATTTCCTCCTATTTTGATGTTAACGCCACAAAAATTGTTTGCAACATGATGAGGACCAAGAATCTCCTAGCAAAAAGATCCTTAACAAACCTTCCATCATATCAAGAAAAGCCTTTAGATGAAAGATGCTTTTCGCTAGGTATCCTATTATCCAAATTTTATAACAGCGTATCTTCTAGAATTAAACCAGAGATTGCTGTTCAAATTATACATGCAATAGATAGAATTAATTATACCGGAACAATTGATAAGAGTAATATAAAATGTATTGACGGATATAGTAGACAATTAATGGGTAAATTCACCGAGAATGACATTGGACAGGAAAAATTCGTAAGTGTTAAAAATAGCAGCACGAGAATTAGGAAACAGCTCTCGCTTATATTAAATGAACTGGAAAATACCATGGGGACTGACAAAATGTGCGGTCAGTTATATGAGCATCTTTCGTTACTCTATAAAGATGAGACTACAAATAAATTTATGATAGAAGGCCTTGTGATGGATACCATGTCCCTTTTAGATAGTTCCAAATGTGTTCCCAACAACGGCCTGTATCTGGATGGGGACATGCCTTTGTTGAGTGGCAAATCCTTGCGCAATCACTTGGCTCACGGGAACGCCTTGGTAGACATTTTGCCAACTGGTGCTGGTTACGCTGTACTCCTAAATGCCGTGAAACTTACTGAAAGTAAAGACCTTTTACTGACCTGTAAAATAGGCAACATTTTAAAACACAATATAAAACAATTGAGACGAAGATACGAGCGGGGCTTATCTATTCTTAACAAACAGAAGGAAATGTGGAAGTCTCTGCTTGACGGGAACTTTGACAAATTCGCATTAGGAATCGCGGGAGGAGCTGATATTTGTTCAAGAATGGAAGATTTGTCAACTACGCTACACTACGCTGCGCGGGGACCCAATATTGAAACTATCAAGTTTTTGACTAAACAGAAAATGATCAACACTGAATCGAGAGATGTCAACGGTCACACCGCCCTGCACGTTGCCGCAACCTTTGGAAGGGATGTCGCTGTGAAATTCTTGATAGCAGAAATGGGAAATGAAATTAATCAAGTTGATCATTCTGGAAAGACACCATTACACTTGGCCTCCAAAAATGGCCACAAAAAAACTGTCATGACTTTGCTTTCACTAGGAGCCAAAACAATTATCAAAGATATTGGAGGACGTTCTCCTTTGCATTACGCCGTGTTAAACAATCACTTAAATGTGGTCAAAATTCTCTTGGTGAAAGATTCTATTGTGGATGAAAATACTATTATTGGGGGCTGTACTTACCTTCACACAGCCGCAGAATTCGGCCATGTAGAAATAGTAAAGTATTTGCTGTTACATGAAGCCGATGTCAATGCTAAGACTGTCCTAGGAACCTATCCATTGCATCTCGCAGCAGGTAATAGTCACCAGGAGATTGTCAACTCTCTGATAGAGAAGGGGGCACACGTAAACCTTAGAGACTCCAAGGGTTACTCCCCATTACACTACGCAGTGGAAATGAATCATGAAAAAATCGTCAAGATCCTCCTGGAAAAAGATGCTTCTGTTAATAACGGAGATGTGATATACAATCACACACCCTTCCACGTGGCTGTTTTCAATGGAAATGCATTCATTGTAGGTCTACTGCTGCAACATGAAGCAAATGTCAATGCTAGAAGAAATAATGAGCGCACTCCACTTTTCCTTGCGGCGGAGGGTGGACATGCGGATATAGTTGACATCCTGTTGCAGAATGGTGCTCTGGCGGATAGCAGAGAAGTCACCGGATTGACGGCATTACACATTGCTGCTCACCTTGGCCATGCTTCTGTTGTAGAGACTTTAGTCCAAAGGGGGGTCGACATCCAAGCCACATCTTCATGTCAAGCGACAGCATTGCACATAGCTGCAAAAGCAGGTCACCAGCAAGTGGTAAAAATTTTGCTAGCTGCAGGAGCGAATGTACATTCTGTAAATGATAAGATTTTGACTGCTCTGCATCTCAGCGCCCTATTTGGTCATGAAGCGATTTCAGAGGCTTTGATTAAAAAAGGAGCAGAAGTAAACTGCAAAGACAAAAGGGATGCAACACCTTTACATGCAGCTGCTACAAGACCTTGGAATCACAAAACTGTTCAGATGTTGCTAAATTATGGAGCCAAAGTTGATGAGAAAGGTGATGTTGGTAATACAGCATTGCACTTTGCATCGTTTGGTGGAGAAAGACTAACAGTAAAAGTATTGCTCCAAGGAAAGGCTGATGTTAACGCCGAGGACAACGGCGGTAACACCGCGTTGCTTATGGCTGTCAGTGGGAATCACAAGGCAACTGTTGAGATCTTGTTAAAGTACGGAGCAAATGTTAACCACTTGGATTCTGCAGATTTTTCTGCATTATGCTATGCAGCAAAGAATAATAATAAGGACCTGTTGAATATCTTGATTGCCAAAGGAGCAGATGTTAATGTTGGCGGAGGTCAACTTCTGTTAACTGCAATTAAAGCAGGACATAGACTTGTAGTTGAAGCTTTGTTGAAGAATAAAGAAGTTGACATCAATATTATAGATCGAGATGGATCAAACCTCTTATACACAGCTGCTGTGAGTGGTGATGCGTTAATAGCCAGGGCGCTTATAAAGAGAGGTATTAAAGTTGCAGATTGCATACAACACCCTTCACCATTATTTATAGCAATGTCTTACGGATATACAGAGTTTGTTGAAGTTTTACTAGAAAATGGAGCCAATGTCAATCCCGCGGATCCTAATTTATCGCCACTGTATGACGCAATCCAAATGAATAAACCAGAAGCCATAGAAAGGTTTCTCCACTGGGGAGCAAACCCTAATATCAGAAATTCAGATAATAGAACGCCGTTAGAGCTGGCGGTTTATGATGCCCAAATACAAAATACCTTAATACTGCTACAACAAGGGGGTACTAGGATTAATGAGAGAGGCACTGATAACTGGACATTACTGCATATCGCGGCTCAAGTGGGTAATCTTGAAGTAACAAAACTCTTAGTAGACTTAGGTGCAGACGTAAATGCTAGAAACAATCAAGATTATAAACCAATCCACATAGCCGCTGTACATGGCAACCACAACATCTTGTCATTCTTCTTGGAGATTGGGATAAGCATTCATGATCTGGCATACGCTGGCTGTACCCTGATACATTGCGCCACGTTAGGAAAGCACCTCGCTGTGGCTCAATTCTTGATTGACAAAGAGGTTGATATTAATTCCACTAATTTAAACGGATCCATGCCTATTCACTGTTCTGCTGAACTGGGACACACAGAGATGGTCAAGTTGCTATTACACAGCGGTGCTGTGTATGATGCCACCGACAACTTTGGAAGAACATCTGCAGATTTGACTAAAAGTCAAGATATTAAAGAAGTGTTAGAGTCAATTGGAAAATTATTTAACGCCGTCAAAAAAAATAATGTTTCAATGGTTGGTATTTTGATCAAAGACTTGGCACAATATGCAGATGCGAAGAGTTCTGAAAATTCAACACTATTACATATCGCCTCCCAGGAGGGCTTTCACGAGGTTTGTGACATTTTGTTGAAGAGCAAAGCCAATCCCAATGCTGTTGGAAAGGGCGGCAATTCTCCTCTGCATTACGCATCCAAATACTCTCATCCAGCAATAGTTGTTTCTTTGTTGAAACATGGCGCAGCATACAACCTCAAGACTGACAATATGAAGACTCCGTTGGATTTTGCTACACAAAAAGATATAACATATTTACTGCAAATTGTTGCCTCCTGTTACCGGAAAGTACGAACCCGCGATGTCAAGGTAATTAAAGATATAACCAAAATAAGGGACATAGAAACCATAAAGGCGGTAATGAAGGCTCACGACGCCGATGGCAACACGCTTGTGGTTGTTGCTATGAAATATGATTTCCCCGACGTAGACCAGTTAAAGCAGGTTCCACAAGCAAATGTTTCCGACATTTTATTCAGGTTTAACTTAATGTACAAACATAAAAGATTCACAGAGGTCATAGAAATTTTAAAACAGCTGCTAAATAACAGAATCGAAATACTGGGAGAGGATAATCCAGGAACGCTGGACGTGCAATATAATATAGCGCTAGTATTGTACAAACAGGGTAAATATTTTGAAGCCATGACCATGTTGGAAGATATCTATCGGAAGAGAGTGGAAGCATTTGGTCCTCACAACCCTGACTCCCTGGAGACCAGAAAATTTCTGGCTGTATTATTACATCGGCTGGGAAGGAACAAAGAGTCATGGGACATATTAAAGGAAGTTATGCCGAGGCAACGGGAATTGCTAGGTAATGAGCATGAGAATTTTTTGCAAACTAAAATCATCGCAGGAGGTACCCTTGCTGCCCTGGGGAAGCATGAAAAGGGCTTGTGCTTGTGCACGCAAGTCTACAAAATATATAAAAACACACTAGGTGCCCAACACCCTCATACTCTTGAACTACAAAATAATATTGCCAGGGTGTTGCATGTTCAAGGCAAGCTCCACGAAGCTTTAGCTTTGTATCAAACCGTTCATGAATCCAGAAAAAAAGTTTTAGGTTTGAATGATTCCGAGACACTCAAAACCAGGTGTAATATGGCAAATGTTCTTATGGACCAACAAAAACTAGACGAAGCTTTGCAAATCTTTCAGGAAACATTAGAAATTCAAGAAAATGTGTTGGGGCTCAATCACGAGGACTCTATTCGTACTAAAAACATGGTGGCGGTTCTCTATCTCCATCAGAATAATTTTGCTGATGCCCTGAGGGTTCACAAGGCAGGGTTAAATGGGAGGAATACTATTCTTGGTCCCAACCACCCAGAGTTCACAGATCTGGATGCAAGACTAGATAATCTGTGTAAATATTTAAAATCAACATTGGATGCAGATATTGACTATGTTCCTCCTTGTGATTTTAATTTATTAAATGCTGCAAGTGTTGATGATAGGGGCGAGGTTTGTAGATTGATAAAGAATGGATCAGACGTGAACACTGTGGATGATGAGGGTAGAACAGCGCTGCACTTTGCTGCCACAGTGGAGGTTATGGAGCTGTTGTTGGACAGCGGAGCCGATGCTACTGCCGTGTCGCAGAAGGGGAACACTCCCCTGCACCTCGCCACATCCCGAGCTTGCAGACAAACAGTCCGTCTCTTGTTGCAGAACGTAAAGAGAACCAAACCCAAGGCCTGTCATAAATTTATCAATACTAAAACTGTAGTAGGAGGTTCCACAGCTCTGCATATTGCCGCTAAGAAAGGCGCCACTGATATTGTGAGTTGCCTGTTGGAGTACGGTGCGTGCTACAACAGTCGAGACAGAAGCGACAATCACACGCCTCTGCAATGTTCTCGCAGTCCCTCTGTCACCCGACTGCTGCGTTTAGCCGAGGAACTGTTTGAGATGGCGGTGCAAGGAGGCACTGTGCTTCCTCAGGGAGACCAGAGGTATTTGACGGCAGTGATGAACTCGAGAGATACAGAACACAAAACCCCCCTGCAGGTGGCATTGGTTAATGGCCACACCAGCACTGCCAGACTTCTTGCTGGGCTTTTAAAAACACTTGATTAATCAACGTCAAACTAACTCCGTAGGTATAGAAATTATCTTTTGGTAAAGTATATTTTGACTGCAGTTTTTTGTATTCATTAGAAACTTCACTAGTTTACTGCAACACTGTATTTGTAATTTTTTTGTGCCTATATTTAAACTGCAAGTTTTCCAAAAGAAATTTACAAAATCTTCTAAATATATTATAACTTAAAGGTAATCGGTAATAGGTACCTGTCCCGGACAGCAGAGGCTTATCACCTAAAATGTTATAAATGAGAAATAATTTATCTGTTCTCGCAAATTCTCAAATTAGTCATCTTGATAAGATTCTAACCACCGTACACGTGCTATATTGTCCTTGCTAGCTTGAATCACTAGCTCCACAAACCGTGAGACGTTAGTAATTAATTTTCAGTGCTATGCCGCATTTCCCATGCATTCTTTTTTAGAGATAAGAATAACTAACCCTATTACAATGTGTAGACACTGTACACTTTTAGCCCAATAAATAGAGAAGTAACTGGAGCAATCAGTCAGTTGTCCGAAGACGTTCGTGAAGTCTGTGTTTCATTTGCAAATCGTTACCCAAGGTAGGAAGCCAGCAATTTACAGTCTATGTCACTGGCGTGAGTGTCCAGTACAGTACCTAATGAATATATTTTTATTTCATTCTACTGAGGTAGCCAGTAATTAGGGCTAACATTTCAGTATACATACTTGGTAATGTTGTCAGGCAAAAAAACAGCGGTATTTTTTTTAAATCATAGGACACCAATATGTTTAACTTTGTATAATATTATATTGCTATCATTATAGAGTGATAATATAGTTACTATATACATTATAATAAATAATATTAGCCATTATTTTACATTGAGTATTTAATGTATGTATGAGTAAAGGCGGCGGTTCGCGCCGCGACCGAGACCGAGACCAGAGACGGAGACAGGAGACCGCTATCAGTACTTGTCATTTCGCTTTGTATGGGAGCCAGTTCGCGCGTGCGACCAAGACAGGAGACAGAGACCGGAGACCGGAGACAGGAAGACGGTCTCCGTCCCGGACAAGTAGTGTCTCGCGTCGCGTTTGAGAAAGTCGTGTGTTCGTTGTAAAAAATTACTGCTTTTCTGACGAAGACTTTCAAAGGCTGATTGATCTGATCAGACAACACCCTCCGATATACAATGCACAATTAGACTCTTACAGAGATGAAAATTTAAAGGACAATATTTGGATAAATGTAGTTTAATATTGTCTTCAAGTATGAGATCGGAGATATCGACGGACACAATGAACGCCCCTATACAAGTTCCTCGTACAATTCATTTTCTCAGAACACCAAACACAGAACGATTTCATTGATTTATCATCTCGTCAATTACAAAATATTTCTAGAAATCCACAAATTGATTATTTTCCATGGAAACTAAACAACACAAAATTATCGCCAAATGTTTTAAAAAATATGTGCTTATTCTGACTGATTCTTTCGAACGACCCTGTACATATAAGTACGTACAATGTACACGGAAAATTAAATATCACTAACATTTGTTTTTTCTGAAAATATATCTCCCACGTACGTTTTTGATGTCGTAATTTGTGTTTTCTAATAAAACTTTTTTCCAAGGGTATTTTCCTTCCCATTTTTAAGCGAGGAATTTCTTTAAAATGTCATTAACTAGACTGGCGTGGACTATACGTCCGCCTGCCGCCCGGTCACGGTGGAAACTGACAAAATTTTACTGTATTATTATATGATTTGAAATATTTGTTGTATAATACAAATTCACCTTTGAAAATGCAACAAATCTGCGCATCATCCAACGGTAACACTTTATTATGATATGAAAATAATATTATTTTTCAAAATTTAACATCTTACTTTACCAGATAAAATAACGATCTTTCGAAATCAATTTGTGTTTTTTTCTAGAAAAGTGTCCATACGTCTAAAAGTGGCCTCAAAAATGCCTAATTTCAGGTCAAGTCTAACTATTTCGCCTTAATAGGTAATCTTTTTTTTAGATTTGTAATTATAATATAAGAACAAATCATCTTCTTCTTATTCCTCCAATAGTAACTCTTCTTGGGTTTCCATTACAGTGTATATTAATGACAGTACAACACAACTGATTCCATCGACAGACTATGCGATATTGATACAGCTTGGTTGCTGTCGCGGTCTCGGTCTCCACCCACAGTACAATGCCGAAGAGACCGAGACACTTGTCGCGGTCTCCTGTCTCCGTCTCTGATCTCGGTCTCCGGTCTCGGTCGCGGCGCGAACCGCCGCCTTAAGGCAGCGACGAGTGTGATGTACCTACTTTGTCAAGAAATATTGATCGAGAGAGGTCTAAGGGTATCCCCTAAAGCAGCCTCTCCCGATCTGACACACCACACAGCTGGTGGACAGGCGCATCCTGAACACACTTCACCCGGTGAACCCGGGCAATCCTGCTAAATCACCAAACGTAGCGAACCACTTGGAGTGACCTATGGCAGAGGTGTTGATTATCCATTCAATAGTTCCCGAGGCGGCAGTACCCAAATTTATATGGTGATATTAAGTAATTATTTTACAGTAGATATATATGTACTTATTGCATATTATATGGTAGCTACAAATTTGACGTGATTTACTTTGTAATATGTTATGCTGCTGTCATTATAATTATGATTTTAAGATTTAGTGGTTATTAGTTTGAGGATACTGTTGATATATTTACTGACATCATTTATAGAATTGAGCGTAATCCGTACCGGCACTTTGCCGAATCCAACACACCATAACAGCGTAGGTAATGTAGGTAGTTGTCTTATAATGTTTTTTTTAGTTTGTATAAATTCTGTATTATCACTATTATCTTAACTATATATAAAAAATAAAAATAAATGTTTAAAAATATTAATATTGTTCAGTTTTACAGACTTCAAATGATTTTTGGTAATGTTTTGTAATGTACGGACTTGTCGTGCCTTTATTGTGGCGTGTCGGGTAGTATCTCAATAAAGAATATGCGTGATCAAGTACCGGTATTTATTGGGGAGCTGCTTGTAACAAAATAGGGACTCTACTAGCATGCATCACCTTTTATCATCAGCGCCCTTGAGGTGTTTTTGCACAAAAAAAAGGAGCTATACAAGTCATCCAAGTATTATTATTTATTTATAGAATCTCGCAAGCATACTATATCGCTTGCACTTATACACCTTAACACAAACACCACACATAATATATATTTTTTTTTTTATAATTACTCCACACAGGAGGCCCTGAAGAAAATAATTTCCCTCAAGGCATATGTCATCTTTGGGGATGCTGTGTGGAGGGTCTTTTTGTGGAGAGGAAGGAGTGAACATGGGTCTTGAAGAGTCCCATGTTGTAGGAGGGAGGAAACACAGAGGCTGGCAGTTCGTTCCACAGCCGAGCTGTTGAACTTAAGAACGAATCGTAGAAGCGACCCGTTCTCATGTGACAAATGTCAACCGTGTACAAATGTTGGGCGCGCGTTTGGCGTGTATACCGACTACGCACCGGTGCCGAAGGGATCAAATATGGCAAGTTTGCAAAACGTCTTAAGAGATTGTTTGCTATAACGTGCCAAATTTATAGAACTTAAAAATATGAGATAAACAGTAAAATCTACGTGGAATCATTACCTTTAAACCACAGTAAGCCGTTCATATGTTTCCATATAAATATTTACATTCGGCCATTCAATTAATTTGATTTCGGCCAAATCAAAAACTGAACACCCAATAGCCCATGAATTGGGTATAATGTTCTTATAATCTTTGTAAAAGCCCAGCAGGGTATAAAATCAAAAACATTTAGGACGGGTTGTTTCGGAGAATTTGAACAATTCATCAAATTTCAACGTTCATTTACGGGTTCTGTGCAAGTCCTATTCAAATTCTATTATATCATTATAGGCTAGTTGCTTGACAGAACTGAAATAAAAACAGAACTTAAAAATATCTTTCACAGAACTTGGAAATTAACTTTGAAATTTGAAGAATTGTTCAAGTTCTCCGAAACAACCAGTCCTTAAATAAATTCTTTTTAGTGTTAAATTTGAATATTAGACAATTACGAATAATCTGAGAATATTTAAAAATCTCCTACTACCACCACTGTAAGCGGAAAATGTTGGTTGTGTCATGATGGAGGACTTAGCCAGCCGAGGAATTGAACGCACTACGCCTGCCAACTCAGCCTACCGGTCAAATCTTATTTGAACACTTTTAATTTGTTATTTTTTAATGATAAACTAATGTTTATAAGACAAGGTTTTTTTTGCATAGCACAAAGGATAACAAATTATTATAAGCAATAATTAGTCGCCTGAAATATCCATACAAATTGAAAATATCTCCAGAGTAAAAATAAATGCCGCCGACAGGAATTGAACCCGCACCTTCTGATTTCCGGTCAGGTGCTCTGGACCACTGAACTACGTCGGCTTATTCCCAACCCGCCAAATAATTCAATATCCACTAGTACTTCAATCAACAATTAATGCTTATTATATTTTTCACCTGTAAACAACCAACTTTACTTTTGTAGGAAAGGCTTTGTTAGTGCTAAATTTCCCACTAGATGGCGTCGAGACATATTATATCTACATTTGTTGGTGAAATATTTTACAAATAAATTACCTGTAAAATTGAAAAAACTTTAACATGCTTAACAAAATCTGATTTATCTTATCAACGGGACTATTTTTACCGATACGGTAGTTCATCAATTCACATTGAACTAATACAGAAAGCTGTTAAGATTTCGGTGAAATATTTACATAAGTTAGTGAGAAAAGGACGATCAAAGTGAGAGTGGACGATCACTAGTTGAGGGCAATCATTGTCTAGTTTACCCTACAATGAAAAAAAATACAAAATAAATAAAATTTATTCATTTCAGTATTAAAGTACAATTTTATTATTTCACTTATAAAACAATTTAAGTAAATATAATTTACTTTAGAAATGAAGTACTACTTATTGAACATTACATAAATATGATATTTCTTTAACCCTTCAAGCGTCGAAAGGACACTACTAGCCACATACATCATATTCCATTAGAGCCCCTGAAGAACAGATCTGACCGAGGCGTTCATACAATACAAAAGTATTATTATCTCTTTGTATGTAATGCAGAGATATGTGATTTGTTCGTCGTTATAAAGAGAAATAATTATTCTTTACAATTTGTCTCAAATTTATACTTGATTTCGTGGAATAAAATCCTAAAAATTGTCAAAGTATATGATCACAAATTGGAGGAATTTTTTCATTGAAAGTTGAAAGTTAAAAAAATATTAATATTTTTTTCATTATATAAACAGCATAAAAAGTGAAGTAACAATGTTCTTACTAATTCCCTACTTAAAAGTTACATGTTTTCTAAATATCGAATTCTTTCAAAATTATGGATGTTTCGTGTCAAAATGTTTTGGTAAGTTTTCTTGCTATATATTTTCATGTTTGATGTTGTAAATTTAGTATTTAGAAATATCCATATATATTTCAAATAAAAACATAATTTTTATCTAGTTTCTAAAATTTCAACGACTTCATAAATAAGAAATATATAGAACATTTAAAAAAAACCTCAGAAGTCTTCCTAAATTACATGAGAAACTTCGCCGTCAAAATCCCCGGTGACTGTTGAGTCGGGTGAAAAAGGTGGGTAAAGAAGCCTGAAGGGTTAAAAAAATTCATAATATTATAACAAACTAGGGGTTAAAATTCCTACCACCCCAAATTCTTACGTTTATTTCTTATTTTACTCTAAAAATATATCACAATGCATTATTTTACATAAACATAAATAAATGTGTTTCATATAGTGATTTAAATTTGGGGTATTATGCCATGCTGCGATACCTCCTTCTTTAGCCAAAGTTTCGGACAGCATTACAGTGTCCATTATCAGGACAGATGCATAGATATTGTGGTAAGTGTGTATTTATATATGTCGATGTGATACCGTGTCCGAGCTGGTATTACAGTATGTATTATTTAACACGGTTTTTTGCATTTAGTTTTGGTCAATTATCAGATACCAAGAACTATTGAACTTAGCCCCATTGTCTTTATTAATATTAATGGGATTTTTATGAATTTCAATTGCCTCCGTAATTAGACGTGCTCTATGTGTTTTGGGTCTTCCACGATTTCAGGAACAAATCCAATATAATGGCCAGTCTCAATTAAATGCTCGGCAATTGCCGATTTTTCAGGGTGGCCGAGTTTACACGCTCAATGTAATGCAGTCCGAAACGTTGGCTAAAGAAAAATGTAGCACACAACACGGCATAATACCCCAAATCATATATGTTTCATGTACATAATATGATAATTTACAGTGTTAAACACTAAATAACGGTAATAAAAAATAAACTTTTCACTCTCAACTTATGTAAACTTTGAATTGTGTTTAGCATAAGTCTAATAAAAAGTGGATACATAATAATACCTAAATAGGTACTAAATTAACTTGTATATTTTATAATTTAAAAGTTAATAAAATTAACTATCACAACATTCTGGCATGTTTGTAAAAATATATACGTACATAATTTCAATACAAAAGATATTGTTATTCAAAATTAAATAAAAATCTGATAAAGGTAAAATGTTATTCGAAAAACATTTGTCGGAGATTCAAATTTTTTTTTTTTTTAAATAAAGCTACCATATAAAAATAATAATACAATTTCTTGTCTTAAAAAATGGTAAAAATGATTGTTACCTTACATAATATAGTAAGAACTTTCAAACTTCAGTTTTAACTGTTGTGGTCACCGTTGCCGATTCTTCTCTTGTTTCAACTTTTTAACTAATTATTTATTTATGCAGAAACGGTATACAGTAAGCTCATGTGAGAATTCGTCCATGGGTGCATGGTGCATCTCCCATTTCACCTCATTCCTTTGAGTTTGTTTCCAGGTCCTATGAGGGTCCCCTTTTTCCCGCCTATGGATCGATCTGGAGGATCCTTTAGCGGGAAGGATTTTCCCATCGGAAGTTCCCCTTTCTCTTCCCTGAAAGCCACACTAGGGAAGAATCCACTGAGGTGGTCTCAATTCTCTCCTCCACTCCCCCTAGGTTCCCCAAAGTCTTCTAGTTTTTTTTGGTGGAATGGTCCATTCTTAGTCCCACGAGTTTCTAGGGAAATAGAAGATCCACTCCAGCAGTGCCCCGAGTGCTGGGATAAAATCTAAATTCTCCGAGATGCACCCTGTAACTCGGAGACACTGTACACCAGTGTCATTCAGCTTGAGCATGGGAGCTCATACCATAGCTTGGGATGGCTATTGCAGGTCGTGTTTCCATTTTTGCCGAGCGATGGGTTCGCCACACTTCCTACACTCGCTGACAAGCATAACAACTTGACCATTATGCTCGATAGCTGAACACAAGCTGATTTAAAGCTGAGAGGAACAGAGATTAGGCGTTTGACGGGGACCATTCAAATGTCAAAATGGCGCAAATACCAACATAAGACACTTCTCTAATTGTTTTTTACAACTCCGCAAACCTTTTCGTGCCTTTCCATCTCCACGGGTCTTCTACACGAATAAAGGCAACGTTCACAAACGTACGGCCGGACTCCGGTATGTTTCAACTTATGCAAGTCCAAACTGGCCTTATACCCACACGAAAAATTACACTCATTACAGAAAAACAGCTTCTCTTTCGTGTGGGTAATTTTGTGATTCCTTAGATGCATCTTCTGTCGGAAAGATTTAGGACAAAGATCACAAGAGAATGGGCGTTCGTCCGTGTGAATCATTCGGTGAACTTTGACCGAGTTGACTCTGGTGTTGGAATAGTCGCAAAAATCGCAAAAATACAAGTCGTTTTCTTTTTTGAATTCACCCGTTTTGTATTTTTTGGGACGGCCCGGCTGTTGCTTCTTTTCCTGGTGTATGTTTGCGGGTGGGGGGAAGAAAGGTTTAAAGATGTTGCCCACTTCCATTTTGCCGCCGCTGCGATAGTCTTGGACTCGATAGTCAAGTGATATGCCTCGAATGCCTTGTTCCGGATGCAACGGTAACTGAAATTTTCACGAAACAATAAGTTTTATTATTAAAATTAATGGAAGTCATATTAAAAAGACTGTTAGAATCCTGACAACATTCTAAATCAAATAATTGATCAAAGATCACAGTTTGAAAGGGAGATATGTAAATAAGAATGTTAGAGGGAGCGCACTATTATTTAAAAACAATTATAATTAAGCGAAAATGATGAAAATATTTAATGAAACATGACTCGTTTGAAATAGAGCAAAAATCTAACGACTAATGCTTTACCTGCATTTAAAGATACACTGTAATTTTTTTCATGCCTATAACATATTAAATCATAGAACAAAATGTGTTTTTAATAATTTTCGGAGCATACTTTGGGATTTTTTTCTATCAAGGTAATTTAATGTTTCGGCATAACAAATGTATGGATATTATCTTCAAAAGTAACTTTTTTTTTTGGAAATTAGAAGAGTTAACGAGAAACTTGTTATAAATCGGTGGTTTAAAACATAGTGGGTTAAGTTCATAATCACCATTTCCGATTGGGTCTCCAAACCTTTGCGTTCGCTCAAATTGTACGGGACATCTTCTGGACGTTCCCTCCCTTGATTACAACTAACGTCGACCGCGTCAGCTTTGGGCCCGATCTTTTCATTATGTTTCAGCCTGTGATTCTGCATTAAAGTCTTGTGCACGGTCGTAAAACTACAGACGTAGCATAGATACAACACCTTGGAATGTTTTAGTGTATGTTTCTTTAAATACAAGAGATTCGTGGCGGTAAAATCACACAATTCACAACTGTAGGTCTTTAATTCGATATGGACCGATCTATGGTTGACCAATTCGCTTTGGACCGCAAAGGTTTCATCACACATGTTGCATTTGATAACGGTATCTTTGCACTTCATCTCGTGCTTTTCTAGGACGCTTTTAACCCGGCAACGGTACCCGCACTTGGTGCAAACAAACGATTTCTCTTTATGAAGCAGCTGGTGTTTCAGCAATCCGACTTTTCTTTTGCTTGTAAAGCCGCACTCTTCACAGAAGAATGTTTTATCTGTTGTGTGCGTGTTCTTATGGTTGATCAAGTGTTCTTTTTGCCGGAAGGTGGCGGAACACACGTCGCATAGGAACGGACGTTCTCCTGTGTGGATCATTGTATGAACTTTAACAGAGTTCAAACGCTTGTTAGAATAATTACAAAAATCACAAAGATACAACCCGTCGACACGTTTGCGTTGATTCCTTTTGAACTTTCTCGTCTTGTAGTCTTCGTTTGACTGCCTTTTCGAATGTGAATTTTTTGTACTGCCGTCGGAATCAGAATTGAAGTCTTCTTCTTTATTTAGACTTCCATCTTTTTTTGCTGTAGGGTGTTCGTCTTCGTTGCAGCTGCTATTTTCGTTGAAGTCGTCTAGACTATCGCCCATATCATTGTTGTTTCCGCTGAAATCGGATAACTTAGCGGCGGTCTTCAGTTTCACTTTGACTTTTAACTTCGATAAGGGATCCGTATCGGATTTCGAGTCGTCTTCTGATTCTTCGTCAGGTTGGAATATCTGAATGACCTGAAATAAAAAGGTAATAATTAACTAACAAAATGCTACAAAACTAATAGGCCCTCCACACAATCCCATTTGCAGAACCCAATATGTTGGGTTTCTGCAAGTTGGATCGTGTGTAGGCAAAACCACCGACCTAATTATTATTATTCCCTTCGTATAATAATACGGCCATCGGAATAATAATACGGTTGGCGGTTCAACATGTTCGGTTCTGCAAAACGGATTGTGTGTAGGGCCTATCCTGCCACGGTAAATAAAGACTTTCAAGGAATACACTGTGTTTTTATTTACCACGGCAGTATAAGAGCCAGTTGTTTCACAGAATTTGAACAATTCATCAAATTTGAAAGTTAATATATAATAAACAACAGTCCCATAAAGGAATAATAACAGCACTCAAATACAACTTTCACAGAATTTGAATATGTATTAATTATGAAATTTGACAAATTGTTCAAGTTCTGTGAAACAACTGGCCCTTAAATATACACAAAGAAATTTTTCATTTAAATAATAATATTCTCTATAAATGACGTGATAAATCACGGGATATCATAATTGTAGGATTTGTGAAGCTGAAAGCATATTTATAAAAATAATATTTGCCTCTGTATTTATTGTCTTTCAAAGAAGAAATTTACCTATCGAAGGTTAGTAAACAGGAAAAAATTACAATCCAATGATATTATAAAAATACAATACATGTTATATTCAATACTAATAGAGTAAGAAATGTATCACCGTATATGAAATGAATATGTATACAGGGTGTTAAGGGGACGTACTTGACTTATTTTAACCAGGGATTCCTGACATTATTTGGAGTAAAAAATGTTCACAAAATTTTGGAATCCTGTGACATTTTTGATTTTTTTTTTTTTTTCAAATTAAAACATAAAAAATCAGTAGGTATTGGACGGTCAGGATCGAGGTTAGGGGTTTGTCGGTTACTAGGATGAGTGACCAGTAACGACATTGTGGAAAAAATTTTTACTGCTTGGTTTGGAAAAAAAAAAAAGTCAACGTATTTTGGAAAAGACCAAAACATCTTTTACATTTTTTACTCCAAATAACATCAAGAATCACTGGTAGTACGTCCCTTAAAACCCTATATAAGAATAATTTTCAAAATTAAAAGTTTATGCTTTACCCAAAATAGTGTTTATTTATTTCATTACTAGCTGACGTGTACCCAGCGTTGCTTGGGGACGTTTTGAGGATGTGCGGCCTTTTTAAGATGTAAAAATCCGTTATACATTATTTTCATGTACCTCATAAGGTTTAGCTAGGGTTAGCAATGTAAGCGCCCGAAATTTTTTTTTACAACTGATAATAATAATAATATTCGGATGATTTGTATAGCGCCATTTTCGTGCAAAATCACCTCAAGGGCGCTGTACAAATATATAATACATTTCTACAATGATCTTTGTTATTACTAACTATATATGGAGATAATACAATCTTACCTGGTAGGTCACTTGAGATTAACACTTAATTAACATTAACTAATTGTTTATTAGCGAAATTTAGATACAGGATTTAGGACATAATTGGAAAATTGGATATAACTGGACTTTCTCTCAGGAATGGTATATTTAATTTAAGAGTATGACAGCTTAAAAAGGTAAGTTTTTAGTTTAGACCTGAATTCTGTTGGACTTATTATGGATCTTAATTCCGGAGGGAGTTTATTCCAAGCCTTCGGCTCAGATACTTCGAAAGCGCGATCACCAAACTTAGTATTTGACTTGCGCTTAGGTTCCATCAGTCTGCCTACAGCTGCTGATGTTGCTGATCTAAGAGTTGACTGCCTCAGACCAGTGTTTTCCGGGACGCATAGTTCAGAGATGTATGGTGGGGCCATTTCATTGATGGATTTAACCAACATCCAGCACAATTTGTACTGGATTCTTTCAGGGCACTTGAGCCAGTGAAGGTTACGTAGGTGTTCTGAAATGTGCTAATATTTTGAAACCCCACTTATTACCTCTTGCTGCTGCATTAAACACTAATTGTAGTTTGTCAATTTGATATTTTGGAAGGCTGGCATAAATGCCGTTGCAGTAATCGAGACGTGAGACTATGTAAGAGTTGATAAGTAGTTTTGTTGCTTCTGTAGGAAGATTTCTTCGGACAGACTTGAGTTGTCTTAGGTGAAAAAAACCGGTGCTTACAGTCCTATTTATTTGACTTTAAACAAAAAGTCTGAATCTAAATCGACACCGAGAAGTTTGGGATGATATCGCTGCCGGAAATAGGTGAATCGTCTATGAAATGTTGACGTTTGTTTGTGGCCGCCCAGAGAAACTCAGTCTTAGATGGATTCAGCTACAGCTTGTTTGAAGACATCCAATCTTGAGACTATTGATTTCGTTTGAAGCGCAGTAAAAATAAATTTGCTGATCGTCAGCATAGCAGTGAGACAAGAGACCAAATGACTCGATTATTTTGAAGACATCATTTGTAAAGAAAAGAAGTGGATCCAAAACGGATCCCTGGGGTACTCCTGAAGAAAGTGTTACTTGATATAAAAACATACTTTTATCTTCTTTCTAAAAATATAATACACATGATATATATATATAAACCTTCCGGAAGAAATTCTCTAAATGACAGTGAAAACCCCATCAAAATCCGTTGCGTAGTTTAGAAGAACTAAGCGCACAAACAGACAGACGCGAATAGAGACTTTGTTTCATACTATTAAGAGATTTTTTACAACTGTTGAAAGAATGTGATCTTTCTTGGGGTACCCCGTTCTAAGGTCACATTGTACATGGTTATTTGTGTGAATTGTAAGTATGCTAATTTTTTTTTTTAAGTAAGGTTTTGTAAGCATGCAAAATATAAACAAGGGGAAAATTAAAAAGCAAAATAATAAAAGAAAAACATAATATTATAGAAGAAAAATATATAGTGGAATATATACAGAAGAAAAACATAAAGATGAAAAACATAAAGATGAAAAACATACAGAAGAAAAACATACAGATGAAAAACATAACATAGGGTTAATCTTTGTTAAGTTGCAACATTGTATCTATATTCTTCCTTCCTGTGTCCATAATCCATATCTTAATACTTCTTTTGAGGACGGTTATTTTTTTAATGGTTTTTGGTTAATGGGTTACGAATAACCTGACAATATTTGAAAATCTCCTACTACCACCACTGTAAGCGGAAAATGTTGCTTGTGATGGAGGACTTAGCCAGACGAGGAATTGAACACACTACGCCTGGGTGGGACCCAAATGCGATGTCAACTCAGCCACGCTAAAAATGAATAGGGCAGCGTCTGTGGCGTAGCGGTATGAGCACTTACGCCGTCTTTATTTGCAGTAGGGGGTTCATCCTCGTTGCAGCTGCTGTTTTCGTTGAAGTCGTCTAATCTGTCGTCCATATCATTGTTATTTCCGCAGAAATCGGATAACGTAGCTGCGGTCTCCAGTTTCATTTTGACTTTTAACTTTGATAAAGGATCAGTGTCGGATTTTGAGTCGTCTTCAGATTCTTCGTCAGGTTTGAATATCCGAATGACCTGAAATAAAGAGGATAATTAACTTTAACTGATTTATTTATACTGGGTTTTTACAGACGATCACACTTACGTGAGAACAATCCAGTTATGAAAGCTCAGTTAATACAAAACTAGGTTTTTTTAACACTGCACAAGAGTCCCAACTGGTCCCAACCGTCTGGAGGCAGTGACACCATGGCATCCCCAATGGAAGGAGATAGAGAAGAGGAAGGTGGGTAAGTGTTTGGCTATTCAGATCTGGTCACTAAACATAGCTAAAGCCGTACAAGTTGCTTTAAAGCAGCGAATCAATTCTGAATGGTGGCTCGACCCTCGGCTTGCTAGTCAAGACCCTCACCCCTCGCCATGGATTCCGTCAACAACTACAACAATTACGATCGTAATGTATACAAGGTATCCGGAAACTCGTAGTACAAGCGGGAAACTAGCGAATTTACATCACATTCTGAATAGGTTTTGTGGTACAAGAAGTGTCGAAGGGGAACTTGTCTCCAAAAGTTTTTTAACCATTTAGTTGCTGAAAATAGTAAAAATAAATAAAGAATCGAAATGGTCAAAATGAAATAAAAAAAGGTTTTTTTTGTTTTTCTCTATGCGATGTAGATTCACGAGTTTCCCGTTTGTACTATGATTTTCAGGACACTGTGTATAATTATTATTGTAACAAAATATGAGAACATTCCAAACCTTTTCATAATTTCTGCCATTTTCACTTAGCTTCTTCAAAGTTTCAAAATCACTATCAACATCGTCATCATCTCCGTCGAAATAGCTCTCTCTTTTAATCGATACCTTGTCACCACCACCTCGGTGACTGCGTTCATGCTCCTCCAAGCTAACTTGATCAATAAACACGTCCGCGCAAAGGCTGCAAATCAACTGCACGCACGTCTCCTTATGCTCTTCCAGTTCCAAACCATCGCCGCAGCTAAAATCACACTTGTCGCAAACGAATATCTTTGCATCGTCGTGCGTTTTTCTATGGACTTCCATACTAGATTTTAAACTGCTCGTAAAGTCGCATAAATGGCAGAGATAAATTGTTTCTTTTAAGTGGCGTATTCTATGGTTTTGAAGATGTTGTTTTCGTCTGTAGCTGGCGGTACATAGGTCACATTTGTACGGGGTTTCGCCAGTGTGGATGAGGTAGTGAACGCGGATGGAGCTTAGTCGTTTGGTAGCGAATTCGCACAGATTACAGCAATACATTTCACCATCTTTTGTACAGATATCCTTGTAGCGTTCGATGGTATCGTCGCCCTGGCGAATGATGCTGTTCAGCTGGCTGAACTCGTTGTATTGGTCGAGGAGACTTTTGCTGGAGGAAACGTCATAGATAAAGCCGCCAGTGTGAGCCTGGAAGTGGAAAGAATCACAGATGAGCATTTTGTCTTGTAATTTGTTTGAACACCGCAACAAGAATCCCAACTGTTCCCAACCATCTGGAGCCCATGAGACTATGGCACCCCCTATTGGGGTATGTTGTGAGGCTGAAGATAGTGGGGAGGGTAAGGAGATGGGGAGAGAAAGGTGGGGAAGTACCGGGCTATTCAGATCCAGTCACCATCAATACTGAATGGTGGTCTTACACTAGGGCGATACTGATAGTATCTTCCAATCTAGAACTTGCCTCAAATATACTACTCATTATGTTAAATGAGTAAATTGAGAAGTAACACAAATTAATCAAGTAAAATTTACTGGCACATGCCGGGATTTGAACCTGCAACCTCCGGAATCCTAGTCGAGAGCCTTAACCCTCAACCACGGAGGCAGTCAAAATTACTCCTTTTTTTTAAATATCCGATACACAAAGTATACTTTGTATCCTGATGAAGAACCATTGATTCTGAAACATGTCGATATTAATTTATTATTATTATAGAATAAAATATATACCTTTTCTATGTGAGATTTCAAATGCTTCACCATTTGATTTTCCTGGCTGAACTTCAATTTGCAAATATTGCATGGAAACTTCTTTGTGCGTATGATCCCATGATTCTCGCTATTCGGGTCTTTTGCCATATGCAAAAGTTGGTGCTTCTGCAGGTTGCCCTTGTGCGCGCAAGAAAAGGAGCAAGCGCTGCAGGTATAGATTTTCATGGACTTGGCGAGCTTTGCGTCCTTCCCTTTCGCGTGCAACGTTTTGTGCTTTTGAAGATGTTGGCGGCGCGTATAGCTCGCAGGGCACACGTCGCACAGGAACGGACGCTCACCGGTGTGGAGGTATTTGTGTACGCGCACCGAACTCAATCTTCTACTAGAAAACTCGCAAATATCGCAGTAAAATAAGCAGTTCGCATTTTTTATCGCAGATTCTTGCGGTTGATTCAGTTCGATTTGATTCAATTCCATATTACATTCATTGACTAAGTTTCCGTCAGTTAAAATGCCAACTTTAACGCTGTTATCAAATTGATTGTTTTTATGTGCATCTTTATTGTCGAATTGTTGAGGTAATGTTGTGTTTTGAAGTTTGCTGTCTAAGGTTGCATAATTTATTTGTTTATCTTTAGTAGACAGTGTTTGATCCGGCTTTGTTACTAAAACTTGTGAGTCTTGGTCCAATAGGTCTTTCTGGAATACAAAAATAAACAACATATTAATATTACATCGTTCAACTCCTCAGGCTAATTTTTTCAGTTTTGGGAACAAACAGCTATTACTAATAGTCAATTCGTTGTGTCTCCCTTACCGTCAAAGTTAGAAATATGAACTAAACGGTGTTAGAAAGACAAAACACCAAGCTTTATAGCCAAATATAGAAGTTGACCAGAGAATTAATAAAATGTGCACCAGGTTCCAATCGCAATTTGGGAAAAATTTATGAATTTTTTTAATAATTCTTTTTATATGAAACAACAAAACATTTATCTAGTAAAATATGTTTATTTTTTCATTATCATCAATTAATTCATTAATTTATTTCAGCGATGATAAAGCGTAAGAACAGCTAATTTTAAAACTTGTTATGTTTGCATTTAAAATTTTAATAATTATATGTTCACTTCAATTAATAAAATTTGAAAGCGTATTTCATCACCTTTCAAAAAGAGTTTTTATATTTCCGATACGTTCAGAAGTATCCATATATAAATATTTATTTGGATTTTATTGAGAACCAGAAATATACACAAATTCTCCGACTTTCTGACAGCACCTTTAAGAAATATAATGGTTAACATCAGTGGCGGTTCTTCCCTTGGGTCACAATTGATGTTTGACCCCCCAAAATTATAAGACTTGGTAACAAAGAATGTAAAAATATGTTTAACCTTAGTATTTGAGTATTATTTACGTATGTATTTTTGTACGCATTTATGAACCCTCTACGTCTGTCTCGATACAGGCATTTCCTAGCAAGACAGGCATCGAAAAAAACACTTGCAATCACACTTTCTACTGATAAATAAATAAATTATATTTGTAAAAAAAATGGTATTTAAAAACAAATCACAATAAAGTATGAGCAATATTCATGAATGAGAGAGAAATGTAATAAAGTAATGGCACACCTGATCTAAATTCAATGCTTCCTCTTGTTGAGCATCGTCTTCCATACATGTTAAAACATGTTCCTTTAATGCACTTTTAGTAGAACTAGAATAATCACACCCGTCACATTTAAACCACTTTCTCTTATCATCGTGACTCAACTTATGCTCCTTAAATAGCCGTTTCTTCGAGCATGAAAAATCACACGACTGGCAAATAAAAAACGTCTTTTCCGGATGCATTTTCTCCAAATGACTCTTAAACCTCGATCGTAACTTTGCCGTATATTCACAAAGACGGCAAGCGAAATGCAAGTAATCTAGATGCATTATTCTGTGGACAGCCAATGCGCTTTTCTTCGAAAATGTTTTATCGCATGAGTCGCATTTTCGTATGACACTTTCGCATTTCGCTTTGTGTTTTTTCATCTCAAACGGACGTCTGCAGCGATAATCACACTTTGTACAAACGTACGGTTTAATACCTCTGTGAATGAGCTTATGAAGATCCATACTCCCTCGAACGCCACATGAGTAAGGGCATTCGTTGCAGAAAAACAACTTTTCTCTCGTGTGCGTTAATCTATGATTCTTCAAATGTTCCTTTTGTCGGAAAGATTTGGTACATAAATCGCAGGTAAACGGACGTTCGCCGGTATGAATCATACGATGGGATTTAACGGAGCTCACTTTCCGACTCGAGTAATCGCAAAGATCACAATTAAACAACCCGTCAATCTTTTTAAACTGCTGTGACTTTTTGACCGGCAATTTCCCCTTAGTAACGTGATTTTTAACCATATTTTGCGTGTTATCTTTTTCTGGTGCAACCATTTCAAGTGAATTTTTTTCAAGTACAACTTGTTCTTTTGCAATAACTTCACTGAAATAAGTTTCCCTTATATTAGAACCAGAATGTTGCTGTACATTATTCAATAATTTACTGCTGTAAAAGTTAGCGTCTTGTTTTTCTTCTTGAATAACCTGACTTATATTATAATTCTGCGTCGTTTCAGGTTGAGAGTAAAATCCTGCATACTGATTTGTTATGTTGTAGTTTTGATGGGGCATTTTGCAATCCATGGCTCCCATGTGGTTGTAATGATATTGTTGATCCAAATTAATGGTTTTGGATCCATAAATGTTATTAGGATCCATGTTCATCATATTCTGGGTTGGCGGGTACACAAAGTTCGCCTAAAATTAGAATAATACAACGGATATAACCTATATTTAATTGACATTGTTTCATAAAAGTTTTACAAATAATAGTGAGTGAGTTTGTGCAGAATACAAAATTAAAGTAATATTTTCATTCAAAAATTAAAGCATAAATTCAACTGTTAATATAAAACCATTTGCACAAATCTGCAATGCAATTAAATCAGATTTTAAACAAAAATCACAAAATAAAAAAATGTTATAAAAAACTGACAACTAACCATTGTAAACCAACAAAAAAATATTTTTTGAAAGAAGGAATACAAAGTATCTAATTAATCACATCACACAAAGATGAAAGCTTTCAGAGAAATCTTTAAATGTTTAAAAAATCATGTACACCATTTTAGATAAGCTCGAATTAATTCAATCAAATCAAAACCACCAATAAATTTGTTTCCAAAATAACATTCTCCATTCCAGCGGTGTAACGTCATAAAAGTTATAACCCAGCCTAGTTCTGTAATATTTTCAAGCAGAAATAGTCTTTAACACTATATTATAAGGTGTATTTTTGCTTGTTAATAAATTCGCACGCGAGGAAACGATTGTAAGCGACCAGATTTAAAACTATTGGCAAGCAAAAGTAGATTTTATTTAAAAGAATATTAGGTTTATTTTTCTGTTTTCTAGTTCAAATTTCAGTTGCACAAACTCTAGAAAAAGCTCTAGGATACACACGGCTGAGACAGTGATAATAATAATAATTAGATGATTTGTATAGCGCCGTTATTTGTGAAAAACACCTTAAGGGCGCTGTACAAATATATAATGTATTTTTAAAATGATCTAAATTTTTGTTACTTGTTATTTGTTTTTGGGGTGTTATGCCGTGTTGCGCTAATTCCTTCTTTAGCCAACGTTTCGGACAGCATTGCAGTGTCCATCATCAGGGCAGATGTGTTATTTAATTTTTAACTGATGATGGACACTGCAATGCTGTCCGAAACGTTGGCTAAAGAAGGAGTTAGCGCAACACGGCATAACACCCCAAAACAAATAACAAGAATTTGATATAATTAACGTTTCAACATAACAAATGTATGGATATTATCTTAAAAAATTGCATTTTTTACTGGAATTTAAAAAGTTGACTAGAATCTTGTTATAAATCAATAGAAATTGGGTATGCAGGGGCAAAAACTAAATTAAATTTACTTCAATTTGCAGAGTACAGAGATAATGTGATAAGTCTTCCTCGGGCGTCCTCGACTTTTTATACCATTTACTATTGTATACCATGTAGTTACTGTTAAAAAACTTCATTGCGTTGTCTTTAATTCGACTCCATAGCTCATTCCAACGCAAAGATAATGCATCTTCCTCGGGCTTACCCGACTTCTTCTACCATTCAAACTACTCTCTAAACACTCTTAACACTAATCAGAACAAACTTTGAAATTTCCAGCGAAATCGGTCCAATAGTTTTTACGTATAAAGGACAAACAAACAAAAAACCTTCATTTAAAGATATTTATGGTTTTTTTTACTCACGAAACATTATTTTTCATTTTTGTGATATGGTATCACTGGACACTGATTATGACGTTTACGACGTTTACTTTCCCAAGGCCGATCAAGTTTTTGGCCGGAAACTAAAAACAGTGAAATTATTTGTATATATCGTTATTATTATTTGAGAAACTATGTTTATTTATCACCCTAGTTCTATTAAAATGAGTTGACATCTCATTTTTTTACGGTTTTATGTGAAAAGTTAAGCATTATCGTCTTGACGGAAGTAAAAATGGTGAGCAGCTTTTTGTTTGAACGTTAAAAACAATGTTTTGGAATTCATAAAACTTTCTGTTATGATGAATTAATTGTTTCATTCAAGTTTCATTTCAATCAGTGCATTCATTTTTTAAATGTTTTTAGGCAAATTACATGTACGCGTCGGGGCAAAACATCTTAAACATGAATCAACATCTTCAGATGTATGGAACCAAACCCATTAATATGGAACAAAACCCCTCATTCAACCATTATACTTTAAGGGCATTAGATTACAAAATTACACCACAAAATAACAATGTTCTTAATCAATTTGGCGAATATTATCCACAAGGAGGCAATTCTTCAATTATTCATAATTTTGTTAGTCCGCTAACAGAAAAGCAGAGTTTAAACAGTGTTTACAGTAACCAAGAAACAAATAAACACATTTCAAATCATCTCGAAAGTAATAAAAATGTTCCAAGTTTAATCGCTCAAATTCAAGAAAGAAATAAAGATTTAAATAATCAATTTCAAGAAAGAAATAATGATGTCCCGAATTTAATCGCCCAATTTCAAGATAGAAATAAAGATTTAAATAATCAATTTCAAGAAAGAAATAAAGATGTTCCTAACTCAAACGCTCAGTTTCAAGAAAGAAACAAAGATGTTCTAAATTCTATCTCTCAGTTTCAAGAAAGAAACAAAGATGTTCCATTTTCAAGCGCTCAATTTCAAGAAAGAATCAAAGATGTTTCAAATTCAATCGCTCAATTTCAAGAAGGAAATGATAATGTTCCAATTACAAACATTCAAATTCAAGAAAGAAATAAACAAGTTCCAATACTTAATAATCAAAATGAACCTCTTGTAGTTTTGAAAAAGAAATCTATTCAATTCAAAAAGTTGAATGGTATGTTTTTCTGTGATCTTTGTGAATATTCAAGTCAAAAAGTCAGCTCGGTTAAATCTCATAGAATGGTTCATACAGGAGAAAAACCATTTAAATGTGATCTTTGCAGTAAATCTTTTAGACAAAAAGAACATTTAAAAAACCATAGAATGACACACACAAAAGAAAAGTTGTTCTTTTGCAACGAATGCAAATATTCGTGTGCCGTGCGCAGTAAAATGGATCAACACAACCTAATTCACAAAGGAATCAAACCGTATGTATGTACTAAATGTGATTATCGCTGTCGTACGCCTTTCGTCATGAAAAATCACATTGCAAAGTGCGGTGACGCGAAAACAAAATGCAATAAGTGCAATAAAACTTTTACAAAAGCCGGCGCCTTAGCTATTCACAAATTAAAACATTTGAACGATTTGAAATTCTCTTGCAATATTTGTGCGTATACAACGAAAGTTCGTGTTCGTTTTAAATTGCATTTGAATAAAGAACATCCGAAAGATACAGTGCATGTTTGTCGTTCATGCAATTTTACATGTTTGAAAAAATTGCAGTTCAAGGAACATAAGTCTATGCATGACGATGCAAGGAAGTGGTATAAATGCGATTCCTGCCCATATTCAAGCAATGCGAAGAATTCATTAAAAAAACATATAATTGAATTTAAGGATGATGCAATGCATAATAATTCAGATAAGGTAAACTATATTAATAAATATTTTAAACTAACAATTGGCTCGTTCTAAGACGTTGCTAGGATCAAAATAAGAAGTTATGGCACCATAAAATTTGTACAGTTTTTTTGTCTACAATTTGTAGGTCAATATCATTTGATTTTTAGCTCGTAACTTTATTTCGATCATGAGCGATGGAGCTTTTACATATCCATTAAACTTGCGATAAATAAGGCAAGACGCCGTATTGTTTGTTCCACATTTTTCAATTGTTCATTATTAGGAAAAACCCTCCACACAGCATCTCTGTGTTTTTTTTATAATACATCATTTTAAATGTCTTAAAATTAAAAAAAATATATTGAGTATTTACTGAGGATTGAACTTCCTACATAGGAAGACAAATCTACCAACAAAAAACAAAAGTTAAATTTAAATAGGTGCATTGACCAAAATGAGAACGATTGCGTACATTTAATGTTAAAACATAATAAAAAAATTGCCATGCTAATTATAATTTTCTTTTTTTATTTCAGATAATGGAAGAAGAGACGGATAAATCAATTCAAGAGATAAATCAAGAGCACGAAAAATCAGCAAAAGAAATTAGCAACAAATTAGAAACAAATGATAACAAAACCACAAACACATCAATGCTCCAAACGCAACAAAACAACACAAGCGAATGTAGCAATTATAACTTAGAGAGCAATATTATTCAAGTTAGCACCGAAACAAACACCAATCAAAATTTGACCGAGGTTGAAAACTTGCCACCTAAAAGCGTCGATCGGTTTTTCTTTTGTGATCTTTGCAACTTTTCAAGTCGTAGACATCGCTCGGTAAAGGTTCATAAATTGTTGCATTCAGGCGAACGTCCGTTCCTCTGTGATCTATGCCCCGCTAGCTACACTAGAAAGCACCATCTGCTGAAACACAGGAGTCTGCACATGACAGCGAAGGACGGCAAGGAATCCAAGACAATGACTATCATTACGTGTGATGTTTGTGGATTCACGTGCGCCCACAAGGCCAGTCTTCAGCGGCACCAGTTGATGCACGCGGAGAATAATCCTAATTTCAAGGAGCTGATGAATATGCAGAAATTTCCATGCAATATTTGCAAGTTGAAATATACAAAGGAATTGCATCTTGTTAAGCATTTGAAAATTCATTTGGAAAAGGTACATTCAATTTAATTTCGAGAGAGAATTCAGAATCAAAACCTTAACATTAGCAAACAACAACATTAGGATAGCGCAGGGACTGGAGTCAACTGACCCAAATCACGATTATGTAACTTTTTTAATGTCAACCAATTACAGAGTAATGCATGTATGTCCGCGTGTGTAAGCGTGATTGCCACCAAAAGTTGTCTATCTGCCAAGTCGGGAAGTGGGTTAATTTCCACTTCCTAGATTCCATTTCATTCATTCCCTAAAACAAAATTCAAATTCAAATAGATGTATTTTGAAAGCTTACAATTACCCGAGACTTGAGACTACGGCTGATTGTAATAAATTAAAAAGAATCAAACCTGTTTAAATTCAGCAAAATTCTGGATGTTAGTAAGATCTGAGGGAAGTTTATTCCAAATTATCTAGCCACTTAAATCGATACTTCGATTAAACGATTAGCAGCATCCAGATCTGGTGACCTTAGATTAAGCGGTCTATCGCTTACTCTATTAAGCAGATCTTGAACTCTATTCTTTCAGGGCATTGAAGCCAATGAAGGCAATCCCTCAGAAGTGGTTTTTTGGGACAATATCATTCTGGCCGCAGCATTAGAAACGGATTTGATCCTATTGAATTGTTTCTGAGGGAGGCCGACGTACGAGCTATTACAATAGCCCGTATGTGAGACAATGAAGGAATTTATGAGTGATTTTGCTCCATCGGAGGGAAGGCATTTCCTGATTGATTTTATCTGCTTTAAGGTTATCGCAAACATATCAGATTGGCATTGGATTGGCATCGCCTCGCCTCATTTCACTAGCTTGTCCGAGGCGAGGCGCTGCTGCTACGATGCTGATTAGTGTGATATTCTAAACAGCTCGAGCTAAGGCAATGCTGATCTGGTGCCGGGGTGATATGTGTGTTTTAATCTTTAGACGGAAAAGCCAGAACTCACAGTTCTTGAAATTTGCGATTCAAGAGAAAGACTATTGTCCATAATGCTGTATTACTGTACTATTACTACTGTACTGCACTATTCAACTCTAGTTTTATTTCCGTAGAAGGGATTACATCTGGATTCTAAATATGTATTGAACTCGATTCAAGAAGGGCTTGCCTCCTAATGGAAGCTATTCAAATGAATTCTGTTATTGTCGGATTAAGGTTGAGTTTATTGTCAGACATATAACTTGAAACTGTATGTTCAGTGACCAAATCTGAATAGCCAACTACTTCCCAACCTTCCTCTTCTATGTCACTATTTTCGACCTCACAACATTCCCTCAAAATATTCAAAATGACTCTTTGACCGAAACTTGGCGCCGAAAAGTGGAGACTCATGCGGTAAAAAATATTGCTAAATTTTGCTTTAATACCATTCAACTTTTCCAGGGAAATTTGGCCGGCTTTCTTTGCAACCCTTCCTCAAACAAAAGCCTACTGGATCAGTTCTGTGACTTCAACCAATTCGATTACAACATACAGCAAGAAGCCATCCTCTCCCAGCAATACAAGGACATCTGCAAAAAGATAAACGAAATCTACCACTGTAATACCTGTGAATTTACTACAAAAAACCTAGCATCGATAAAAGTACACCACCTTATTCATACAGGTGTAAAACCGTACAAATGTGATATATGTCCAGCAAGCTATAGACGCAAACAACACTTACAATTGCATAGAAACCGGCACGATAAAGAAACAACTTATCTATGCCATCTCTGCGATTTCACAAGCATAGACAAATCGAGCATGGAAGTCCATAGAGAAATGCACGAGCCGAAATTGTTTGAGTGCGATAAGTGCAAGTTTAGTTTTGCTGAGTCGGATGAATTAGACGTTCATAGATTGGATTGCGTGCAATATATGTGCAGTATGTGTGCTGCCATCTTTTTAGATAAACAAATGTTTGAGAAACACGAATTGAATCACAATGTAGAAAATTTTAAAACTAATAAGAGTAAAAAAATATTGCACAAACTTGATGCAATTGAAGAAGTTTTGAAAGCACAAAATGAGGTTTGTTAAACTATTTTTCTTATTATTGTTTCCTTCATAGAATACAGAAAAACGCTAGTAATGCCTTCCATATAGATTTGAATGGAAACCGAAGGATATATTCCCACCTCGGGACAAATTTAACATTCAATTCATTTTTGTCAAACGAGTAGTAGATGCGAATGCAACTAGCGTAGCGTGCTACCTGCACTGTCAGTAGCGTGCAACTGACGTCACACACGTAGTCGACTTGTCGTGTCATGTGAACTAGCAAAATGTGATGGCAGATACTCACGGCGGCGCGTATATTACTCGCACTGACTATTGGATCACAAAACACGCCTATATGGCATTTCTTAGGTTCTTTTTTATTCTATTGTTTCATCCATATTAAGTGTGTTCATTCTAGGATATTTCAATAGAAGGTGCTTGGAAGAAAAGTTTTTATCAAATATAGTTCAGTTGTCTGAGCGTCCTGTATGAAATCTGGTTCAATGAACTCAAATGTGCTTTGAATTTAAGTGTCATTTTCAACATTGCAACTGATCCTGTGAAGAATTTAGAAAAGTGATAAATAATGTACCTACCTGTAAAGTAGGTACCTGCCTATAACGTAATTTTTTTTTTATGATTTGACGAAAATTCATACTGTCCTGTGAATTTTCATGGATCTGCGCTAATTATTGTTATAAAACTGACTCTGTTTTTTATTTCCAGATTAAAGAAGAAGAGGACTGCGATTCAGAAGCAGACAACATTCCACTTTCAAAAATGAAAATCAAAGTAGAAACAACTTTTAGCGAATCCAGCTATGACAGTAACGACCACTTTGATTACGGGGACAACTGCAGTGATAATGACTCTGATTACGAAGCTTGCAAGGAAGAAAAACACAACTCGAGTGATTACGAAGTTCCGAAAGAAGAAATAATTGCTGTAAAGAAAAAGAAAAGCAAGAAAATGAAACGTCTGTTGTCGAAATTTGTTTCAAACGAAAAGGATATGGTTGTAAGAAAATTCAAACGGAATCAGGAAAAGAAAATAGATGGATTATATCATTGCAAATTTTGTAACTATTCTAATAAACGTTTGAATTCTGTTAAAGTTCATCGCATGATACATACCGGCGAACGACCATTCTTATGTGACGTATGTTCTGCGACATTCCGCCAAAAAGAACATTTAATAAAGCACAAAAAAACACACATTGGAATTAAACGTGAAAGAAGTGCGAGAGAAAGTGAAATATACGACAGAGAAAAATCATTTGTCTGTTCGAAATGCGGCTACATCTGCAGAATGAAGATCACACTGGACAAGCACGAGAAAAAATGCTTCAACGCCGTGTTAATATGTTCAACTTGCAATGAAACTTTCTTAACTAGGAATGAACTCATTCGTCATAGAGCTATTCACGTTGAATTGCGTAGCTACGATTGCGAACTTTGTGATTTTACAACGGGGAATCTTTTGTATTTAAAAAAGCACACTTTGAAGCATTCTAAGATGTTGTATTTGTGCTATGTGTGTAGTTTTACGACCGTGTATAAGTCTACTATGCAAGAACATAGACTCACACACAATCAGAAGAAAGATCTGAATGATGTTAGAGAAATGGATGGGTGTAATCATAAATCAAGAGAAACACAACAGTATCTTGATAGTAAAAACAATCAGCAAAAGATTGTGTATCAAAGTAGTATACAGGTAAGGTATTTATACAAAAAATAGTTTTTTCCTTAGATATATTTACATGCATTTTGTTTTGATTCTTTAAAACATTTGTTTCCTTGAGGCACATCTGTTCCGAATCAAATGATTCCCGATGCTGTCCACGGGCTGAATGATCTCAGCATTCCACTTTGACCTTCTCTAACTCTTATCCACCATACAAAGAAGAAGATTAAAACCAGTAATTTGTTCAACTTTCTTCTAGGAACCCCTTCAACGTGAACAACATGTCCAAGGCCCGTTATTGAACCACTCACAAATAATAACAAACAGAATCAAGAAACCAACTCTTTACGACCCATTTGTGGACCCACAACTCGCACAAGGAATGATCAAAACCCAAGGCAGACCACGCAAATACAAACTGGGCGAATTCAAAAAAGAAAACGACTTGTATTTCTGTGATTTTTGCGACTATTCTAACACCAGAGTCAACTCTGTTAAAGTTCACCGGATGATTCACACCGACGAACGCCCATTCTCTTGTGATCTGTGTTCCAAGTCGTTCAGGCAAAAGATGCACCTGAGGAAGCATAAGATCTCACACACGAAGGAAAAGATGTTTGCTTGCGACATGTGTGACTTTTCATGCCGGTATAAGTCCAGTTTGGATCTGCACAAGTTGAAACATTCGGGAGTCAAACCGTATGTTTGTGAAAAGTGCCTTTGTTCTTATAGGACACAATTAGAGATGGAACGACACGTCAGGAAATGTTCATAAAGCTGTTGCGCGTAATGTAGTGCATAAGTCAAGAAGACCTATATTATAAAAGCTAAAAAAACATTGCATGAACACACTGTTGTCAACTTGTTGAAGATTTGTAATCACAGACCAAAGAAAAATTAGACCTACCCATGAGGTGATTTGACAATAAATTAATCCAACTCGCATTGTAGAATCACTATTTAGTCATCGAAGATAAAAACTGCTTAGGAATAACTAGTCCTTTTTACAATAGCGTGTAATTTAATTTACAGCATAATTGAGAATCTCATATCGGGAGAACTAAGGTTCGCTTTTTTTTTCCAAAATCGAATATTTTGTTACAATATTTAGTTAAACACTTCTACAAGTGTTTTATAATTTATTCACCATAATAAAAACGAACAAATATGAGACAATGCCTTGTGCAGAAAAGTCCCACAATGGACTGCGCTGCAAACTGATATTAATTTAGCGAACTTTGCTTTAGTGCGCAGGGTCTGGTTTTTGCGATGTGCATTCGTCGGGGGTCATAGTTTTTTTAAGACATGCATGAACCTTCTTGGTGCCAAAAAGATTGTCACATGGTTTGCCTCCAGCTCGTAGAAGTGATATCAAGATTTTGCATCAGGGCATTTCTACGAGTCTATGTCGTCTTTGGTCTGTGTTCGTAATGTAATACATGGTATTTTATTATTATTTTCGATTCATTGATTTTCATTATCTCCCAAGTTCAGTCCCTTTCATGAAGTTCAGCTGGTTTGTTATTGGGTATTTGGCCGTGTCTCCACCACATGATATCAAACTCCATAGGTCTAACAAGGGGGTCTAGCACAGTAAAATCGTAACTACCTATAATTTTATGCCAATTTCCCAAGCAAGGTCGCGCTGTTGACAGACAGACCTATATTTATAATGCAATAAATTATAAATTGACATGTGCTGGCAACACTGGAGGTATTTTTTGTAGCGTCATACTGCTACGTAAAAGTTAAAAATACTAATAAATTGACTTCTGGCTGGAATGGAATCAATTTATCGCTTTTTAGCCGAATTAATTAATTCTATAGATCGTGTATATGATTTTATTCAATTCTAAGAGCTTAGTTTGTTCACCTCTTTCATTAATAAGCTAGTTAGTTTGCATAATGAACAACTTTATCCGAAAAGTTGTGCGTGTTTACAACTTATCCGACACCTTGCAGGCCGCGCTAAAAGCAGCGGCTTTTGTCTACTGACTGCCGAAATCATATTCTGACCGTACTCGCAAATATCGCTAACTGACCATAGATGATGGATTTCGTCAATATCGCATTGTCAAGTGGCTTTATCGATCATTTGTGCTAGACCTCCTAAGCCTGGTCTTTATCAAGACTGGACATTGGCAGCAAAGATGAATTATTAGTGTTATTTTCTTCATCTTTCCACCTTTCCCGCCTTTTGCGTTTCCTACAACTAATGGTGCTGTCAAAGTTTTTCCACAATCAATTTTTACAAAAACCGTGTATAAATATTGGGCACGAGTGTTTGGTGTGTTTCATAAATGTGGTAATTTTGAAACAATTGTCCCATTTAGAATATCCTTTCAAAGCTATCTCAGAAGTCTCACTTGAGTTGCTAACTCTGGGTTGTGTGTACTCACGTGTGATGTTAACACTTGTCATAGAGTTGTTAACTCTGGGTTGTGTGTACTCACGTGTGATGTTAACACTTGTCATAGAGTTGTTAACTCTGGGTTGTGTGTACTCACGTGTGATGTTAACACTTGTTATAAAGTTGCTAACTCTGGGTTGTGTGTACTCATGTGTGATGTTAACACTTGTCGTAGAGTTGCTAACTCTGGTTTGTGTGTACTCACGTGTGATGTTAACACTTGTAATAGAGTTGCTAACTCTGGGTTGTGCGTACTCACGTGTGATGTTAACGTTGCTAACTCTGGGTTGTGTGTACTCACGTGTGATGTTAACACCTTTGGGGAAACAGGAACAGTTTTATAGCAATATTGTGGTTGTTTTATATTTTCTATGTGATATTCGGTGAGATGCAATTATTCTTTATATATTTTGTTTATATTTTAAGTTCTTTTTGATAGGTGAAAAGTATTAAATAATTTAAGAAAAATGTTTTGCTCTTATTTTGGAATTGTGATGAAATTCACCTTTGAAAGTTCTTATATTATACTATTATTTAGTTTTACAATCACGTACTGTTGAATAAATTTTTTAACACATTTGAATTATTTTCTTTTACAATGATTTTAATCAGGTCATGGTTTAGCCATAAAATTAAATACTATATTTTTCTCCAAAAATGTACTCACTACACGTGGCAAGTTACTTATTCAATCATCGCCAAAGTGTTAGTCAAGGTAGAAACACACTGGGTCGACGTACGCTACGTAAGCTACGCATTAAGATATGTGGACTAATTAGAATCCCTGGCTGTCCAGATCGTCGTGGGACGTGTAAAGATGGAGGGGGTGGTGTTACGCCTCCAACGTGTTGATTTCACATATATGAGTGGTATTATCTATGCATCTACTGTTATTGTCGGTATATCTATGGTTGTTTGTTTTTAGAGTTGGCTTATTAAAATAATACAACTAAGTAAATCGCCCTCAAATTCGCTCTCTGAATCGCAAGACATGACAAAACTACATGTGAAATACATAAACATAGCCTAAAAAATAAACGTCAAATCATCTGACGCGCCTGCGCGCTGTGTCCTTAAGAACTAGAGATCACGTCACACGCCCTGCGTTTAGAACCAGTATGCACGTTGACCCACGTACGTCGCCCAGTGTATTTCTACCTTTACTGGCACCGTCTTTCTGGTGAATATAAAACGAATTCCGGAATTACCCAGGGATCGAACCTAGGACCCTTCCTATTTCTGTTATTCACCAACGACATTGGAAAAGGCTTGTGGGAGACAGCGAGGAGTAGATAAGTTTTCGGCAAGAGTCAATTGTCGTGATATTCACTCTTAAGTTTGGTCTAAAATGGCTGCACAACTCTCAAAACTACCTGCAATACATTTACAATCATTTTTCAGCAGCCCAAGAGAGCAAAAATACATTTGCCGCCTCTATAAAGATGATATATACAAATTCAAAAATACAATATTATCGACTGTATCTAAAGTCGAACCAAAACCGAGCCTAACAATGATTTACAACATTGGTAAGAGTTTATTTTAAGGTCTCTAATAATACGTTGCGTGTTTGTTAGAATTTGGAAATGCCCTTTTTTCTCTTTGTTCAATCGTGTTTTAAATGCCGGTACGTTCCTACCCACTGCAATTTAACAAGTCTCAAGATATGGCAAGAAGGAATACCATTAATGCTAACAAAATAAAACAAAAAATGATTCCTTTTTTGAAAAGAAAATGAGCAGCGAATGAAATTATATTTAAGTGATTCTAAATCATCGATTAAAATAATCGAAATAACCGTTTTAGAAACATTTGAACAATCGATCAATGTTTCGAATCAAAATTAAATACAAGATGACGAATTCTCTCAAAATACAACAATGATCAACTGAAATTATGTATAAATGAGAATATGGCATTTTTAGCACTCGTTCTTGTAAGCAACTGTTAGGCTGTCAAATGATAGGCTGTTGTCCGTCTCTCCTAAAATATTGGCATTTTTAAGATCCAGGTTCATTCCTTTCCCTCCTTTAAAAGGACCCCCCCCTTCTACAGAATATTCGAATAGGATAGACCCCGAGGGGGATCCTTGAGGGAAATCTCCAGGTCTAGGTACTAGGTATGATTAACATCCACATAATGAAATCCAATATTAGTTGGTACTTGCCTAATGCGTTTTGGGTCCCCGAAAGACCCTTTCGGGGACCGCATCGAGCACGCCAATCTCGGAGGTAATTGAAAACCAAAAAAGTCCATTAATATTAATAGATACGACGGGGCTAAGCTTAATAGTTCTTGGAATTCGGTTGTTACCTAATGGCTACACCAAAACCAAACACCGAAAATCTTATTAATTTAACTCTTTTTCTGAAATATTGACATCGCTTCTACAAACATAAGCACACACTTCAATCTACACATTAATTTGCCCTGATTATGGACACTCTAACGCTGTTCGAAACGTTGGCTAAAGTAGAATGCGCCACAAGGTATCACGATAATACGTTTTCATATCTGACGTTAAACGTAGATTATAACGGAATGTACTTAGTTATAGTTACCAAAAAAAAAAAATCCAGCCGTAAACAATAACAATAAAAAAACATTTCATGTCGATCCAATGAAAACATCAGGAACTTTCGCTTTCTTCCAGACGTTGTTTTGGTACTAAATCACTCGCTTTTTGTTCGCTTTGCTCGCAGCTTCGGCTCCGGCCCTAATTGGCGGCCCTTTCCATTGTCCCTTGGGCCCCTCTTGGCAGGGCACAGGGCAGTCTGGCCACTGGGTAGTCTGGTCACTGGGCCATCTTCCCATCTCCAGATCGAGAGCTGCGAGACGGCTTTTTTGGGGCGTGATTGCATTATTATTTGATGTTCGCCATGAGCTGTCAACATAGCATTTTAAAATAATTTAAAGATCTGAAAAAATGCAAAAAACGTGCATTTTTTATATGTTAAGTTAGATTATTATTCCTAACATGAAAAGTCAATAAAAAATAACATTAATTTCGATTTTAGTAATTTTCTTGCTTTTTTATTTTTGTAAATTTAAATGCGTATATACATATATTTCCAACCCGCCAAATAATTCAATATGTGTTAGTACTTCAATCAACAATTACCGCTTATTATATTTTTTCACCTGTAAACAACCAACTTTATTTTTGTAGGAAAGGCTTTGCTAGTGCTAAATTTCCCATTAGATGGCGTCGAGACATATTGTATCTACATTTGTTGGTGACAAGGTAAGACAAGGTTTCGAATAAATAAGCCGACGTGGCTCAGTGGTCCAGAGCGTCTGACCGGACATCAGAAGGCGCGGGTTCAATTCCCGTCGGCGGCATTTATTTTATTCGGGAGATATTTTCAATTTTTTATTGATATTGCAGGCGACTATTTATTGCTTATAATAATTTATTATCCTTTGTGCTATGCATTAAAACATTGTCTTATAAACATTAGTTTATCATTAAAAAAATAATTCTAAGGCGTTGATAATACCTTACATGTAATAACGCTGTCCAAAAAGTTGGAAGCGCAACACGGCATAATAACCCCAAAAATTGACGATAATATTGTTGTTTTTAGTATTTTGGTACTATGTTCCTTGTGGGTTTAATATCCCTTCTGTGACTCATCGCTCCTTGTTATTTGCAGAATTTGGTTTGCTTTGGGCAGAACTTGCCCTAATTGGCCCGAAAGCTTCGAGATGGCTGTAGTTATTATGGGGAGCCGGTTTTAGGATTCGAAGGTTCTGTTTTGACGCGGTGTTTTCAAAAACATCATAAAGTTGTCGTTGAGAAATGTTCTTCAATCAAAAAAGCCGACGAAATTAAGACGACCAGTGAATCTGGATGAGAAAAAACGACCTGTAAAAACAAAGTTCTTTCGGCAACAATACATCTATGTTAATTTTTTTATTTTGAATCAGGATTGAACTTTCCTACCCATGAACTGAAGTCGACAATTATACCAATCTCGCCAATTGCCGACCGGGTAGGACAGACATTTATTGCGTTATGACCTGGTGTAATGAATTTCAGAGAAATGCGTATATCTCCGCATGTGTGTACGTGATTGCCACCAAAAGTTGGTAGAATGCATTTGCATCAACAACGAGGCTATCTGCCTAGTTTCAGCTCGATCGGATATCGGGAAGTGAAATAATTTCCGTTTCCAAGATTTGCATTCATTAAATATCGAAAACAACAACAGTGAAATTCAAATAGGTGTATTTGAAAAATCATTATGACAGTAGTAGGTAGGTACTTACGTAGGTAATAACTAAGAGCCAGCAACACTAAGACAAATAAAAAATTCTATTCATTTTACATTGAATATGAGATTGGTCTGATCATAATGTGTTGGCATTCAAAATAATGTTTTCTTATTTTTTTTAATGTGAAACTGCGCAAGAGTCCCAACTGCTCAAACCGTCTGCAGCCAGTGCGACCATGGCATCCCCAATTGGGGTATGTTGTGAGGCTGGAGGTAATTTGGAGGGGAAGGAAATGGGGAAGAGGAAGATAAGGAAGTACCCGGCTATTCAGATCTGATCACCAAACATGGCTAAAGCCATTTTAAGCAATTTGTCGATTCAATTTGTATCTATTTATCGCTCAGGAGAACATAAGTAAATTTCTTGTTTTTTTTTTACTTAAAGTTTGTCATAAAATTGTCTCTGGTCTTTTGGTAGAGTTTTTACATATTTTTAAAAAATATTATTGTACACCGTTATTAGAAGGTTGGTACAAATACATGCCTTGTGTTTTTTTTTAATACTAAGGGTAAACGTAACGTACGTTGGTATTAGATAAATTATTTTGGGAAATATTCTTAAGACGAATCATTTATTTACGTTCGTACAGTTGCAATATGAATAAATAAATAAATAGTTTTGTCTTTATAAAAATTAAATTCTTTGAAGAAAAACATACAAATACAACACAATATTGGTTTGAATCACCGATAAAATGTTGTATTTATATTCCTTTCTTGTAAGCATTGAGAAAAACTACGGAAAAAACTATTTATTTATATTCATATTACGGATTTATGTACGCAAATAAATAATTTGTCTTAATATTTTGAAGCATATATTGCAAAAAGTGTATTTTAATCAAATTATTTAATTAATGCCATCTATGAAATGATTAAATATTACAAGTTAAGGTTTTACTCATTAAGTTGTTCCAATATAAAAAAAAATTGAAAATCATGTCTTCAAATATAATTTTTAAATCTCGACGATGTGATGATTGAATTAGTTGTCTTCAAATCTCTACCAGACCACCTCGGCGCTCATCAATACTTGAAAACTATTATTATTGTATTATTGATGATTGTGATGATGATCATTGGTCCGTACCCGGGCCCACTAGGTCCGTAGGCAAGTACACACCCACGCCGCTACCGACCTACCATCTACCAACCATCATCATCTGTTATACATTATATTATCATTATTATTGAAGGCATTTACAGAGCCGGCTCTAGGAATACTTACAGAAAAACTGGCTTTATAAAAAGAGCGCGAGGAAAAGGGCTAATTTATACACAAGCGCTTGTTAAATGAACCCAAGCACTTGCTAAATGCACCCGAGCGCTTGCTAATAAACCCGAGCACTTGCTAAATGCACCCGAGCGCTTGATATATGAACCCAACCACTTGCGAATGCACCCGAGCGCTTCTTAAATGAACCCAAGCACTTGATAAATGCACCCGAGCGCTTGCTAATAAACCCGAGCACTTGCTAAATGCACCCGAGCGCTTGCTAATAAACCCGAGCACTTGCTAAATGCACCCGAGCGCTTGATAAATGAACCCAACCACTTGTGAATACACCCGAGCGCTTCCTAAATGAACCCAAGCACTTGCGAATACACCCGAGCGCTTCCTAAATGAACCCAAGCACTTGATAAATGCACCCGAACGTTTTCTATATGAACCCGACCACTTGCGAATGCACCCGAGCGCTTGCTAAATGAACCCAAGCACTTGCTAAATGCACCCGAGAGCTTGCTAAATGAACCCGAGCTCTTGCTAAATGAACCTAAAAGACATTGAAAGTCTAGCACTAGTCTAGAACTTCTGTCTAGAGTCTGGTCAACTTAAGAGTACCTACTCAACACACTAAGGCATAAAGACTTATTTCAATGTGACCTTTCACAGACAAATTATGTAGCAAACTCTTAAATTCCTCGCCTACATAGTAGAGCAAATAAATTTACCAATGATTAATGATATCGACATTTTTAATGTACCGAATTCGATGTTTAAAACATACTAAACAATTTTTTAAGATATTATTTCTGATATTTTCAGTTTATGGTTATTATTATTTTTTTAACCAATTGTAAGCCACTGCAATGTGAGAAATTATTTTTTGCAACCTTTGTTTATAACCCTACAAAAATAAAGCCCTATGTTAACACGGTTTTGAATAAATCCGTCATATATTTTTCCTGTATTTGCGAGGACGGTCAACGGTTAATAAGAAATATTCCGATTGACAAATTTTAGCGCGGCCTGCATGGTATCAGATAAACTTCGGTTAACTTTCAATCTACACATCTTTTTTTTAATAATATCGCTACCCAAAATTACTGGCTTATTAACGAACGCAGTTGAATTAACAAGGCTCTTAGACTTGAAAGAATTCTTATACGCGGCAAGTTGAATCCGTTCAGGCCAATGAAGACATTGGTTTGGGCTTGGAGAAACGAAATTTGTTCGCATCACATTGTGAATACAAACCTCACTAACTAACTTACTCCCTTTTAGTGTTAAAATTGAATACGGACTACTAATGCATACTTAGGTTAGTATTTCAATTCAAAATTGCCTATTTATTGATATTTTTGCGTAACTGTAATGCTTTAAGTTAAATCTTTGAAGTTATCGCAGGAGACCTGCGCCCGACAGCGGAAAATTAATAATAATAATATTTGGATGATTTGTAATGCGCCGTTTTTGTACAAAATCACCTCAAGGGCGCTGTACAAATATATAATACATTTCTACAATGATCTATGTTATTACTAACTATATATGGACATAATATACAGTACAATACTTATCTGGTAGGTCACTGGATATTAACACTTAATTAAAATTAACTAATTGTTTATTAGCGAAATTTAGATACAAGATTTAGGACATAATTGGAAAATTGTATTTAACTGGACTTTCTCTCAGGAATGGTATATTTAATTGGGTATGACAGCAAAGGTAAGTTTTTAGTTTAGACCTGAATTCTGTTGGACTTGTTATGGATCTTAGTTTCGGAGAGAGTTTATTCCAAGCCTTCGGCCCAGATACTCCGAAAGCGCGATCACCAAACTTAATATTTGGCTTGCGCTTAGGTTCCATCAGTCTGCCTACAGCTGATGATGTTGCTGATCTAAGAGTTGACTGCCTCAGACCAGTATTTTCCGGGACGCATAGTTCAGAGATATAGGGTGGGGCCTGGATTTAAACACCATCCAGCACAATTTGTACTGGATTCTTTCAGGGCACTTGAGCCAGTGAAGGTTACGAAGGTGTTCTGAAATGTGCGAATATTTAGAAACCCCGGTTATGAGCCGTGCTGCTGCATTAAACACTGATTGAAGTTTGTCAATTTGTCAATTAACCGATATTTGTCGCCACTACTTAGCCAATATTAGCTATATATATATATATATATATATATATATATATATATATATATATATATATATATATATATATATATATATATATATATATATAGCTACTTAGCCAATGTTCGCAAATTAGAACGGGTTAATTCTTCAACTGGTTCTTGAGTTCAACAGCCCGACCTTCTAAAATATGGGCTATTTCAAGGCCCAGGCTTACACTTTCCACACAGCATCTGATTTGTATTAATTTTTGAGAAAGTGTAGGCCAGTGCAGAGAGGTAAGTCCAAAAGGCCGCCCTTCAGTGCGGCCGCCCGTGTGCACAGCACACATTCCGCACGAGGATAAGGCGAACCTGCGCATGTTTCATAATAAGAATAAGGATTATGTTGTCATTTGGCCGTTGGCGATTCTTCCCAGAACTGTTTATTAAAATATTATTTTTCTGGCCGACCGCAAAACGGCGACTTCCGTCATTTGTATTTTAATGTAAGGCAGACGTGGTGTTAGAATCGCGAATAAGATAAAGAGTGGGACGCTTAGATGGTTTGGCCAGGTTTTTTTATGCTCACTCCATGCAAGAGTTCATCCTACGGAAGCAGTGCTTTTGCAAAACCAGATGATGTCTTATTTAAGCACTAGCAATCTATAAAACCGTGAAAAATCACAGGAAAATAAAAAAAATACTGTTTTTCCTGGAAAAGGATTAGATGGTAGCAAGGGGCACACCGTGTAGAGAAAACCAAATCATACTTTTATTTATTGTTTAGGAACATTTACAGACTATTAACATGAAAAAAAAATTATTAGATAAGCCCTACAAAAAAATGTATATGTCAACAGTCCACTTAAAAATGTTCACATCATGCACAGTTTATGTGTCATTATACACTATGTATTAACAAAAACTTATAAACAGCAAACAAACAAACATTCACAATCTATTGTTAATTTGCTTTTTAAAATAAGCGAGACTATTTGCATATATAATATATCTATGTAGTTACACTCAATAGAATTGTACAGACGACACATTCTAGACAATGGATTGAAGTATGCAATATTGTTCTTAAATAATTCTAGATGGAATATATTCTGACTCCTTAGATTACGTCTATTAGGAACTTTAATAAGAATATTGCTCACACAATGAGTTGCTTCAAGCTTGTCATGAATAATTTTGTGTAGACATATTAAGTCAGCAAATTGTCTTCTTTTATCCAGGGTCGTAAAGTTAAAGTTTTGGAGTCGTTCCTCATAAGATTGCAGTACGAATCGCTATCAGATATAGCACAGTCGACCGATAAAGCCCTATGTCAATACAACATTGACTAATGACTGCTTGACACCATAATAAGAATTATAATTGGATAATTTATATAGTGCCGTTTTTTGTTTAAAACAGATTTTGTCTTAATATTCTTAAGGTAAGTAAGTTTTACTGCATCTGTTTGTTAAATAATTATAAGCAATAATTGGTCGCTTGTAATATAAATACAAATTGAAAATATCTCCCGATTAAAAATAAATGCCGCGCCTTCTGATGTCCGGTCAGACGCTCTGGACCACTGAGCCACGTCGGCTTATTCAATCAACAGTTACTGATTATTATATATACATATTTTTTTTGCTTATAAAAAATTATTATCCTTTGTGCTATGCATAAAAACCCTGTCTTATAAACATTAGTTTATCATTAAAAAAATAATGTACGGGTTTTCCAATAAGAGGTGTTATTTTGATATTCAATCGTAAAAGATCAATGGTTTCGTTGCTTGTGTGGCACGTAGCGCCGTCTTGTTGAAAGTAAACGTTGTCCAGATCAATACCATCCAATTTCGGCCATAAAAAATCATCAATCATCTCTCGATAGCGATCCATTCACCGTAACTGTTGCTCCAGCCTCATTTTCGTAAAAGTAAGGTCCAATGACTCCGCCGACCATAAACTGCACCAAACAGTCACACGTTGAGGATAGAGAGGCTTTTCAACAATAACTATTGGGTTTTCCGAGCCCCAGATGCGACAATTTGGCTTGTTGACGAAGCCACCGAGGTGAAAATGGGCCTCATCACTCAAGATGATTTGCATTTGATTCACTCAAGTGAATTTTAATAATTTCAAGGACCCGTTGTTGAAGCGTGTATCGTTGCATTTTTATTAATGGCGTAGTTTTTACTTGTCAAATATCAAAAAATGACAGCTTCAAAAGTAACATCTACCGAAATAGCGGGCCATTCAAAATAACACCTCTTATTGGAAAACCCTGTCTCTGTTTGTAATTAATGAATATGTTTCTCTGGATTTGTTTGTAAATAATAAAATTTGTTAGAGCCTAGGAACTAATATAGCCCAGCTACACTACTCGCGAAGTTGATCGAAGTTGACCGAATACGATAGTGTGGGCACGAACTTCGCTTCGCTTCGGGCAACTTCGCTTCGCTTCGCCCGACTTCCGATTGTTGTCGGTAAATGCGCCCGAGTCAAAGGACTCGAAGCGTCACGGCTGTACTGGACGGGAGTCCGCACAAGACTGTAGATTTAGGCGCCGGGTCCAAACCGTGTCTTCAACCGTTGAAAATGCTCCTTTACGGCCGATGATGATGATTGTAGTTGATATTGATGATAAATCTGCCTCCCGCACCCAGTGCTTGGTGAATGTTGGGTACTGGGTGTGCTGTCGTCTCTGCTCGCTTCTGGTGTTGGCGGTTTTCCAGAGGAGGGCCGGCTGGTCTTGAAGAGGTAACACCAGAAGATCTTGGAGCAGAAGACTTGGCGAGGTGAGGCAGATGTTGGGCAGGAGTCACTTGTAGATAATAAAACGCTTGGTTTCGGTGGTAAAGATGAACTAATTTTATTTTATTATTTGGCTGCTTACATTCAATAAGCATGACTCGCACCCGACATTGGGCTTTGAGTCCAAAAGTGGTGGGGGATTGTACCCGCGCCAACAATGAGTTTATAGGCCCCGGCAAAATGTCGCATATTCATTTTGCCGGCAGCACTGGCGAAAGTAGTCGCTTAAATTTGCGAGTTAGAAAAGATTTTGAACGCTTACATGAATAACAATTACATAGTTTAAATGCATAGTAGTTATAAGAATGTGTATCTTGACAACTAGATTTTTTGTTTGCCAAGATACGACAAAAAATAAGAAAAGTTTGTAAATAAATGTGTAAAAATGATCTCAAAGCGATCAAATTTGTAAAACATGTTAAGTTAGTATTTTTCCGAGGTCCCCCGTAATATAGCGCTCAGAAAGAGATAAGATTCACTATGCTACGAGGTTCCTGGATTTTTGTACACGCAAAAAAGGTAAAAAATATTGTTCAAAAATGGGTTTACATATATGTGAAAAACAGCTTTTTTAATATCTCCTCAGCGGTAGTATATCGAAAATAGTGTTTATTTGACTACCGCCGAGGGGATGAACAAGTAAAATACATACATTTGCAACATTTAAAAATTGATTTTTCCTAGTAAATTTTACATGAAAAATGTTGGACATCGATCCACGCGGCAGGTAAGCCGGCGATGCGGTATCGAAGCCATTCGTAGACAAAGTTTTTCAAGCGGCCGGGAACAAAATGGCCAGTGGCGGGGAGTGGTGATTTTGCCAGTGGCGTGGGGTAGGCACATTTTATAAAAGTAAAACAAATTTTATGAAATTAAATAATGTGGTCAACTACGTCCGTTACAACGGCATAAATAAACCAATCACTGACTGGTTGGACTGAGTTACTCGCGAAGTTGCACGAGTGTGTGGGCACGCACTTCGAACTTCGGCTAACTTCGTCGAGGACTTCGTCGAAGCGTCGAAGCGTCGAAGCGTCGAAGCGAGTAGTGTAGCGGCCGCTATAGATTGTACAGCGCCCTTGAGCTGATTTTTTTTTACAAAAACGGCGCTTTACAAATCATCAAATTATTATCAGTACTAATTCAATATTGTGTTGCTCTTTCTCTAGCTTGATTTCAGCTTTAGACTAGAAAGTGGCAGCATTTAATGATTTTCACGCGGTTATTATTGTTAGTTTTTTTTTTTTTTTTTTTTTTTTTTACAGTAATACCGCACAAGAGTCCCAACTGCTCCCGTCTGGAGCCAGTGAGACTATGGCATCCCCAATTGGGGTATGTTGTGAGGCTGAGGGTATTGGGGAGGGGAGGGAGATGGGGAAGAGGAAGGTGGGGAAGTACCTGGCTATTCAGATCTGGTCACCAAACACGGCTAAAGCCATTTCAAGCAACGTTTCAATTCTGAATGGTGGTCTTACACCAGGGCGATACTGAGAGTATCTTCCACTCTGGAACGTGCCGCAAATATACTATATATTATTTTAAATTAATTAATTGTGAAATAATAACACAAATTAATCAAATAAAATTTATTTGCGCACGCCGGGTTCGAACCCGCGACCTTCGGATCTGTAGTCAAAAGCGTATACCACTAGACCACGCCGGCCGTCAATTGTTATATCTAATATTGTACAATGGCGAAATGTATGTAGTGTTGATAACATAAAACATAATGGGATTTGTTGTGAAAAAGGGCTTAAAATTAAAAATAATATTTGATGAAATAAGTGTACAAATGTAATTCCCTTGACATTTTGAACCGCCAGTAACAAAAGATCACGAAATTCCAATGGATATGACTATCTAAAAGGGTGAGTTTTAAGTTTAGCTCTGAATTGTGTCGAGTCTGTGATCATTATTAAGGCGAAGCTTAATGCTAAATCACTATTTGATTAATCTTTATAACTATAACTTATAAATTTAAACTTCTAAAAAAAATATTTTTACAATAGAAAGGCATGAACGCGTAAAGGAAACAACTTTAAAAAATACAGTATTATAGCTAAGATTATCTGTGACAGTTTCATTTGATAAACTTTTTTGCTTTCTTATAAAATTATTTACAAAATAAATAAAAACCAGTTTTGTGCTTGAAATCGAATGTTTTTAGACTCCAATATTAGGAATACCAAGATATCCACATTTTTGGCGTGTATTTTTCCTCCAGGCTTTAGGCCCTGACGCTCCAAAAGCAAGCTCACCGAACTTAGTATCTGATGTTCGCTTTGGTTCCTTTAACCTTCCTATATCTGATGACGCTACTGACCTAAGGGTTGACCGTCGTGAATTCGTTATTTTCCGGAATACCCATTTTTGATAAGTAAGCCGGATCCATTCCGTTAAGCGATTTAAATCCAATCAGCACAGCTTGAACTGGATTCTTTCAGGACATTTGAGCCAGTGAAGACTTTTGACATGCTCTGAAATGTGCGAATATTTAGATACGCAGGTGATAAGTCTTGCCGCAGCGTTAAAAACGGATTGCAATTTATTAATTTTGATATCTGGAGAGATTTGCACATTGCAATAATCGATATGTGAAACAGCATAAGAATTATATTTCAATGATAAACTAATGTTTTATAAGACAAAGTTTTTATGCTTAGCACAAAGGGTAAGAAATTATTATAAGCATTAATTACTCGCCTTTTAATGTAGATATAATACATCTCGACGCCATCTAGTGGGAAATTCATCACTAACAAAGCCTTACATACAAATATAAATTTGGTTGTTTACAGGTGAAAAAATTTAATAAGCAGTAATTATCCATTAAAGTACTAGTACATATTGAATTATTTGGCGGGTTGAGAAAAAGCCGACGTAGCTCAGTGGTCCAGAGCACTTTACCGGACATCAGAAGGTGCGGGTTCAATTCCCGTCGGCGGCATTTATTTTTACTCGGGAGATATTTTCAATTTTTATGCATATTTCAGGCGAGTAATTAATGCTTTTAATAATTTGTTACCATAAGAATTGACTAATGATTTAGTTGCCTCTGTTAGCAGGTTTTTTCTCACTGCTTTAATTTGCGTTAATTGAAAGAACTCCGCTCTAAACTTCTGTTTATTTGAGTTTCAAGGGAAAATCCAGTATCCAGATTGTCCTCCAGTAGTTTGACAATGTCTTTGAAGTGATGTCACTTCCTGAAATTGTTACTGGACCTCTGCTTGTGGCTGTCCAGAGAAACACAGTCTTTAACAGATTCAGCTTCAATCTGTTTCTTAACTATATTATGGAAATTTTGCAAATTATATTTGGTCACTATCCAGCATCTTCTATTCCGCATCCATTGAACTGATTTCATCTCTCTCTCTATGGAGTATCACTGATTGGTCAAATGACGTCATCGACGTGGGCGATCTAGTTCTATGTTCGAAATTCACATTTAAAACAGTTTAAATATTCTACAGGTAAAGTGGAGGCACTTCAAAAAAGTACCCAATCAATTATTTATTGATATAAAGTTTTTTTATTTGTTACACGTGAAAAATCAGGGATGTTGAATGACTTGTCAAAATAAAAATAGAGAAATTTTCTTTCTACAGAATTAAAAAAATATATTACACAGTAAAGAATAAAAATTAATGGTCTAGTAAGATGAAGTCATTGGCAGGTATAAGTTATATTATTTGTAATTATACATGGTGTCCGGAAAATAGCCTGAAAAATATTATTTTTTTCGGGTTCTACGGTAGTCATTAATTCCTAGCTTGTACCGCTAGTTTCCGGACACCGTGTATCTTTATTATACCTACTTCATCGCTTGTCTGGATTTGAGAAGATTCCTTTTAGATTTTTAAAAGGAAACTATATTTATAGACGCCTTAAAGAATTTTACATGTAGATATACATTGTTATAGGTAGGTTGTTCAGGAGTACAATAATATCTGTATAGTACATAACCTAATAAACTGAGTATGAACTATATAAGCAGGTACAATACAAGTTAACATTGAGAGTTCTGTTGTACAAAATAAGTACTCAAGGCCCCGTAGGGATATATGTAAAACACTTTTTTAAACACATAAATTATTATACCGAATCCATTAAATTTCATAATTTTAACTCCCTCCAAACACGACGTCTAATTTTTGATCAAATCTTATTATTTAAAATATTAAATAATGGTCTGGACTCACCAGAACTTACCAATTTAATAAATCTTCATATTCCGTCTAGATCAACCCGACAATCTGATTTATTTTATCTACCCTCTTGTAGAACAAACATTCGAAAAAATTCCCCAATTCCTCGTATAATGTGCATAATATAATAAAAAAATTTACACCATTGACATTTTTGGTAATAACCTAAAGAAATATCGATATGAAGTAATGCGTACGATCGATTATTAATATGAAAGTACGGATTGTATCGGCAGCATCTCCTATCCTCTTCCTATTTTTCTCTTCCTCTCCCCTTCCTTTCACCAAATTAATTTTAAGATACTAAAACTTCATTTCTAATGCACTTTAACATAAGAAACTTCGGTGGCTTGACTTCAGTTAACTTGTATATTTATATCTATCATTGTATATTATATAAGAGCTGTTTGTTTCTTACAAAATAAATAAATAAACACGACTCGTTTGAAAGAGAGCAAAAATCTCTAGATAAATGCTTTAGTTGTATTTAAAGATACACTGTGACTTTTTTCCATACCTATAACATATTAAATAACGGAACAAAACGTGTTTTTTAATAATTTTCGGAGCTTACTTTGCGATTTTTTTCTATCAGGGAATTTCATATAATTAAAGTTTATGTAGGTATAGATATTTAATATTATCTTCAAAAACAAATATATTTTTTTTAACTTAAAAAAATTAAGAGTTAAAGAGAATTATGTTAAAAATCGGTGGAAATTGGGAATACGGGGGCTTAAGACGAATGTCGGATTATGGTCCTTCTTTGTTGCTCCTATTTCTGTTAGAAGTCGTTTATGAGAAAGAGGGACATGTCACAATGGAGCTATCAGCGGTTTACCTATTGTACCTAAGTGATGTCAATAATTGTTTTGTTAAATAAAAGCCAATAAAATTTTATAAAAAAATGCTAATTTAGGTTGTGCGTCCGTCTGTAACTCTGTTTCAATGATCTTTAGAACTAGGATTTGTTTTTGCAAGTATCGCTTTCAAAATTGGAATATAACCAGAAATATAACATAAAGCCCCTAATATTTGACATGGCATCACTGGATATAAACAAAACTGGTCGCGTGTGGCTCCCTAATTTGCACCGTGTCCAAAAGGATTCACCCCATAGACATATGAATATTAGTAGACCTGCCCTAAGTGAAAGCGTATTATCCCCACTCCCCATACCGGTTCCATTGGAGCCGGCTGTGCGTATGGCCTCAAGTGAAATTTGAAAACGTGACGTCATCATTCTTGTGCGAACTATGGTCTAGGCATCATCGGTTCATTTTACGAAATAACACGGCAAAATGTTGACTTGTACTATGAAAACTTGTAAAAATAAATGTGAAAAAGAGAATAAACCCAATTGTCGTATTACATTCCATATATAAGCATTATTTTACTTTATTTTAAACATATTCACATCGTATAATATAGATCAGTTTTAGAAACATATACTATCACATCGAGAAACGTCTGGACGCGAAACACAAAGCTGGTTGGTTGCTGGGAAGTAAATTATGAACATTTATAAAAGTGTCTTAACTAAATACTTAAACGAAATATTCGACTCTGAAAATAGAACCGATTTTTTTGCCGAATTTGGACTTCGCAAATTTGTTCATAACGTGGCGAGTAATTTGCGCTCCCATGTAAAAATGTCTATTCATTCAAAAGCAGATTTTACTTTTAAGAAGTAAATGGTGATATTATAATGCGAGATGCCTATTTACTGTCAGATTGATTTATTGACGAATCACAGTCAGCTTCACCCCCTTCGTTCTTCAACAGTTGATTTTACCCCTCGCCATTATCTTCTCGTCTATTAATTCCTATGTCTGTGATTCACCCCAAATTTAGCCAATTGGAGCGGGCCAAATGGCTCTGCCGTGAGTGTCCAGCTTTACAGTCTAAAGTTTTTTTTTTTTATTTCATTACTTTAAAATTACATTTAATTACAATAATGACGTATTGCCCATCAATAAAATAAAATCAGTATTTTTTTTAAATTATACAATTCGAGTATGAATGTGGAAGATTTCGACGAAGTGAGATTAATTTTAAGTAATTAATCAAAAATTTCAGTTTGACAAAAAGGAACCTTACCTTTCGTACCTCACACCAGGTTATATATACTATTAAATATTTTATAAATACTTTGAGCTTAAAATCGTACCAATTAAAATATTCAATATCCCGTGATTTTTCACGGGTCTGCGCTAGTTATATAATAAATCGTTAATGTAAATTACACTAGATAGTTTTTGAAATATAATATAAAATACATTATAATTTATCAATGTATTAAGTCAGTGGTTCTTCAAGTGTTCGTTAAACTATAGATAAAATAAATTCTTTAAGTAAAACAAAGTTTTTTTTACTATAATACATTTATTTTAAAATAAAAAAGAACAAATGTCGATCGGGTAGGACACCAATTTAATTCGTATATTAAAAGCTGAAATGTCATCCGATGTCCGCATGTGTGTATGTGATTGCCACCAAAAGTTGTCCGAATGCACTTTTATTGACAGCGAGTCTATTTGCCGAGTTTCAGCTCGATCGAATCTCGGAAAGTGGGTTAATTTCTGCATCCAAGATTAGCATTAATTCGTTACCAAAATCAATCAAAGTGAAATTGAAAAAGATGTATTTAAAAATAAGAAATACTTATTTAGAATAATGTGTACTTCCCAGAGTTACAAAAAAAAATATAGTAGTGCAAATTTTATAGCATCAGAACTCAGCTTTCTTGATTCAAATTTTAAATGTTCTCATTATCTTTCAGTTGAAATACAACCATTCAGAAATGAAACGTTGCTTGAAATGGCTTAAGCCGTATTTAGTAACCAGATCTAAATAGATTAGTAATTCCCAACATTCACCCTTCACTTCTCCTTCACTTTTCCAGTCCCTCCAGACTCACAACATACTTTATTTGCGGATCGCAAACCGTTGGGACTCTTGTGCGCTATTCACATCAAAATATCATGATCGGTATACGTCCTTCCCTTATTTATGAGTCACCTATACTCACGACGCCAGAGGTCAGCGTTCAATTTTTTTTACTTTGTAGTTAACTCCTCAGACTAATTTGTTCAGTTTTGCAAACACAGAGCTTTTACCCATAGAGGCAACATCCTTTATTGTCATAGTGAAAAATATTATCTAAACCGTGTTAGAATGAAAAAATACTACACTTTATATTAGAATGTAGAAGTTAACCACAGAATAATTATTTTTTTTATTTTTTATTACAAGATAATACATTACAAAATGATAACAAAGTAATAATGTATTATTCCCAGTGAGTTTATAAAACTCATTTCGGGAAAGACAACATTAGATTAAGGACAAGACAAATAAATAAAATACATTAAAATAAATAAACGCAGATGTTATTGTGGAGTTATAGAGAAAGATTGTGTTAGTCATTAATGAAACTGCTAAGGAAATAGCTTTTGAGAGCTTTTGCCAATGTTTTTTTGTTCGTTGCCGGAAGTTTTAAATTTCTAGGTAATGCGCTAAATTGTTTATGTGCAATGTATTGTAAGGAGTTAATTCCAAATTTGGTCGTGTAAGTAGATGACGATAAATGTATTTGATTTTGTGATCGTGTTTTGTGCTGGTGTATGTCAGAATTAAAAACTGGTTTAGTGTTGGTGTGTGAGGAGTGTTGAATTATTTGTAGAATGGCAGTTGTGATGTTATACTTTGGCAGGACTGTAAAAGGAAGTATTTGTGTCTGTGAGTATATATCTTTGACATGTGTTTCCCATGGCAGATTATATATATTATGTACGGCTCTATTTTGAATTACGTGAAAGTTTCCGACTCAAAAATTTATATAAATTATTGTTGGGAAGTGAGTTAGCTAAATGATTCACAGATGCACTCATAGAGGGCAGTGCATAGAGCTTGCTTGGAAGTCCGCAAGATGGCAGCTAGTAGTCAGTAGTCGCTAGGACCAGTTAGGCTGCTTCCAGACAAACTTGGTGTTTGCAGATCTCATTTAGCCAGCTCCTAGTTAGGTCGACTATCGAAGTCACTCTTGTAAAAGGCGAAGTATTGAATAAATCCCTGATTTAATATAAAGAACTTATTCTCTAAAATCTCTAATTCCACGACGAGTTGGAGAACTGTTTGTGGGAACAATTGTTTTTATATGAAACGACAAAAAGTGAGGTAAGAATAATGTTTATAAAAAAATACATTTTTCTAACAAAATGTGTGCTTTTTTCATTATCCATAATTTTAGTTGAGTGTTTAGAATACACCTACAGCGTATTTAATAAATATAATTTTCAATATGCCAGAAGCCTGAGGGACTAAGATTTCTAGTAAAATTAAATTTTTGAAACATTTTGAGAACCTCTGTCTAATGCCATTTGCGTTTTGCTCAAACTAGTATGGCCGCACTTTATGTATATGTATATGCCCCCTTTCATATGCGTCCTTTTTTTACACCGGACCAACTATTTTATAAAAAGGTCAACAAAACCACACCACATAATCAAAAAAACTAACCAAATCATAATAAAACATCCTTAAAACACACCCTTTTTACTAAGTTACATTTCATATTCCTGTGAAAATCGTTGCACGGCCTTTATCTACGTTAATAATAGTAATTTGTAAAATTGTGAACACTTTATAAAAAGGTATAAACTCATTGCTGAATGCACTCTACAAAATACGTTGTATTTAGAGTTCCCTTTTTACTATTTTCTCTACCAATTTCATAGCAACCTGTTACCTTTTCGTTCATTAGAGTTCATCTTAAAGCCTCGACTCAAAATCGCGTAAAAACAAAACTGTGATACAATTAAAAAATAACCACTTTATAAAACGTTTTAATCATTAGTACTGTGAAAATTATTGTGTTGCATGTATTGGATTAGACTTTTTACTAAGTGTAACGTACCTAGTTAAATTTATCATGACTTTTAAGATGGATCCTGACTCGATTCACTCTTTATGAGGTGTGTTTGAAAACGTTCAAACAATTCGTGCAGTCGAAAATGTGTACAAAAAAAGACTCAAAACAAATCAAAGTGATAAAATTACAACCTAATATAAATGATTAGATTTTTTGATAAAGTGTGCATATTTTAATGGTAGGTTAGTAGAAAATTCGGTCTTATACGTAAATACCTTTAGTTCATTCTCTTTGAATTCAGTTGGCTCTAGTATTCGGTTCGGAGGGAATGTGTTCGAAATACGAAATAAAATACAAACAAAATTAAATAAAAAAAATAATAGTTTCAGTTCGAATTCTGAATTCAAAAGTGACGTTTCGAATTTAAAAATCGAATAGATTTTCGCGCGTTTTGTTTAATTCTTTCGTTTCTGTTTTTGTTGGTGTGTATATATTAATAGTATTGATTCGTTGTATTAAGTTCGACATTTAAATGTTTTTTCTTATGTTAAGCAATGCAGTATAACCTTGTTTATAATATTCTGTTCGAGGAGAGTGTAAAAGTGATACTGTATTGGCATTATACGAATAAATAAGCAAGTTTATATTTGATCAGTTGTGTAGTTTTAACCATAGTAAATTACGCTTGCCTTTGGAATATATAATCATGTATGAAAATACGTCATAGCTAAATAAAAAAGACTTTAAATTGAATGTATTATTGATGTTAGAACTGTATTTTATTCACGGGGAAGTAATCATTTTTAAAAAATTAGCAAAGAACTGAAAAAAAAATGTCAGAACAATTTGTATTGCAATATTGTACTTTGTGTATTTGTTTGTTTTTGAAAATGGCATCTTCTCTGTTAATAGAGTATTACATAGCTCTGATTCGTTACTGTCCAAAGAAGCGAAGCTAGCAGTCCACAATGGAGTGATGATACCTACCCTTATGTATGGTAGTGAGGCATGGAATTGGCAGAGGAAGGGTGAACATATACTGAATGCTGTGGAAATAAGATATCTGAGACGTATGTGTGTAATACCATATATGATCGTGTGAAAAATGCGAAATGGCAAATAATGCAAGGATGATGTAAGCATAATGAGTAAGATTAAGAAAATGACGCATGTTGAGCGAATGAAAGAAGAAAGGAGTGTAAGGAGCTAGAAGAAGTCGGGTACGCCTGAGAAAGATGTGGCACGATCAAGTAAAACAAATGCTTGAGTCGGGCCAAAAGTCAGAATTATAGAAGAGTATGTATGAATGTTGATGAGGCAAAGATTATGTGCCAAAACAGAGTTTTTTTGGACGATCCGTCCTCTCTTCCTATCCCTACGGAAAAAAACGTCGTGATTGCTAGTTAATAAGTTAGTTAGAAAGAATTCGGCATTAGTGGCACAAATCAAAGCAAAATAAAACATTTATTTTTGTTAATTTATATTATTAATTCTATAAGAGTAACGCGCATATAATCGTCAATATTCCTAAATTAGATCAGTCAATTTACCCAAGTCCTTTGTTAAGAGCACAGGTACGTTCTAGTAAATGTTTGATCAATGGTTCTAGCTAATAATAATTATAGAATTGCTAATCTAATGCATATTGCGCATTCGTTTCTGCGCAACAGGTCGCAAAACACACAGGTATATGTTCTACCTTCGTCATGCAATCACTAATAATTGTCCTACTAAAAAAACATTCGTATTGTATACATTAGTTATCAAAAATTCCCCCAGAGAGTAGAATAATTTTATTTTAAAATTAGTGGCTTATTAAAACATTGTACATACAAAATATGATGTAAATTAAATGTATTTTTTAGTCCTCCTTACTAGGGTGTCCTGTGCCGAGGCGGACTAGTTATTTAATAATATTTTATTTGTCTTCTACGTCATTTTTAATTTATTTTTTGAGTTTTTTTTCATTGAACTCTTTCAGCGTGATTTTTATTCTTGATTTGTACTTATTAAACTTTTCTATTAGTTTAATATCTTGGGGAAGGATGTTGTGGAGTTTTTTTGCAAAATAAATGGAATTTCTTTGTCCGAAAGTCATTTTTTCGATCTTGTGTGATGTATATGCGGTCTAGTAGAGATTTATGTATTTTTGAATAATTTCAATAGTATATTTTTGTGTATATATTTTTTTGTACATTGTTGTACATCAAAACTATTAACAACTTCAATCGTAGGCATTCTTATAGGTAGGACTTTCAGAATGGTCTATATAATTCCCATTTTGAATTCAGGTATAATATTCAGGTTATGTTTGTACTTAGATATAGCCGATCCCCATCTATAATAATATTATAGTTTGACTAAGAATAAGATAAGGAGCCACGGTTAGCTTTGTCGCAATTTTTCCAGTGTATAAAATCATACCTTTTCAAGTTTTTTTCGACTTGGTTATGCCAAAAACTTTGAAACAAATCCGTATGTACTTTAAAACCGAATTAAACATACATACAACCTTTTTTTAAAGCACTACTATTCATTAATTAATTATTAATATTATTGATTTCAAACCGGTTTCACTTTGACTCCATAATTAAATAAAGACAATATATATAATGATGTTTGAATTTATGCAAAACCAGGCATTATATTATAGGTCACATCAGTTCCAATTTTTAAAATGACACATAAATACAAAAAATATTAAATTTCATTGAACAAGATTTACAATAATTCATACAAACAGACCCACAACCAAAATGAATATGTTTGATAATGCCATGCAAAACAGTGTGTGCTTTACTTATTTTTCTTATGTTTTTTCTCAATAATTTTCACCGTTCAGACTGCAGCCGGAACTGCACTCGTATCAGTATAATTTGAACGATTTCATAAATCCTAACATATTCTATCAACACTCTACCACCAGGTAAACAGATGCATTTTAAAGGCGCTACAGCTATCAAGCATAGTGTTCGTATATATAGTTTAAATCACTAAATCTATTCTACCCGCCAGTAAGTTTTTATGTCTTTCCCACTCTGTCCTTTACGAGATATGAGATCATAGTTTAAGCTAAGCTCACGACAGTCGATTTCAAGACCTTTTTTCAACTTGCTTCAGCGGACGCCCCCGACTTCTGCCACCCACATCTCTCTCAAATATCATATTATTATTAAATACATCCATTGATGTTCTACTGATATAGATATTGCTTCAAAACAAAACAAAACACACTTTTTGCAAGTTATACTACAATTTACATTCAAATCATTTTCGGACGTCTTTTAGATGCGAATACAACTAGTGTAACGAGCTAACAATACTGTCAGTAGTGTGCAATTGACGTCAACTGACGTGCAACTGACGTCAAACCCGTAGTCGACGCATCGCGTCGTGTACAAACAATAGCAAAACAGTATGGTGGATACGCACAAATGCGAGTATGCTACGTGCACAAAACTCCAATCGCTTATAAGTCTCTCCGTGTACGAACGACCTAACTGATATGATTAAATAAGTTACGTAGATTAGAAAATATCTCCCTAGTAAAAATAAATGCCACCAACGGGAACCCGCACCTTCTGATGTACAGTTAGGTGCTCTGGACCACTGAGCTATTTCAGCTTATTTCCAACACGCCAAATAATTCAATATGTACTAGTACTTCAATCAACAATTACTGCTTATTATATTTTTTCACCTATAAACAACCAACTTTATTTTTGTAGGAAAGGCTTTGTTAGTGCTAAATTTCCCACTAGATGGCGTTGAGGCATATTATATCTACATTTGTTTGTGAAATATTTTGACTTGTAAAATATTATTATTTTTTATGATAAACTAATGTTTATAAGACAAGGTTTTTTTATGCATAGCACAAAGGATAACAAATTATTATTAGGTTTATATGTAAGTTATTTTTCACCTCTTTCCATGACTTCATGTTAATTTTTAAAGGTGTCTTGAATTGTCATCGTGCCGAGTTATCATCATCATATCGAGAGACATGGGAGCAAGGGTATATTCAATTCTAGTCACTAAATATTTATTTGTTAATTTATTAAATTCAGTGCTACGTTTATTGCGTCACAATGCATCGGTAAATTTGCAGTAACGGAGATGGTTTATTGAAAATAGATTCAAAACATGCTCGAATAACCTGTTTTGTTAGAACCACTGAACATGTCAAGTTCCTAGAAGTGTTATTTACACCGATCCATCTTTTTGATGCCATAATCGGTTAGTACGGGCCAAAAATTGATTAATTCATCAAGAATAAATTTCGACACTTAAAAATCTTTTTATTAATTTGTTTTTACAAACATATCATTTATATAATATATTTATGCCGTTATCTTTTTATTTTTCTGTGTCTTGTTCTGTTTCATGTTTCATTTCGATTTATTAGCATTATCTTCTTCTTCAATAATATAATACATCGTTGGTATAACCTTCAAAAGTAATTAAAAAAAGTTATTCCAATCAAAAATTTAATGTGTATTCCATATAAATAAAAAATCGGATATATTTATCCAAGACACAATCTAGGTTATAAACCAATTATTTAGTTTTTTTTAACATTCAAAAAGACAGCTGTTAAAAATATTTGTTGTTTGGGTACCGCTGCCCCGGGTACCATTTATTGGATAAGTAACACCTCTGCCATAGGTCACCCCTAGTGGTTCGCTACGTTTGGTGACTTAGCAGAGGTGCCAGAATTCATCGGGTGAGGTGTGTACAGGATGCGCCTACCCACCAGCTACATGGCGTGCAGAATCGGGAGAGGTTGGTTTGGGGAGACCCTTTGACCTCTCCAACTGACCTTTCACTCCAAAACACACTGATCCCTAGATTCCTACCAACCCCTCATACCATTTTACTTCCATAAACTTCCTTTACTTAAAAAAAACATCCACACAGCATCCCCAAAAAGGTCATAGGTCCTGGAGGGAAATTATTTTCTTCAGGGTTCCGGGGTTAACGTAAAAAAAACACAAATTGGGAAAATTAATTACAAGATAATATTTTTGTTTCTGGATTTGAAATTTGAGATTTACGAAACTAGTAAGGTCCCAATAGTCAAGTGGTTAAAGTCCTGGGTTCAATTCCCAGTTAAGACAGTTATCTTTTTATTGTTCAGTTTCAAGTTTCGTTCAGATTTGTCTATCTCCTTCTTCAGTTCAGTTTGTGTCTTCAATGTTTAGAACAGAATCAAGCTATAACGTATGATATATCTATAAATACGACCTGCATACACCTGCAGTCCGTAAGTAAGGAACTGTTTTTCTCGGAAGGAAATTTCAACGATGTTTCCAGGAAGCGCTTTAACGATGACACGACTTCGTCACGCGTATAAATTATATTTTATATAATGTCATATGTTACACAAGAACGTGGATATTGCGAGAAATTAATATATTGATGGATATTTCCTGAATGTGTTCACAGAATAAATAAATAATTTCCTGATGACCGATCATCAAACGGAAGTCAACATTTCCTATTATTTGCTAAAGTAAAAAATATGTTTGTTAAAAAAAAAACAGTTTACTTGTATATTTCGTCTGTAAATGAACTCACCACAGTTTGATAATGCTTTCAGAAGGCGAAACAGCGTAATAATAATTACACGGCGGATCTTGCTTATAAATAAACTGTTTTTATATATTTTTTTAATGTTTAAAATAAAAAAAATTATAACATAAAAATGTAGTTCTACAAAATAAATTTGATAACTCGACCACTTTGCATGTTGTCTGTTTGTATATTTGTTTGTACGTTCCGTTTCCGTTTCAAAACGGTGTTAATTTAAATCGTTGGTTTATTTGGACTTTCTTAAATGCAATTTTAAATATTATGGTACCTACCCGCCTTGAAGTTTGAAAAAGAATAATCATTAAAATAGTGACGTTTTTTTGGTAAAGTTCGTAATACCTTATTTTAAATTAAAATTTAAAAAAATACCTAAAATATATGACCGGTCAGTGGTTGAGTTGGCATCGCGTTTGGGTCTCACCCAGGCGTCGTACGTTCAATTCCTCGACTGGCTAAGTCCTCCATCATAACACAAGCAACATTTTCCGCTTACTGTGGTGATAGTAGGAGATTATAAAATATTGTCAGATTATTTGTGACTCGAGAATGTTTGTCTTTCTTTATAAAAAAATAAAAATAAATTGATCGGTAGGTGTTTAAGTACCTACTTGTAAATCTTAGATAGAAACGTCTGGGTACGTAGCATGTTCGATCAATAAATGTTTTGTCGGTAACTTTTCATCCTTCCCGGTCACGACTGTGGATCGCAAACGAACAAACAACAGTTCACAACTATTCGATGTAAATACTTGTTTATATGTCGACCGTACTAGATACACACAAGCATTAAAAACACTCGATCTATGAGTTCTGGCATCATAAAATATGAACAGCCTTTTCCATATGGATTTTCTAGCATTTTATTTTCGTTAATGACACAAATAGTTAGGTTAGGTAATAATGCAATGCATGTTTGAGTGTAAAATAAGAAAAACTGTGGAAAAAACTTTTTTTAAATTTACATACATCATTTCAATGAAAAATTAATGATTTTGATTATTTTGTTTTCAGGTTTAAATCAATGAAATAAGTGTTTTTTAAGTGGTGACTTTCAGTTTAAAGTGATAAGAAATTGTTTTTGCAATTAGAACATTAATATTTTGTGGTTCGACGATATTTTGAGAACCAGCTGAATAAAGGTAAGATTTTTTAATTAAAAAATTGTGATTAATTAACCGTTTATTGCTTGCACTTTTGTTCATATATTATAGTGTGAATCTTGCGGAATTAATTATCCAAATATATTATGAATTCATTAGCAGCATTCGTGGTGATGCTGGATGAACAGTGAGCAGTAATGCGTTTTCCTTTTACAAGATGCTTTTTTTTATACCGTCATACTTAAAATAATTTTTTAAAGTAATTAAATGAGCGTGGTTTTCGGTGTTTAGTTTTGGTGTAGTCTTTTCACGAACACTAAAAACTTTTGTTATACTGTAAGACTGTCCGAAAGTCTCAAATCATATCTATCTCTTGTTTGTTTATTTATGTGAAATTTTTTTTGCACATTTAAGAACTTCTTGAAGTGATATTTTATGAAAACAGCGCTATAAAAGATAAAGTAAAACATTTTTATGTTCTGTTATTTTTACCCTTTGTGGTCGAGGAGAAGATGTTCTCAGTATCACCCTGGTGTAAGACCACCATTCAGAATTTAAATGTTTGATGACCAGATCTGAATAGCCAGGTACTTCCCTACCTTCCTCTTCCTCATCTCCTTCCTCTCCCCACTACCTTCCGCATCATAACATACCCCAATTGGGGATGCCATAGTCATACAGGCTCCGGAAGGTTGGGAGCAGTTGGGACTCTTGCGCGGTATTAATAAAAAAAGTTGACGTTTCACAAATATAGCGCTATAAAAACTATTATCAGTACTTACCTATATTTATATAAAACATCACGAATCATAAAAGAGTACCGGTCGAAAAAAGAACAAAAAACCGTTTGATAGGTACGTACCTAATTAAAAATGACCTCTCCAAAATCTAATTTGCTATTATTAATTACTCTGGACATAGCCTCTGTAATGGGTGTCCCGAAAAAAACTTCAGGTTCTGTGTAGGTACCGGGTGGTAGAAAAAAACAGCACAAAGGCAGTAGGCGGCACATATAACGTAATAAAGCTGATCGAATTAGATGAAAAAAATTACCAATCATCCTTCACGAGGGACTAAGACACCAAAATCAATTAGATCAACGTTTTGTTACAAGGCTGTATGGTTCACAGCTAACAGCGGCGTGCAATGCTCTATGACTAAAGGTTGTCTGTCTAAATTTATAAAATTATTATATTGTATATAGAATTCAAGAAAAGGCTCACGAACATCCACGCTAAAATATAATACATTTATTGATGGAAAGAAATTGTGTCATTTGAACAACCAGGTTCCAACTGAAATTTTGTCCAAAATTTCGGTGTTCCTGCAGATAGGACGAATCACTAAACAACTGAACACACAGCTGTGGCACACACTCCTTGCCTTAATCACATTCATAGTCTCATACATACTCTTCTATTATTCTAAATCTTGACATGCCCGACTCAAGTAATTTATTCTCTTGATCGTACCATGTCTTCCCCGACATCTTCTACCAATCGCATTTGCGTCATATATTCTCCGTACAGTCCTTTCTTCTTCATTACGCTTGCATTATTTGCGGATCTCCACATTTCTCATATGGTCATACATGGTTTTACCACATATACACCTCAGGAATCTCATTTATACTTCATTCGGTCTTACGTTTCCATCAAAATCTAACATTTTTTTATCTTTAAAATTTTATCAAAAATATATCTACGCTCGGAGATAATTTTGAATCAAACTTCTATTTGCTTGAAACTGACTATATAAATTATTGTATTTATAAATAAAATTGAATATGCAAGGGCATTATATTAGCAAAAAAAAAACTAATCACACAGAACCCTGCTGATTTTCAAAGAAACAAGGTTCTATCTGTTGGTTTTTGCTAAAATTTTTGGCTAAACGCATTTGACATAAATATAGACATGCGTTATGTTCATACTAATCGAAAAAAAAACACAGCGCGTTCCTTTTTCTACATTGAAATCTGATAATGAAAAGCATAAGAAAATAATAGCCACAACGAATATGCGTAATGAATGAAATGGCTAGAAATAACATCTTTCATAACAAAATGGAACGGAATGCATTAGAAAGAGAGCCATTCAAATAATATGTGTACGGGCGAAACAGCTACATTGTAATGGACGCTCCTCGCTGACGTCACAGGCGAGCGATGAGTATTTTTGAATGGAAGTCCGCTGGATAAATCGCGTGACGTTATGCTCAGACTGCTCGCCGCGGACATGGTCGCCCGTCAGTGGGCCACTTTTCCACTACTTTTAACGAACAAACGAGCGAGCAGAGTACCTAGTAGAATACGACGTACGTACTGTCACTAGGTTGTCCTTCACACACTAAAACTTGTGTCTCTGCGTTCTCCGTCTCACTTTATTTTATTTGATGTTTAACAATTTCGGGTAGTCGGTGACAGCTTGTCTGACCAACGGATTTGTGTGTGATAATAAACGCAGTACTAAATATCGTTCAATGACATTACGTTCTTTGTATAAATTTTTTCATCAATGTAATTTTTTTAAATTATTTTGTTCGAGAATAATGTAATGTATGCTGTTCTTAGTACCCAGTACTGGACGGCTACACCAAAACTAAAAACCGAAAATCGCATCCATTCAACTATTTTTTTTACTGAAATACCCTAAGAGGGTTAACACGCGCAACAGGGTAAATTTTCTACACACATTTCATTACAATCTGCACATCTGCCCTGATGGTGGACACTGTAACGCTGTCCAAAAGGTTGGCTAAAGAGGGATGAAGCTCCACACGGCATAATAACCCAAAAAATAATCACGTTAAAACTTTTCTCAAATGATATCTCACTGCATCAGTGATAAGAACATATTTTTTTTAAATCTCTGAAATGCCTCCAGATTATCTAGTCAGTATTATTTTTTACATGTTTTCATGATAATATAAATCAAAATTATCGGCGAAACCGGGTAGGACAACGATTTATTTATCCCAATAAAATTTAAAACCCATAAAGTTGCAATTTTCAACTCACAATCTGTGTCCTAAGTGAAAAATCTTTCACGTTTTAATCCATAAAAAATAGACATTTATCATCCGAATCCATCTTTAAAATCATCGCAATTCGGAAACAGCCTAAGTCCGTAATTCATTTAAGGGCCCACTATTCGAATTTCATCCAATTTCCGACATACTTTCCTTAAAATTTTGAAGTTTTTAAGCTCTTAAAAAAATATATGTTATTCTTTAAGATAGTATCTATTTGTTCCAAAAGCCGAAACGGTAATTATTTGAAATTCCCTCGATAGAAATAAATCGCAAAGTATGCTCCGAAAAATATTATTAACACGTTTATTTCTGTTATTTTACAAGTTATATGTATGAAAAAAATCACAATGCTTCTTTTAATGCTACTCAATAGACCCCATAAGTAATTTTTGCTATTTTTGAAATACGCCGTGATTTATTAAACATTTTCACAACTGTCGCTTACGCCTATTGCTTTTAAATCATATTTATTATAGCGCGCTCGCTCCGACTTGCAGATTAAACTATCTTTCTTTGAGAAGTTCATTCGCCAACTCGAGGGCTTTGGGGGCAGACGTGTCGTTCATCGTTCTATGATCTACAGACGTGCGATTACGTGCAAATATTTGAATTTATAAAGATAATTTTTACGCGTGTAAAGTTTATGAGTTAATAAATATTGTTTTTTCAAAGATGGGAAATACACGAAAGATATCCCGTATTTCAAAGAAAAAATGTTATCTCATAAAATTATATCCTATCTAATAGGTGAGAAGAAAAAAATACAATTTTTGATTTATAAGCTTATATTTATTATAAACGATAATTTACTATAAAAATTAATAATTCATATTTTTATTTATGTATTGTGTAGTAAAAAGTTATTATTTTTTTTTCAGAATAGGTACTTTGGGAAATAAAACTAATTCCAATGCATTAGAAATTACGGGGTAAATTTTTATTAATTTAATTTTCTTGTTGTCTTGTCTCTTTTCTTGTTCCTATACGATCGTGATTTATTTGCGAATTAACTTTCTACGTACACAAATACACACGTCACTTTACATCTGCTCCTTAGAGTAATATTACTCTAAGATCTGCTCTAATGATTCACAATGCAACGATGTCCGAAATATAATATAATATGTAATAATAATATGGGCCACCTGTTTCAAATAACAATACTCGAACTTGGAATCCAGAAAAATAATGAACGGGCCAGCGAAAAAAGCTATCGAAAGTTCTGAAACTGTGGGGAATATAATTAAATAAAATAAAATACTTTTTTGTTTTAAAACCACGATATTTATTAATTTAAGAACCGACCGGTTTCGCTTTACTTAAGCATCATCAGGGTACAAATTAATACTAAACAAAAAGTACATAATGTGTGCATATATATAACAAAATATAGAGGGAGACAACATGATACAAATATAAGCAACACAAAGACGGTCATAAAATACATTAACATAAGTGCACAAGTAATGGAAAAACCGCTAGATAATTATGTAGACTAATGGGTTATACGAATAAATCGGGAGAAACAAAACATCAACTGGCAAGGTGGTAAGGAGGTAAGGAGAACTGGGAATTTTTTATGGGTTTATTGGAAACAGACTTAATATTGGACTACCTGATATGTCTAATTGATTATTAAGTATCTGACTTTTGGTTTTTACAGCTTTTTTAATTTCTAGTGCCTCTAAATTGTTTAGTCTGTTACCATGCCCGTTTTTATGTAAGATGTTAGCACCGGTTCTATGACAGAATGTATGATCTTTATCGATCAAATGATTTGCAAATTCGGAAAAACCGTTATTATTGAGGTTTTATTGATGTTTTGTTTTTCCCGATTTATTCGTATAACCCATTAGTCTACATAATTATCTAGCGGTTTTCCATTACTTGTACACTTATGTTAATGTATTTTATGACCGTCTTTGTGTTGCTTATATTTGTATCATGTTGTCTCCCTCTATAATATATTTGTATCATGTTGTCTCCCTCTATATTTTGTTATATATATGCACACATTATGTACTTCTTGTTTAGTATTAATTTGTACCCTGATGATGCTTAAGTAAAGCGAAACCGGTCGGTTCTTAAATTAATAAATATCGTGGTTTTAAAACAAAAAAGTATTTTATTTTATTAAATATGTCAAACCACAAAGTGATTGCTTTCTACAATAATATAATTTAGTTCAGTGATGTTATTTTTTATGTCGGAAGGAGGCCCTGAAGAAAATAATTTCTCTCAGAGCCTGTGTCATCTTTGAGAATGCTGTATAGAGGGTCTTTTTTGAGGAGGAGGGAGTGAACCTGTCCTGAATGTCAACTGTACAATTTCTTCCCAGAATTAACTTTATTGTACGTTTTTTGACTAACCGTACCTTGGTGTTCTATTTTCAATAAACTCTTTAATTATGTTTCAGATGTGAAATCTATACTCTGCTACAGAATGTTTTGCCCAAGTCTTGTAAAGATGCAAAGGCACGGACGTAACAATAAAATCATTTGAGCCCTTTACTGTTATTTAAAAGGTCACTTGAAGTGCAGTTATAATCAATGATTTTATTTTTTTTCTAGCTTCCACGAATAATTTGAAAAGGCATTATCTAAGGATTATACTCTTAAGGAGAATATAGAAAATGTAGAAAGGTGAAACGGATTTAAGATTTTCGATGAAATTATTGTGTTGTGAAATATTTATTTTGTTATTTATTACTTTATTTTTTTTTACAGTTTTACCGTACGCGGCCTTGTTGTAGAGTGGTATATCTAACTGTCATGGAAAGTTTTTTTCTGAGCTTTAAGAGAAAGGTTTCTTAAAGATACTGGAGTTATTCTAGGGCTATGTTAGATTTTTAACATCGATCACCGTAATGCTTGCCTTCCTGAATAAATCTAATTTTATTTAATCATTTACGGCCAAGATGTTTTTGACAATGGTGTGTTTTTATCTTTCTGTATTCCAATCATTTAGCTTGGCTTCTAGGGTTGTGCCCCAGTATTGCTTTTTGGAGACTGTAAACGGATCTCTCGGCATTTAATGAAACTGCAGCAGAACAAAGGCTGTTGCTATATTGACGTTCATGGTATGTTTTGCTCAGATTGACGATAAGGTTTCCAGATCCGCATTTCGCTCGAAGCATGTTTAGGGCAATAAGTTCATAGTTTAGGGTTCTTTCACCGTATTTATGGGAACATTTCAGAACCACCAATCTTTCATTTTGAGTGAATCTTGTGTTTGTGATTAAATTATATTTGACAATTTAAACAAATAATATTTAGAGAAGTTAAAAATAAAATTGAAAGTTCACTGAAAGCTTAAACTATTAAAAGTAGTAATTTCATAAAAATGTAAATAAATAGAGCCCCTTTCACATTTTAGAATGTAATTTTATGTTGCTTACATGTTTTATTACTCTTTATAATTATTGAATTGTTTAAATGAATAAATAAATAATTACAAAAAAGTCTTCTGATTTGTAAGTCCTCAGGAAGCACTAAGGATCTTTCTATCTATCTTTATAATATAATAAATTTGATGAGCATAAAAATGTAAACGTGTATATAATTTATATAAATGTACAAAAGTAGATATTACACTTGTATAAATATTATATTGCGCATATTATACAAGATGTCGGGGGTAAAGTGCACAAACTTCGGGAGGTGATTCTAATTGATAGTACAAGTAAAAAAGAAAAAAAAACTTTTTTTGGAATTCCAACGTTTTAAGATAGTTTTCGAGTAAAAAAGTTTAAAACCTTATTGATGTAAAAATATATTTATTGATTTTATAAAAGTTATAAATTACTTTTATAAAAGTGAGAATAGTATTTTAGTAAAGTAAAGTAATTTTTATACCTATACAAATAACTTTCGTAAATGTTTTTTGTAAAATTAAAAAAATTTTTTTAATTAAATCCGTAATAAAACCCATATTTTGAGAACCATCTTCATATCGACTTCGTTCTCATTTGGTCGGTGCATTATTACTCTAAGGTCGGTGCTAACTAAAAATGGTTCTGTTTTTCTAAAATTGCAATAGATGTCGGTAATTTAATTTCATAATCCCCAAAATTATTCCTAATACGAATTCAGACACCTCTGTCGGATTCTTTTAACACTAAATTTTGTAGGTGTTGCCCAAATCTAAATTCTTTACGCGGAAAGCGGGCCCTTAATACATCGTTGAGTCAATAGCGTGGGAGACAATGCGGTGGGCGCCATAACAGTGTAGGCTGGTCTGAGCCAAAATGGCCTGTACTGGTATCAGTTACCAGGAGTAAAGCGGGGCGAGGAGGTAGGCTATATGTTAGGCTGGTTAGGTTAGCTACAGGCGGCTGACGTCACAGCCCAGGGCGGGGGCGGGAACCTGTCGCGCCGTCCCGTGGCCAAATAAAGATTTGTTTATTGTATCAGGAACGCATTCAAGAGGAAAGACTGATTTTTAACGCGACAATAATTATTATGAATTTTTGTCGATTTAGTTAAAATTTTGTGTGGAAACGATGGCTAAAGAAGGAAGACACGCAACGCGGCACAATAACCCAAAAATTAATCACGATATTGCTTTTGGTCGTCAGATTTTAATGGGTTTACAATAAAGCAAAGAGATTCAATAAAAACGCGATCGGTAGACAGACAGTTTTGTAGAATTTTAGATTACTCGTAGAGTCAAAAAAATTGAATTCTTTTAGCTTTGTACACAAAAGTCTAATCTCTAAGCGATTCACTTAATGCAGTACTATAAAGGCGGTAGATACTCTCAGTATCAGTATCTAAACGTTGGTGAAATGGCTTTAGCCGTATTTGGTGAACAGATCTCAGCCAGGTACTTCACAAGCTTGCTCTTCCCCATCTGACTCTTCCCTACAACACACCCCATTTGGGGATACCGTAGTCTAACTGACTCCGGATTCAAAGCAGTCAGAACACTTGTTAACTTTAATCCTTGGAGAATCCTTGCTGTCTCCAATAAATACCTCAATTCCTGCTCTTCTGCTGTCTCCTTCTAGTGTATTATACTTTATGATGAGATATTGGCCTCCACACCATACAGCCACCTAATCCTAGGTCTAGCAACACTCCTTCGTCCTGAAGTCTTATCATAAAGAATCCCCTTTGATTGTCGAATTAAAAAAATATATATATATATGTAAATTTAATATTTTTGTTTTTTATTATTGTGACAGTTATTTCGGGGTTTGTGGTTAGTCCACGTTGAGAGGACTTATTTACATGATTCTATTTACCCCCGCTTAATTTCAATTATAATGATGTCTAAGATGATTTTTTACTGGTTAAACCGATTTACTAAGAAAGTAATTTTGACAATAGATTCTCTATTCTGTGGGGGTACTTTGTAATCTGTTTTCAAATGGTAATGTTTTCTTGATGGTCTTAATGGTATTATTTATTAATTCTTCAAATAATTGACTCTTCGAAAGGTAATAGGAAGATCTTGTATTCATAACAAATCAACCAGACTCCATGTTCTCGTATTACACCAAAGATTCTAAGGACGGGTTTTTAAAAAAAATTTGAACAATTCTTCCAATTTCAAAGTTGATTTTCAAGATCATTATTATTTAAGTTCTGTTAAGTAACTGGCCTATAATAATATTATAACAGCACTTAAATACGACGTTCACAGAACTCACAAATGAACGTTGAAATTTTATGAATTGTTTAAATTCTATGAAACAATCTGTCCTAACTCTTTAAATTTATCACGATTAGTCAGAGACGAACAAATCATTCCTTTGGCCTTTCAGTATACTATAACCAGGATCACATTAAATATTACGATGTTTGAGCATACTTGCGTAAACTGCCGATTTCTTACAACGTGACTCATGTTTTAAATCTAGCAAATTTCATACAAAGTCTCCTTTCTTTATTTTTAAACAAGTATTAAATAACGTATTACAGTTTTTGCAGACCTGATTCATATTCCACACAGTTACAACAGTATAATAAATGTTCGATTGATTCGCAAGTATCGTATTTGAATGGAATAAGATATTATTAATTTGATTCATGTAATAGTTGCGCCATCAAGCAAAGTGTTTTTTCACAAGTCCTATTTGGCAAAAGGCCATTAAGTTCGATGCTATAGAAGCATTGTTGCCAGGTTATCAGAGGCTGCGGGGGATCTTTTTGGTCCATACAGACTGAATACAGTACTGGTTGCAAATTATAACGGTATCCTTTTGGAAAACATTTAAAAAACTTAACAGGTGCCGACCAATAGACTTTAAAACGTTTGGACAGTTGACGGATATAAAACTCACAATTGACTTATGCAGCTTTTTTTTATGATATGTAAATAAGAGCTCGTGCAAAACTTACAAATGTTTGTTCTATAATAATTTTAAATGAATTGGTGAAAAAGTGACCAAAAGCAGTTACAGTCGTGACATCATATTTTAACAATGCAACATTCACATGTTGAAAAAAAAACCCAAATATTGTAAGACCTGCCTACCTATCTACCTATTTACTAATACAATGTAACCATCACCTGGTTAAAAATAATCCATTCTAAGAATTAATGTGATTGAAGCCTCCCAAGTATTAGATTTTCTCTGTCCTTTAGTGAGTTTATTGACAAAAATATTGAAATACTGATGACTGTTTCATCAACGAGTAACAATGGCTAGTTTGTGCATATGAAAAAGGTTCAATAATGCGTAGTAAAAACAATGCTGGATCTGCAACCGATCCCTGTGGGACACCCAAAATAAACAAAATGTGCAATAGAGAAGAAATTTTACGCAGAGGAATGTATAAATAGACGATATAGGAAGATAACGCATGTTGGTGTGATCAGAAGCCTGTAAACTCAACGAGCTTTTAAAAAAACCAACTCGTTCTCAGACTTTCAATAATCTAATTATGTATAAATGTTTAAAAAATTAATTTACGTATAACATGTTTACAGCCTCTAACCATTCTTATCCAGTCCTCAGTCTATCTCTTCCCTTTGGTTTCTATTACTGGAGCACCCACTTGGTCATGATTTTCTGTATCCTGTCATCTGACATTATTTCTACGTGAATCTCCAATCATAATCTTTGGGATCTACAGAATATTGTTGCATGTGAATTGTAATAATATGACTAAATCTGTACCTAATAAACAAACAAAGAAATATCACGATGGTTTCACGGTCAATAAGATTCTTGGTTCACTCTAATAGCAGAATCCATTACACTAGTAACTGCGTATATTTTCAAAGTTTTTGCATTAGCCTAACTCTTGTGTTTTTCGAACTATTAGAAATATCTTTACTCATAGAACACTTAAATTAGTATTCTATGTTCTCTGTCAATCCGTATTAGCATACGGCATCATCTGTGTTGGCTGTGCTCAAACTATTATTATTCCTCTACAAAAAGCACAAAAAATGGTAATGCGTGTTATCAACAGGCGACTGAAAAGATATTCCTCAATTCGACTCTTCATCGAGTATCTTGTCAACTCTTCTAAAATTTATTGTACAAATACAATAAAAAACACACTTACCACACAATCACACCACCAGAAAAATAACCAACCGACACATACATGTATCTAAACTTCATGCTAAATCAGCAGAAATATAATTAATTATTGAAGACAATATTAGCGATTCCTAAACGAAAATCTGAAACAGAAAAAGGTACGGTCACGTCTAGGACTCGAACTCAGAATCCTTGCCTTGCCGGGGAAATACTCTACCAACTGAGCTAATGGGACCCTATCTCCTTCGGTCATATTTAACTGTATCATACTTCGAATAAGAACTAACAACATTGTCTTCATTTTTATATATAATTCTATTCTAATTCATAATTCTAATTCTATGAATATAACCTAGCTTCGAAAATCTTCAACCTTTTCCTTGACAACTTAAAAACCAAAATCCAACTCCATACCTTCAAAACACAAAAAATGTACATGGATCCTTACATCTGCAATACATTTCAACCATAAAACCCATACATTCTACTAACAACCTATCTCTAATTTTTTTTATACATCTCTCACGTTCCGCATCCAATTTGTCTTCCCTAGCATGGCGGGTAAAATAATACTAAAAAATGTATCTGCTGTACAAATTGGAAATAAATAAAAAAACGTTGCGTAAAACCAGATTTATGTTGGTCTATCCTTTAGTGTGTTAAACCTGGAAAAAGATTGTAATAAACGATGAACACGTTTAAAAAAAATAAGGATTCGTTTATTATGTAAATATAGTTTAAAACATCTCTAAGGTTTTTTGTTGCTTCGTTAGGTAGTGGGTGGTCTGAAATTAATTAATTAATTAAATTTTGAAGCGTGGGCGGGAACCTACTTAAAAAAAACTGTTTATACTCTATGAAAAAAAACTAGTCTTTACTGATATAGAAATATTAAAGAAAACAACGCACATCAGTGTAAATATTTTGACGATAATATCTGAAAATTTCAACATAAAAATACATTAGTTGTGAGAAATTAATTAATTATTACTACTACGAAGCCAAAAATTCTGTGGTGCGCAACAATAGTTAATATATTACAGAGTTTTCCAATAAGAGGTGTTATTTTGAATAGCCTGCTATTTCGGTAGATGTTACTTTTGAAGCTGTCATTTTCTAAGTAGAAACTACGCCATTAATAAAAATGGAACGATACACGCGTCAACAACGCATTGAAATTATTAAAATTCACTTGAGTGAATCAAATGCAAATCATCTTGAGTGATGAGGCCCATTCCCACCTCGGTGGCTTCGTCAACAAGAAAAATTGTCGCATCTGGGGCTCGGAAAACCCAAGAGTTATTGTTGAAAAGCCTCTCTATTCTCAACGTGTGACTGTTTGGTGCGGCTTATGGTCCGGCGGAGTCATTGGACCTTACTTTTTCGAAAATGAGGCTGGAGCAACAGTTACGGTGAATGGATTGTGCTATCGAGAGATGATTAATGATTTTTTATAGCCGGAATCGGATGGTATTGATTTGGACAACGTTCACTTTAAACAAAACGGCGCTACGTGCCACACAAGCAACGAAACCATTGATCTTTTACGATTGAATATCAAAATAACACCTCTTATTGGAAAATCCTGTATATATCCTTAAATTGTCTGACAGAAGGACACACTGACTTGATATTTATATAAAACATTCTAAATTATGCATTTGACTGTCCCAAATTGATTGCATTGATAAGCTTTCGATTTCCACTGCATAATATTAGAAGTCAGGATTTATTTAATTTAAAAAAATCTTGGACTAACTACCTTATGTATTCCTCATTGCTCAGAATACTTATGGAGGGAAATAATTATACCGAGTCACTGGATGTCTTTAATTTATCACTTAACCAATAAAACAGAAGATTTTTACTGAGGTAGTTTAGTTATGTATAATAAATACTGAATAATTTTTTACTATTTTATAATATGTAAAAGTCCCTAAAAAGGGCGTAAATAAATAAATAAATAAATATCTCTCGAACGGTGAGTTTTGAATTTGCACCGTGTATTTTTTTAAAATAACAAAAATAAGTTAAGATTTAACTCTTTCCATCATGAGCAATGGAGCTTTTAAACCTAAATTAAACCGATTTTAATTACCTAATGCTATAATTGACTGCGCAGTTTCTTACAGTTCTCGGTTTATTTCGATTTCTTACCGACCCGTGGGACAACGGGCTTAGAATAAAAAAACTACAACAACAACAGCTATGTTATTATAACAAACATATTAATCACTACGTAATATTAAATTGAAGACATTAAATAAATACATCTTCAACACTTAATCACCTGTATAATAATAATGATTCAACGATTTGTTGTTATTTCTCAAGGGTAATTACGTACTTACCCAAACGTTAAAATAAAAAAAAAGTATTGAATATCACATTTTTACATACGCACTGTAGACATAGATAATATAACTGACTTCAAATCGATTAATTCAATTATTGAATGTTGAATTTAACCCAAACCGACTGGTTACGTAACCTCAGTTTACCATTAACTCGAAGAGGCACTCGAGATAAACGTAGCAGAGAAACACTGTTATTTTTGTGACAAATTTGTCACAAATGTTCTCAATTTAAAGAAAGTTGCCTTTTAAAAATAAAATGCGTATTTTAAAAGCTCCACAACTCATGATGAAAATGACGTGGCGGACTGAAAGTAATTGTGTTATCCTCGCAATTCCACAAGGAAGAGGCTATGTAAATTTCATAATGCCAGAGCTTACCTTTCGTGAGATGTTGCTGTCTTAAAAGCGAACGAACATTTTTTTTACTTTGTAGTTAGGTTAGCTAAGATATATTCTTTTGGGTTAGGAAATAGAGTTAAATTATTGTTAGAAATTTATGAAACTAATTTGTATCAATTTTTCTTTTATTTTTTCTACCTAGAAGGTATATTAAGGACTTAATTATTGTGTTTAGTTTCCGTCACATAAGTACATTCTGCATTCAACGCAATCCCAATCAATTATTTACGAGCGTAATACTCGTACATAATGGTAAATTCTAATTACAATCATTCATTGTCATACCATCTCGAGGTGTAACATAGCCTTGTGCAACTTGCAGTACCTACACGGTACCATGCTTACCCACTCCTCAAGTACTAACTACCAGCCAGGAGATGAGATGAACCAATGCGTACCAAATATGACACTGTGTTACACAGTTCTTGTTTATGCGTTCCGAGACTTAAATTGGTCAATTGTGTATAGTTTGGAGTTTCGACTTTACGCCATAGATTAGCAGATAGCTTTGGCAGTAGTAGTAGATATAAGTATTTATTAAAATGTCTTTAAAAACTGAAATCAATGCTTTAATGAAGTCTTTAATTTGATGGTAATCTTTATATTTCACCTAACACATTTTACTCTGCAACACTATGCGAAAAGCATGCCAATATAATCATTTTTTTGGCTAAATATTGATTTGATTGATTGAATAATCACTCCAAAAACTTCGGTCCAGTTGTTTACAGTAGTTCAGATAAGCTCAAGTATCGGAGCTCTGTTGGAGGCCTGGTAAAACTGGATTCCATGAAGCTTGGCGGTCAGATTCATCAATGGAGTGCCATTGGAGAGCAGTAACGTTGGTAGGCATTAAATGATAGTGCGAACTTGGAACCTTATCAAGCAATTATCACAGAGCTGTAATCTCCAATAAAACAGATGTAATTTTAGTGTCCACAAGCGCATCTCAACTGTACTGTTGGCGGCTTCATAAATCACCGCTACCCAATCGTTGACTGTAGTTGTATATGGCTGATAAACTACTGCTCATAGTGCGAACTTTGGACTTTATGATAACCAATAATCCACCTGTAGTGTTATCGAATTCATACATCACCACTAAATAGCCCTCTACCGTATATTCCGTAGACTTTAGTGAAGAGTAATTGATAATGCTAGTCGATGGTGCAAACTTTGAACTAAATCAATCACCGATAATCTAGGTGTAGTTCCACAGCCAATAAGCGCAGCTTATTCTTTTGGAAACTCCACACATCATTGCTGCTCCTTATATATGGAACGCTAATGCTGATAGGTCAAATTTTGAACCTCATCAAGCAATGACTTATCAACAATAATCACCGGTAATCTAGCTGTAGTTTCACTATCCACAAGCGCGCCTACACGAAGCTTTTCCTCTTAGAAACTTCCTACATAACCAGTGCAGACTGGATCAATAACTATTAAAGCTGAAAGTGCTACCTTTGAACTATATCAAGCAATAACCAATCTCCAGTAATCACCGATAGTCCAGTCGTAGTTTCATTATCCACAAGTGCCGCTTATTCTGTTAGCAGCTCCATACATCACCGCAGCTCCGTGTATCTGGTGAGCTCTGCGACAGGCTGTTGTCGAGTACTTTCCCGGCTGTCGTGAGAGAGTGGTGGCCGTAGTATGGCGGGGGAAGGTCGTTCAGCAAGCGCAGCTTATTTGGTTGAACTGGTGGCCAGTCGAAGGTTCAGATTTTGTATGGAGGTTATCTCAAATCTTTATCTCGCGTTCTGTAAATATTTCAAATGCAAACAGACTTGAGCAAACGTTGTCGGTATTTGGACGTGTGCGAATCTTAACTGTATATATGAGAAAGGATGGAATTTCTCGCTTTATTCTCTATGAAATATCACGTCTTTGATACATCATACACATAATTTTAAAATGATAAAATCGACTATACTGAATTATTATCCCTAATTGATTTTAACACACCTTTGAGATGTATACTATTATTTCTTCATTTAGCCACGCTCTTCAATAATATTTGCACAAACTCTAACATTTGGTTGGATTCACTGCTCATATTTAAAAGGAGCATCAAGTCAATGCTATAAACTGATCAAAGCGCATTCATTTCTCTTCACAGATCACCACATCTCACACCTAAAAATATAATTATACATACACGTACTTACCTACATACTATGTTACCCACAGCAAATAAGACATTACAAACATATTAATGGTACCCACCATGAAATATTCAATATCTGTAAATGGTTTCATCACTGTAACCAATGTCCTGTTTGTTTCAATTTTATGAATAAATACAACAAATGTCTCATTCCGAATCTTGACATGACCTCATTCAAGTATTTGATTTATTTGACCATGTCCTGTCTTCCTGGAGTGTTCCTTTTCTTGTATATCTCATCTCATTTCTGCAACCTCCGTCTTCTTAAATTCTTCCTATATCAATTCCATGCCTCATTTTTGTGTATATCAGAGTTAGTAAATGCGACTTTGGAAGAGTGAAATAGGTGATGCATGAATGAGAGCGAGCATGTGAGTGCGCAAGTTTCAATATATGTATCCTTTATAAATGTGTAAAGTGTTCAAAAATATATGTTTTAAATCGGAGATGGACTTCTTAATTACTTCCACTGTAGGTATATCACACTGGCGCAGCCGGTAGGGCAAGATTTTGATTCTGAGATATTAAAGATATTGTCGACTACATATGTCCCACTTCTTTTGACAATTTAGCTAGCGACCACTGTATTCGGTCCACCATTAGAAGATTTTTCTGCAATCGCTCTTCTTTCAATGTCCTTTCTTAGCCTTCCCGTCTCTTGAGATGCACAAGCTCATCTACTTGCTCCAAGGATTTACGTTCACAATTATTAAACAGTGATTTTGTAACCTCTTTTTCAAATACCATGACTTACTGCTTACAATAAATAATTCTGCAAACAAGCATATGCATACTTTGTCCAACATAAATACTAGATACTGTAGATCTTCCATACTGTCAGAAAACTTCAACCATATAAGGCTCCGTAGTCGATATCACACGGCAGCACAGATGTTCTTGTACAGCACAGCATAACAAGAGGAATGCAATGATACTATTTAATGATTTTTCTAAAACAATTGATAACCACGTTCTCCCGATATTTCAATGGAAGATGATCCGAGGAACTAGCATCAATGATCTCTTCTGTACAGTCGGGAAACACGCAAAACGCGCACCAAACATTTGCAATTTAATATTTGTCACATGAAAATGGGTGGTTTCTACGACTCGTTCTTGAGTTAAACATATCGGCACCGCATCGTCAGCATACACTAGGCAGCATGCTTTCAGATTGCTCATTTTTGCACCCAAGCCCAGACCGCTCAATAACTATTTAATTGGTTAACATCAAGATAAACTATGTCCAAAAAACCGGACACCTTAGCCCGTTGTCCATGTCGAATGTCCGCGCCATGTACAGTGTAGCAGGTATTACGCTATAACCGGCCGGTCACAGAAGTGTAATATCGAGTCCACTCAGAAGGATATTTAATTACTGCGCTTTGCGGTGATTTCGTGGTGTCGACTAGTAATTCAATTTTCACTTCTTGTAGTACATGCATCGCGTTAACTGGGTCAGAGATCTATAGCCAGTTAAGTATCTAAATTATTAGAATGTTGAAAAAACTTCAGATCGTGCTGCTGTTACGAAAATGGACTTAATTTTATCTCGCATTGGATGATTTTTACGGTGCCTCCAAGGTGAGACTGTCCAAATAATGTGTTCATTAATTTCCTTTACTTCGACTGTGAAGCTGCTCTTAAGGTTCATCGATCTTAAAAATAAACGTTTTTCACTAAGAATCAAATCTATAAACATAATTTTATAAAAAAATCAATGTCCTTCCTTTAAAAACAAAAGATGAAGCAATACACGTTCTCTTTCTTTTTCTGTAATATCCTTAACGACATCAGCTCACCTTCTTATCTGAAGGTAAACATTCAAGATATTTGTAAGCTTTGACAATTGACACTCTCTGTTTGGTTAAAGAATATACTGATTTATCCAGTTTCTACCTCTCCTTAACTTGATTTGCTGGAAAAGTATTTTAAATTTGAAACAATGGCAAGAATATACTGCAAATTTGAGTGCATTGGTTTTGAAAACAAAATTAGGATTGGTACTACCTTGACTATCTTGAGGGAGCATAATATTGTATAAGAACTAATTCGTTTTGGTTGTGGCGATGTATCGCGGTAGAACTCACTATATTGTGATTGTGTTGTGTGCTCCTTCGCAGAGTTTCAGTGGTAAGTGATTGGTCTTCCTGTTTTTCCTTTTCCATACTTTGTTCAATCCTACACATACTATCATCCAATTCCAGCAAACACCAATTCATTTCGTCTCGTTTTAAATTATTTATAGTCCATTTTCATGTTTATCTGAAGCAGTAATTCGTAAGCAGTTTTGTATACAACACCCTCTCTTTGCAAGTCATAAAATAACCCTTAAAAACTTTCAACCCTTTCAATAAATATTCTTCGTATGGTTGGGTCAGGTTAGGTTAGGTTAGGTAGGGTTAAAGTTGAATGAGGAGGTTATTATTCATCGACGGCATCGGGACTCACTGGGTTCAGCACAGATTTGCCACAGGGGAACTCAGGAAGTAGACATTCTTCCATGATGTATTCTGTTGTATATGTCCACATGTTCATAATTCATATTCTTATAGGCCCCATTAATGCATCATATACGTACAACGGCTGTGACTTAACGAATGTGGTTTATTGAGGTCCACGTTATCCGAGAGAGAGAGAGAACTTTGTTTGTTTAAAATAGTTGCATCCACAACAAAGTAGACTCTTTGTTTTCAAGGCATCTTTCGTGCTAACGTTTGATTTTGCGTCCATGTCGTATACAGTCTATAGAAGACTAGAGAAAATATAACTTATATAATGTCCAACCATTCTGAATCTTCAATTTAGACTTAGGCTACGGTTATAGAAGAGTTTTTATTTCATCTGAAAGCTCTCTTGGCCGTCTCAACGTGAATCCTTACTTCTTGAGAAAGATCTCATGGTTAAGAGGAATGCCCAAGCCAAACATGTACATATTCTTAGTGTGCTTTATATCTCCACAAATATAGGTAATAGGTATAGAAATCGCTTGGCAAACCGAGTTAGAAACATTCGATTTTAACGCAAAAGTGGTTTATATTAATTATGTGAATAATTTTATAAGACAGAAAAAAAATAATCAAGGGAAAAGGTTACAGATAATCTTAACTATAAATTAGAATTTTTTAAAAGTTGTTTTTTCCACGTGTTCACACATTTCTAAGTACTTGAAAGCACTTAGATATTCTGTATTATCATAAACTTTACAATCTGTTATCTAGTATTAATACCCTAACGTATGTCGTACATATTCTCTCTATCATCTGCTACAAACGGAAGTGCTGCCATCTCGGATAGTAAAAAAAGAACTATTAATTTAACAGATGTAATAATATAAAATTATATCTCCCTTTGACCAGATTGCTGGCTGAGTGTGAGCACTGAAGGATAGCAAGAAACCTTAAAACCAGTTGGCGAAACACTTAAGGCTAATCAGTATTCTGTGGCTTAATGTACAATATGTCATTTTCTAATCGAAGTCGAGCTGAGGTTTGCTCGAGAAATTAGCGACTGCATTTCAGCCTCAGTATCGGAATTGTACTTTGCTCTGTGCCGAATGAATCACACTTAATGAAAAACACAGTTTGTTAGAGCAATTAGCGTATTGAGTGATATACTCGTATGCCAAACGGATTTAAGAAATATATAAATAAATAGCTCAGAGTATTTTGCACTCTGGAACGCGCCGCAAATATACTACATGTTATTTAAAATTACTACATTGTGAAATAAAACAACTAACTAACTAACTAACCATCACGCCGTTTCCCCGCAGGGGTAGGCAGAGAGGACGGACCGCCAAACAACTCGGTCTTGGCACACACTCCTTGCCTCATTCACATTCATACATCGTCTCATACATACTCTTCTATTGTTCTGACTCTTAACATGGCCCTACTCAAGTATCTGATTCACTTGGTCGTGCCATGTCTTCCTCGGGCGTCCCCGACTTCTGCTACCATTCACATTAGCATCGTATATTCTCCTTACACTCCTTACTTCGCTCATTCGCTCCACATGCCCATACCATCTAAGCGTCCCTTTCTTGATCTTACTCATTACGCTTACATCAGCCTTGCACTCTTTGCGGATCTCAACATTCCTCACACGATCATACATGGTTTTACCACACATACGCCTCAGGGATCTCATTTCAACAGCATTCAATCTACTTTCATCCTTTCTTTGCCAGTTCCATGCCTCACTTCTATACATCAGGGTAGGTACCAGCACTCCATTGTGGACTGCTAACTTCGAAATTAATCAAATGAAACTTACGTAATTGATTAGAACCCTCGACCAGCTTGCTAGTTCAGAGACTTACCCCTAGACCAGGGAGGCCGTCAAAATGAGATAAAAAGTTCGCTGGATAGTTCAGGGGATGCTGCAGATTTTCGGGAACGCGACACAGAAAAAAAATTACATAGAGATGAAATGCCAAACGTCAGACTTAAAACAGGACTTCGTTAAGCTCAACCAAAAATTATACTCATATTAGGGCGAATCCACATAACGTCTGTTTAACGAACAATAAAAAAATTTAAAAAAAACGTGTGTAAAGGCGTGCATGGATATCAACTTGCAATATAAAAACCGTTCCGTAATTCACCCCACATAAATTTGATCTTTGCTCTATAATATTCGTACTTCTCTATGGTCTATAAATATATATTATAGTCTATGGTGCTAGAAGTGGGCGGCCTTGGGAAATGGCATTAAAACTTGGAAACGACTTGTCTAATGAACCGATATGGCCTGCTATAATACCACAACTATTGCTTTCTGCTACCATTGGATATTATACATTTATTTTACAGGTGAGTATAGAAACGTTGCAACTACACTTGCCAAGCAATAACATAAGTTTAGCAGCATTCCTTACGTGGGTGAATATGTTTTTAAATGGCTTTAGACTTTTTTGGTGACCAGATCCGAGTAGTAAGTAACAGGTAAAAGTTGTCTATAATATCATGTTATATCGAATTTTTTCATGTCCTTTGATTGATTTCCTACTTTAGAGATATTTCGAGAATTTAATGTACCATCTATCACAGAATTGTATAAGAGAATCGCCTTATATCAAATTTATAAAGAAAATTTTATTTATAAAATTCACCCCTCAGATAGCATAAGCAATAGATTTAAAACTAATGGCTTAACAGCCATTCCTATGCTTAGAACGACCACGGCTCAGCACCACTATTCGTATTTAGGTGTGAGATGGTATAATATATTATTGTCCAAAAATAAAATTAGTGTAACCGAAACTGTGAATTATTAACAATTCAAAAAGTTAATTAAGTCCCTAAAATTGGATAATAATATATTGTACCCCTAATTTTATTACACTTACTCAATCTGTAAAAAATATATATATTCATTTTATTGTCTTTAAAATACTATTTTTCTAATTCGTGTACCCGATATATTGTACCCTTAATTTCCTCACGCTTACTTAATCTGTAAAAAGATAATAAAGAACAACTAATTCAAATTTACTACGCACTAGCCCAATCTTAACTACTATATGGTCTTATCGGATGGGGAAGCTCATGTGATTCCACTATAAAACCAGTCCTCATAACACAAAAGGCAATTCTAAAAATTATACTTAGGATCCCCATCAGAACTCCTACCGACTATGTTTTTAAAACCCTGAATGTAATGACACCAAAACAATTATACGCAAAAGATATACTAATTTACGCATTCAAAAACCAGGACAACTTTACACAGACAAACTCAGACTGACTCACAAGATCCACATTACAACGTATGTTACACCAACCTACAACTAAAACAACTTTTGGACAAAGAAATATGCAGTATTATTCTATAAAATTATTTAATGTCCTCCCTTTTGAAATAAAAAACATTAAAAAAATAACTGACTTCAAAAGAAACATTAAGAAATGGATTATGGATAAGGGAAGGATGAATATAGATATAATTTTGCAACCCAACAAAGACTAAAGCTTGTATTATGTTTTATTTTTCTCTAAATATTGTTTTTAAATTTTCTATATAGTATTTTAACATATGTACTTATACTATTTCAAATACACAACCATGTACTATGTGTCCTTAGAACGGGGTACCCCAGAAAGGACACATTATCTTATATAAAAAAATTGTTAAATAAAAAAAATAAAATAAATAAATATATTATTTTAATTATCTTTAAAAACACACTTTTCTAATTTGTGTACCTGTGTTAATATTATGTTTGTATTTATATCAAAAGTTTTTGATTATTGTTTAAAAATCATTAGAACTAAAGGTAAATACTCCTCCCATAAACACGAGCTCCTGGAGCTCAACTTATGGAGTAGGTAGTAGAATAATAACGAAAAAATATATATAAGTCTGCATATTGTTATCATTTATAATGTTAAATAATTTACAAGTAATAAATAAAATAAAAAATAAATAAAAAATATCGGTGAAAATTCAACGTTTGTTCTTATTACTGTCAGGAGTGTTTAATTATCTCTGCATTTTCATGAGATACTGCGTCCAATGAAAGCCAATATAATGTAGTTTTTTAATAGTAACAATTTATTTCTTGGAATTACTTAGCAATAGCTAATATTGTCTTCAATAATTAAATATTAAAATTTGAGGTTTTACTCACTAAGTTATTCCAAAATATAAATATTCATCCTAGACTTGCAGAAAAGTCAATAGAGGAATAAGATATGTTTATCTAAAGACGCTGTCTGTGGTTAGAGTTGAATCTTGCGATCATACATAAAGAGAGTTGCCAATAAACATGTTCGGTGAGAAAAATGAAGACAATGTTGGTAGTTCTTATTCGAAGTATGATACAGTTAAATATGACCGAAGGAGATAGGGTTGGTAGAGCGGTGCCCCGGCAAGGCAAGAGTCCTGGGTTCGAGTCCTAGATGTGACAGTATCTGTTTCAGATTTTCGTTTAGGAATCGCTAATATTGTCTTCAATAATTAATTACTTAAACAAACAATTTCAAGGGTTTACAATAATATTATTTCCATCTTAAAACTACACCCAGTTTTCAGATACATTAGAATACGCAAACTCCAAACTTTATTCCAACCCATTAATAAACCCCAAGAAATTCTGCGTGCACGTGAGCTAGTTGTTTTATAAATTCCAGATAAAAGAACTATTAAATTTTTCCTAGCTCTAGAGAGCGCTGTTTCAGAGTTTTTTCGTCTTCAAAACGCAGACTTTTTGCTTTGTAATTGAGATATCCACGCAGGTGATAGCAGACAGGTAGTAACTATTTAAATAAATATTTCTGTACGTATGTTTTAATTTCCACGGACTTGTCAGCGTGCGAGTCATAATATGAACGTGCTAAAATTTAAACAGAAGTCGTGCCAATATCCGAGCTCACGACGCGTCTGAGCATTATAAATATTATAATACCACAGACAGATTTTACCAACGGATTTGACATTTGGCCGATAAACTTTTTACATACGCAGGTACTTAGAATAGAGCGTGTTTGGTAAATGTTTCTAAAACTTGTGCTAGATTAGTTTTACAAACAAAACAAAAATAACCCTCACATAATCGATATTTTTAATTTGGCCGATAAACTTTTTACATACGCAGGTACTTAGAATAGAGCGTGTTTGGTAAATGTTTCTAAAACTTGTGCTAGATTAGTTTTACAAACAAAACAAAAATAACCCTCACATAATCAAGCATTATTAATAATAATGTGCAATCCCACAAATCCCATCAAGCATAATCTACAGTAATTATACAATAATTTTACCTAAATATTACAATAATAAGAACAAAAACCAACTAATTACCTATCATACACACGCGGATATTTCTCGCCTTCATAAACTTTGAAACAAATTCACCTCAAATGTCGACATATTTAATACAAGTTCACCATTCTATAAGACATATCTGATGATGTTTTTTATGTAGCACCAGCTGACGTGTACCCGGCGTTGCTCGACTCTTCTCTCGATTAATTTATGTTATCTCACAATTTATTCATTTAATTCCTTACATTTGGTGATTTAGCAGGGGTGCATGAGTTCATGGGGTGAAGTTGATTGAAAGAGACTGGTTGAGGTATTTCTTTTGACCTTTCCTGGATACACTGACCCCCAGATTCCTGCCCAGCCCTCATTTTCACCCCACTTTTTTTCCTTCCCAGAACTTTCTCTCCTTCCTGGCCTGAATAACCAAGTACTCTTGGCCTTCCTCTTTCCTATCTCTTTTCCTTCCCCACTACCTTCAGCCTCAAAACATACCCCAATTGAAGATTCCGTAGACTTACTTGCTTCAGGCACACAAATGCACACAGAAGTAACATCAAAATTATGTACAAGTATTTGAATGTTTTACATGTTAGAGGATTATTGTTGTATAATATCATAAGTAAACAAATTATATCGTCGGACTCCTTGTATAAGGAAAGAGTCTACCATAAACATAACACAAGATTCACTCAAAATGATGACTTAGTGGTTCCAAAATGTACCAATAAGTACGGAGAAAGAACTCTAAACTACACTGTGCCCAAGATATCTAATAATCTATTAATGTCAATTAAAAATAATACCTACCTTACGTACCAGTAAAGTCGAATATAATCTAAGAAAATGGCTATTGGACACAGATGATATGTACTGAAGCCCTTGTATAGGTAATTGGAATTCACAATGGAACTTAAAAATATATTGTAAATTCTAACTACCTATGTATGCTAAATATGGATATTCTTTCTATGTGACTGTTTCAATTGTACTTTTATTTTTTATTTTTTTCTATTCTGTTATATTAACTTAACCGTGTTATATACTTCTATCGCTTTATATTATGTTTTATACACTAGAGTGAGGGGTAGGTATATACATTTCCCATATTATTTAATTAATACCATTCCTCTAAATATTAATATGAAAACAATTAAAAATGCTTACTGTGGCTTAAAGCTAATGAATCCATCTAGATTTCACCGTATATCCCATATTTTTAGGTTCTATAAAATGGCATAAAATGACAAGCGATCTCTCAAAACATTTAAAAAAAAATATGACAAAAATCACTCCATTGGTTGTGGTTCCAACAATACACCTAACGTAATTCGTTATTTTTAATGGCCACCATTACCTTCGTGCTTGACATTTTTAACATTGTATAAAGCCAAAACAGCTCCCAGGCTTTTCAAACGTTGGGACAAAACAAGTCAATGCTTTCTTGTATTTTTATTGGTGTAAAATACATACTTGTATATAACAAATTAACAGGTTGTTTATGACATAACGTATTTGTTAATTATGTGTTATTGGACAACGACTTTTTTTGATTACATTTTAAAAGGAATTCTTTCTGTTATGACTTATTTGATTTTGGTATTGATTGATGATTTTACTGTTGATTTTATTTTTTTATGTGATATCGCACTAGAGTTTTTATTGCCCAGAGCTAATATACAGAATTATGTCATCACAATTTTTAGGAATGTTAGAAAGGAGAGAGGGAAGAACTTTTGGAAATAGGCACCTGTCTAGTCAGATCAGGTCAGAACACATACTTAAAGACATTTAAAGATTCTTGATAGTGCTAAAAATATACTGTAAATTATATTGTGTAGTTGCTTGTAAATTGCATTAGTGAGGTCTGGTGATCAGATCTGAACAGCCAGATACTTCCCACCCTTCCTCTTCCACCCTTCTCCACGTACTTCAGCTCCTGCATTCCGATTTTCTAACAATGTATAACATATTTCTCTTGAGCGCAAGTTTTTATATGTCGTTTTTGGTAATTTCATGAAATTCCCTAGATGGAAAATAAATTGCAAATTTTTCTCCAAAAATTATTAACAATTTTTTTTTCTTCTGTTGTTGAATAATATCTTATAGGTAGAGACACCCATTCCTAGCATTTACGATATTTTCACGAATTAAAGCGATAAATGGTGTTTTTAGCGATAATAAAAAAGATTTTTTAGTCGCTATAATCTTGTATCGACGGATCGTATAACGAAAATGACACACTTTACCGTAGAAACATGTGCCATGTTGTGTTTCAATGAATAATACAATAAACATGTTTCATGTGGTTTTGCTGATTTAATTGTTTTTCCCCTCTAGCCGACTTGCGTTTTCATAGCGTTTTCTAGCGATAAACGCTATGAAAACGCAAAATTAAAGCTATTAAAGCTATTTTTTCAATAATTAATGCTACATTTCTTAAAAATTAAAGCCAGGAATGGGTGTCTCTACTTATAGGTATGAAAAGATTCATAGTGTATCTTTGAATGCAGAGATTTTTGCTCTATTTTAAACGAATCGTTTTTTATTAAATATTTTCACAATTTTTGCTAAATTACTATCGTTTTTTTAATATTACCGCGCTCCCTCTAACATTTGTATATACATATCTCCCTTTCAAACCATCTTCTTCTTTTTTAATTCTTACTACGGACCCTCAGACTCACAACAAACCAATTATTGGGGATGCCATAGATCCACTGGTTTCGGGCAGTTTGAATTCTTGTTTTGCGATATTAACCTAAAAACCACGATTTGAGTTTCTCAGAAATAGTAAATTTGAAATACATCACAAATTTTGTTGTTCGTTTACATTTTTATCGGTATCCACAATTCGACTCTGGCAGCCAAATGTAGAACTACCTTGACTTTTTGCAATACATAATACCCTAGTAAGTAAGAGTCAGCATTCTTGGTAAACGGTTTTATCTGCATAATCCGTCTGGGAGTGATTGAATCGTTATAGTTTGCTTGCCCAATTTGATAATTATTATTATCAATCCATAGATATAATTCGGAGAACTAATTATGTGGATATCGCATGTCTACTTATAAGAATTGCTGTAGGTACTCTACACTATCGGATAGTGACAGGTAATTGGATAACAGTTGAATGAAGGAACGTATGTTAAAGGGAGATGCATATATACACAAATAAAGTTTTCAGGTTATTTAAAGCGTAAATAAATAAGTCAAGTATTAGAAATATTATTCATTCAATATCACCATTCCAGCTCTTGTCGTGTTTTGCTGTGCTAGAACATCTGTGCTGCTGTGTGTTATCTTGAACACGTTATGATGGCTACGACATTCTCCGACGGAAAGTAACATAGTTCCACTTTCTCAGGACAGATGGAAGCAGTTGCGAGTCTTGTGCGGTATTCAGCTAAAAAAAAATCTTCTTAAGAGGAAACTACAAGCCAAAAATGTGCATATTCTTTGTATACCTTATATTGTAGGTAATAGGCATTAAAATCGCTTCACAAACGGAGTCTAGAAATGTTCGATTTCAAGCACAAAACTTGTTTTTATTTATTATGTAAATAATTTTATAAGAAAGCAAAAAAGTTACTCAAATGAAACTGTCCCAGATAACCTTAGCTGTAATACAGTATTTTTAAAAAGTTGTTTTTTACGCGTTCGTACATTTCTATGGTAAAAATATTTTTTTCAGTAGTTTACATTTATATTTTTTATTGAGTAATTTACTTTCTTATTTGTATTGTACTCAAGCGAAACGATAGAAAATCCTTCAATATATATTAAGCATATTTTTTGGTATTCATAATGTACACCAATTCGTTATAAAGATTAATCAAAATAGTGATCTAGCATTAAGCTTCGCCTTAATTGACGCCAAAGATTAACATCCCTGTGGTGAAATTTATAAAAGGTTTGATTAAGGGCATCCACCCTAATTCTGCAATCCTTTTAATAATAAAAAAAATATCCGGTTGGAGGCTTGATTGGTCGGACAAAGCTCAAGGTCGGTTTTAAAGGCTTTAATAAGGCTGTATTGAGTGTTTTGTGTTCCTCAGGTGGACACAGCGCACGGCACAAGGCGCGGTGGACAGTCGACATTTTAAAGAAAGAAAAAGTGTCCACAATCTTTATCTGAATCGAATTACTAGTTTTTGTACAGGATGGCCTGAGAAAAAATTATTGTTATCTAGCTATCTTAAAAAATATATATTTTGTGAAGACGGCACATTAAGGCTATCGTCTAGCAAGCCGGAGGTTGCGGGTTCAAATCCCGGCATGCGCAAGTGAATTTTACCCGATTAATTTGTTTTATTTCACAATTTACTCTCTGGTAGAGTTGAAGATATCGCCCCGGTGTAAGACCATCATTTAGAATTGAAGCGTTGCTTGAAATGGCTTTGTCCGTGTTTGGTGACCAGATCTATATAGCCAGGTACTTCACCACCTTCCTCTACCCTATCTTCTTCCTCTCTTTACTAGATTTAGCCTCACTACATACCCCAATTGGAAATTTCATACTCTCACTGGCTCTAGAAAGTTTGTATCAGTTAGAACTCTTAAAAGTCCTAACTGGTCCCAACTACCGAGATCGTTACATCCCCAATTAGGCTTTGTGGAGAGGCTGAAGGTAGCGGGGAGGGGAAGGATATGGGCAGATGAAGTTGGTGAAATACGTGGGTATTCATATCTAGTCATCAAACACGACCACGACTCTATCATATCGCATTAATACCCAAAATCCATAATTTGGCAAGATAATTTTATTAAATTTTCACACGTATCAAACACTTTGTGGATATACAGGGTTTTCCAATAAGAGGTTTTATTTTGATATTCAATCGTAAAAGATCAATGGTTTCATTGCTTGTGTGGCACGTAGCGCCGTCTTGTTGAAAGTAAACGTTGTCCAGATCAATACCATCCAATTCCGGCCATCTCTCGATAGCGCATTCCATTCACCGTAACTGTTGCTCCAGCCTCATTTTCGAAAAAGTAAGGTCCAACGACTCCCCCGGACCATAAACCGCACCGTCACACTTTAAACAGTCACACTTTGAGAATAGAGCGGCTTTTCAACAATAACTCTTGGGTTTTCCGAGCCCCAGATGCGACAATTTTGCTTGTTGACGAAGCCACCGAGGTGGAAATGGGCCTCATCACTCAAAATGATTTGCATTTGATTCACTCAAATGAATTTTAATAATTTCAATGCGTTGTTGAAGCGTGTATCGTTCCATTTTTATTAATGGCGTAGTTTCTACTTGTCAAATGTCAAAAAATGACAGCTTCAAAAGTAACATCTACCGAAATAGCTGGCTATTCAAAATAACACCTCTTATTGGAAAACCCTGTATATAATTATAATTTTATTCGTTAAATTTTTGATTTGTTCCGTTCGTAATTTGATATTTTGTGTAACTTTTTCGCAATTTGTGGTTGGAAAGTATCACTGCCCATCAGTCGTGTGTTTATTCAGATGTGGTCACTACGGCTAAAGCCATTTTCAGCGTTGCTTTGATTCACCAGGCTAAAATGTGTCTAAAAATATCATATTTTTAACTTTTTTTTATATATTGTATGTGAAAAAACACGAATTATGTGAAAATTGCTGGGAAACACCTGGGACCTTTTGACCCGAAGCCAAGTATCTTAGTCGCTCGATCACAGAGGTCGAATATTTCCAGAAAATCAAATTGAATTTAATTTAAAAAAAAAATACACTTAAAAAATTTCCTGATTGTTTGGGTCACCGTTTACAAAAACACTTAAAGGAACATTATTTTATGGTCATGGCGTAAATGTCAAAAAGCTTAATAAATATGTTATAATCAGCCATCGAGCAACATTTTTAAAAGGGTACATTAACTGGTTTTTCGTAACATTTGGGGACTAACACCTGCACCAAAACGAAAGTATTCTTGAAAACAGTTTGAAAGTACAGCCAAACATATTTTTGTGCATGCACTGATATCTTTGGCCTAAATACACTATACTCGAGAAGCATATTGATGCAACTCCAAAACAAATGTTTTTATCAAATCTCTCAATTTATACTCATATCATAATTGTTAATTGAAAATAAAAAACAATATTTTAACAAAACGACAATTTTTAATTTTAGTCAGTCTTTACAATTGTATTCCGTCTTACTCATAATAGATAATATAGTGGGATAAGAACAGGTTAGTAGAAAACGTTACACATAATCACGGGCATGCATACTGCGTATACCGCTGTATTAATGGCTGAGAGATTTTTAAACTGCCCGACCTCCTGGATTAGGGACGCATTAGTATGGTATTAAGACGGAGATTGCGGACTTAAAAATCTGGTTTATTTGACAAATATCGATCGGTCACGCAATGAAAATTTTAAAAAGCAGTAATAACCTTTGGCAGCACTATCAGAGGAATATTTTAAATCGAAATATCAATTTAACAAAGCAAATACTGAACCCATAACCAAATTAGCCAAATTTCGAAGCAATTCAAAGCAGACAGGTTCAATTACATCGCAAATGTCTTCTAAAGAAACGTGAAGTTAGCAACTAAACGCGAAATGCAAAAATGACCGTTTTTTTGAGGATTGGAACAAAGTGGTGCCACTCTAAAAAAATCTTTCATGAATATTATTATGAGTAAATATTTTAACCCGAGCAGTATACAGCCCTCTTCACCGTATTGCTATACATATCTTCTCTTATTACCCTTCTGTTTTTCTGACTCTTGACATGGCCCCACTTAAGTATCTTGTTATCATGTCTTTTTCGGATGTCCCCGACTTCTTTTACCATTCCCATTCGCGTCATGTAAACTCATTTCTTTGTTAATTCACTCTATATTCCTAAACCATTTAAGCGTCCTTTCTTAATCTTACTCATTAAACTTAGATCAGCCTTGCATTCTTTGATAATCTCCACATGGTTTTACCTCTCATACGCCTTAGGGATCTCATTTCTATAGCCACATATTTTTAACGACACTGGTCAAAATAGAGAATTCCTTTGTGCATGTATTATATCGAAAGCTTTTTATGTGAATACAGCGCAAGAGTCCCAACTGCTCCCAACCGTCTGAAGCCAGTGAGAGTATCGTATCCCAATTTAGGATATTTTGTGAGGCTGAAGGTAGTGAGGAGGAGAATGAGATGGGGAAGAGGAAGCTAGGGGAGTACTTGACTATTCAGATGTGGTCACCAAACATGGCAAAAGCCATTTCAATTCTGAATGGTGGTCTTACACTAGGGCGATACTGAGAGTATCTTCCATTCTGGAACGTGCCGCAAGCATACTATATATTATTTTAAATGAATAAATAGTGAAATAACACAAATTAATCAACATTTACTTGCGCACGCCGGGATTTGAATCTTCGGCTTTGCTAGTCGAGAGCCTTACCCCTCGATTTACAACCTCGTTGTAATTAAATACGGATCAATGTAAACTACAAAAATCTATTTTTTAATTAGATTGATGTAAATATTATTTTAATATTAGAGTTACGAATCGCTCTTTGCTTTACAAAAACACATCCGGGTGGACAAGACAAAAACCCGAATGTTATTTACACAAAGACAATTTTATGGTCTCTAAATTACTTGAAAGCATTTTTTACAAGTGCTTTTATATCATATGTTTACAAATAATGCACGCATGAATATAATCAAAGCTAATCAACTAATTTAATAAAAAAATAAATAATCGAAAGGTTTCTTGTTGTTGTACACAGCCTCACTGTTGAATTTGGCTGCCACAACTAGTCTGGAGCCCCAAGAAACTTGGAAAAAAACCTTGTCTCTGGTTCATTTGATAAGATTACCCTAACTTAATGAACGAATTGAAATCTTTGGAGTATACGGTTCAGGCGGAAATGCTGTCATTGTTTTACGGGTATTTCAAAGAAAGATGCTCAGAGGAACTAGCATCACACCTCTTCTTAACTGTGAACGGGTGTTCTACTCGTGTACGACGAGTTTCACGCACGTGCACCTGCTGCTAACTCCTTAGAGCAGGCTCCATTAAAATACCCATTGAACAGACTCAGTATGCCCACATTGCACCTGTGCATTAGATATAAGTCTGTTAACAATGAATTGTCAATAATTAGACTGACTCAAATAGGTTTATCAAGTATTGTGGGGATCCAGCCCAGAGGTGGCACCCCAATTCATTCGAGATGTTGTATATGGTTAGCACTTGGTTAACATAGAAGAACCTGCTAGCTGTACACTAGCCTATTTTCTTGGTAGCCAGACTTATTCGAATTGTCAAGTAAATGATTTCATAGTTTCATATAGGTATTACTAATAAACAATTATTTTCTAATGTCTGTATTATGATATTTTTACTAAAGATAGCTAAAATCAATTCAAGAAATGGTCTTGTTGCAAAAAAGTATATCTGAAATCTTTATCTTTTTCATCATTGTAGAACGTTACGCACGATTTTCATCAAATTGAATAAACTAATTGATTCGTGCGATAAATACTGCAAATTGACTTAATTCACACAACCTTGGACTTATCACAGTTGTGACACCGCCCTAAGGGCACATCTCGTTAAAGGAAAATATATATTTATAAGTTTTTTTTTAATTCCATCTAAGTACAATCATACTGTAAACAGATACAGCTAAAACCTGTACATATTTGGAACGTGTCAAGGTGCTTTACTTAATTCGAAATAAAAGACTTGTCCTCGCATTGAAAACCTTTCCTAAGATTTATTAATTTGGACATCAATAACTAATTTTACAACCTGACGTTTTTAGGAATTTTAATTCGTGTATTTAATAATTGTCTAAACTAAATTATTTACTTATCAAGTGATGATACGATGTTTTTAAATTATTTTTACAGTTGAATAACTTATCGAGTAAAATTTTAAATTGTAAAGACTCTTAATCAAAAGATGTGAAATATAGAAAAATAATCAATCGCATATAGATGTTGAAATTTTGGTGGCGGGTTTGTGTACCCCCACCCCAGGACCATTTATTGGATATACCACACCTTTGCCATAGGTCAAGTGGTTTGCTACGTTTGGTGATTTAGATTTTGGTGAGGTGTGTTCAGGATGCGCCTGCCCACCAGATCGGGAGAGACTGGTTTCGGGAGACCCTTTGATCTCTATAACTGGCCTCTCTGACTGCAGCAGAATAGATTCATACGTCATTCCCACCAGATTACTACCCACCCCTCAAACCTTTTCCTTCCTAGAACTTCCTGTCCTTAAAAATACCCTCCACACAGCATCCACAAGGATGAAATAGGCCCGGGAATAAATTAAAACATATCCCAGAACCTCTTTCATGACCACTGAGCTAATTCGACCATATCAACTTACGTAATTTTTAACTGAATCATACTTTATCTGAGAGCTACCAATATTGGCTACATTTTCTTAACGCACATGAAAATGAAAATAATGTTTATAATCGAATTTCGACCACAATTTTAATAACAAATATCAACATGAAATGTAAACATGTTTTAAAACCAATGGTGTCATCATCAGGATACAAAGTACACTGAAAAATAAAATAATAAATGTCTACACGTCGATATTGATTATTAAAAAAAGCGGTTATTGCTGAGATTTATACTTTTTGATATACGGTACTTGATGGTTACACCAAAACTAAACGCCGAAAAACACACTAATTTAACACACGATTACACTTAAATACCGGAAATATACTATTTATTGTAAAAAAATTTTTTTATTTGTAATTCTAAATTTGAAATATGTTATAATTTATTCTTTATAATTAACTTAACTTTATATTTGACTCTACACTCTACACCGTAAATTATACTTTACACTTTACACTTAACTTCATATTTAACCTTTACACTTTATACCGTATATTATGGTTTAAACTTTATGCTACATACTCTATTACTCCCTTGTAATTTTAAACTATAGAGTATGGTATCATAGCATGGGGAGGAGCAAACGCTGCCGCCATTGATCCAATATCTAAAGCTCAGAAACTTATAATAAAGATTATCCTCAAACTACCAATCACAAGCAGTTCGGATGAAATCTTTAGGAAAATCTGTGTTATGGACATTAGGCAACTTTATGCCAAAAACATACTAACATACCTCTTCAAACACAAAACTACTTTTGACAATATCCAAACTGCTCGTGATACTAGAACAAAAGGACATAATTTCTTACAAATCCCTTTCGCTAAAACAACTTTTGGCCAGAGAAATTTTAGATATTTTGCAACAAGGCTATATAATGCTCTCCCACTAGCCATTAGACTGAACGAATTTTTTCTGAAATATAAAACAGACGTCAAATCTTGGATCATCAGCCAAGACAGATCCATGATAAATTTTTTTATAAAAATCCCTACATAAGTATGTACTCCAACTAGATGCTGATTAACAAATGTATCATTTATTATTATTATTTATTATTTTCTATCTTTTTCACAATGTCATTTAATGTAGTGAAATATTTAATGTATCAAAAAATATGTAAACATTTTTAATGTATCAAATACGTCTGTCTCGACACAGGTTTATCCTAGTGAGACAGACATCGAAAAAAAAACCTGTAAAAGAAACTCTATATTGATAATAAAAAAAAAAAAAAAAAAAAAAAAAAATATATTTATGTTAATGGCAAATGTCGTGCCGTTTGTATTTAAATAAATCAATAAATATGAAATCGAAAAAAATTAAGTAAAATAATTAGTGGTTAGATGCGTTGTGCCGGTAAAACAGAGATCTTGGCTTCAATTCTCAGATGAAACCAAAGATATTAGAAGAACGAGATGTGCTATGCGCAGTTCTGAGTGGAATTGTTTTGCCGAGTGTCGCCGGTTTTGTTCACCAATACTACTGCACACCTTCGCTTACGCTAAGGCTTCGCTAAGGTATCCGCACTAATACATAGAACAGATTTCTGTGCGTACACGTCCCGATACCGTTCAAAGTACCCTAATTAGGTAGTACTCCGGCTACGGTCCGGCGGCCTACATAGCATATCTCGTTCTTCTAATATCTTTGGATGAAACCGTTACCTCTTTTATTTTTTATATGTCTTGTTCTGTTTCATGTTACGTTTTTTTTAAGTGTCTTCTAAATTTTGTGTTTTTCTTCAATGACATATTATATTGATAGATATACCTTCAAAAGTTATAAAAAGGAATGTGGTTCGAATAAAATTAAACAAGAAAAATTTCATGGAATTGTCGTATATGACTGTTGTGTATTTGGTTATACTGCGACCTTGTCGAAATAATTAACAAAATCAATTATTCCGCTCTGCGTTCCACCTCATTTACTTGGTTCATTCACCATTGTATTGCTAGCACAGAAACGCGGATAAAAAGATAAATTTTATCTATTATCGATTTAAAAGCGAGTATTTTTTACTCCACCACTTGGTTACTTTTTGCCACAAGTTGTTGTGGTTGAATAAAGGCTATAATGCGACCAAGGTCACGTAGATAATGCCGGGTTTATACAGAGTTATGGTTTATGTTTTATAGGCTGTCGTGGCCGATTGAGTTTATTGACGATTTTACTTTCAATCATAATTATATTTTATGGGATTTGTTCTATAAATAATGTTACGTGCAATTGCAGAAGTAATAAATTTAAATGATGCAAAAAAATTGTAATTTGACTGGTACAGTTAATATATTATAATTATAAAGTTTTTATTTACTGTACCGAATACTCCCACATTCCTTGGAGAGTGGATTAAAAAATAACCAAATGTTAAGGTAAACGTAGAGTTAACGTTAACTCAAGGTCGGCCCTGTGCAGGTGCAATTGGAGCAGTCCGCTCCGGGCGCCAACTAGCCGAAGAGCTAAAGCGCTGATAATATCCAACATCTATTACAGCGCCCTTGAGGTTTTTACTAGCACCAGGCGCCGTTTGTTAAAGGTTCTTGGCATGCCTTATATCTTCACGAATATGGTTAATACGCATTAAAATCGCTTGACAAACGGAGTCTAGAAATGCTCGATTTCAAGCACAAAATTGTTTTTTTATTTATTTTGTAAATAATTTTATAAGAAAGCAAAAAAGTTAATCAAGAGAAACTGTCACAGATAATTTTGGCTATAATATTGTATTTTTAAATGTTGTTCCTTTTATGCGTTCATAAATTTCTATTGAAAAAAAATTTTTTTTAGTAGTTTACATTTATATTTTTTTTTGAGTAATTTAATTTTTATTTGTATTCTACTCAAGGGAAACGATAGGAAAATCTTCAATTTATGTAAAGCATATTTTTTGGTATTCGTAATGTAAGCTAATTCGTTGTAAAGATTAATCGAAAATAGTGATTTAGCATTAAGCTTCGCCTTAAACGTACATTCAGATTTTAAAAATCTAAAACTGAATGTATTTTGAATAGTTGAATAGTTTAAACCGTTTAAACAGTTATCAATAAACATAGGAATACAGCAATATCACCTTGAAGCGGTTAACGATAGCGTTTTACAAGAAACAGTTATTCCTTCACGATAATAATTAAATTATTTGATATCAACACGAAAGGACACACGTCGAAATTTTGATTAAAAAAATTGAGCGAAAAAACTTTTAACCTTCGCTTTAATAATTCTAAATCGAGAGTATAAAAATGAAATGTCATTTTCAGTTATTGAAGGAAATTTTATTTACTGAACTGTACTTATTAATTTATATTTAAATATTGAAGACAATATTAGTGATTTCTAAACGAAAATCTGAAACAGAAAAATCAGAAAAGGAAACGGTCACATCTAGGACTCGAACCCAGGACCCCTGTCTTTGGGTCCTGGGTTCGAGTCCCAGATGTGACCGTTTCCTTTTCTGATTTTATGTTTCAGATTTTCATTTAGAAATCACTAATATTGTCTTCAATATTTAAATATTACAATTTGAGGTTTTACTCAATAAAGTTATTCCGAAAAATAAATATTAATTTATATATTATTAATATAGTTTTCAAAATCTCTTTCATTACTGAAGTCAACTTGAGTACAATTCTTCCGTCTGGAACCCATATTATAATATTACAATATTCATGTAAAAGCTATTGAAAGAATACAAAATAAATTCTGATGTTTTAAGTTTTAAAATAGTATTCCAGCTATTAGGTTGAACTAAAAACCCTCTTTTAAATTACTTAAATTGTCCGTGAACCACATCACATAGAGAACCGAAAAACCTTTTTTTTTGATCTGAGCATTTCGTTTTTAAAAACTCGGGTTTACGCTTTGACGCATTTAAAAGACAATAAACAGGTGATAGTTACCCCGTAGCGACAGATTTTTTTTCAAATTTTATTTAAAAAAATACATCTTCTGACTCGGTTTACTCGAAAACGAAAGCGCAAATCGAAATTATACTACCAAATTGACTCCAAATTCAAATTTGATGAAGATTCATTAGTTTCCTTCTTGTACTACTAGTTTTTGGATACCATCTACATATAATACTGCAGATTAACAAAGTTGGGCAGTTCAACGAGGAACGAACAAAGAACAAACTGACGATAATGGTTTGTTAAAATATCCAAATGAGATTCTGTACACGTGTACACAATAAATGTATAATAAGATAGTACATCAGTACCTAAATATTATTTTAAATCATTGATATAAGTTTGACTCAATTGGCTCAGGGCCAAGGATGTTAGCAGAACGATTTCATCCTTATAAAAATCCCAAAATATATATAATATACCATTTATTTTCTTTTTCCCTTTACGGAAAAATAGTAAAAGCAAAAAAAAAAGAAAAAATAACATTAGTAAAATTTCTGTAATCTCCGCTTATTTCTTAATACTTACAATATTATTTAATTACACTACGTTTCAACTTAATTACTACAAAAACCACTATTTATGTCGAGAGAGATTACACGGAGAAAAATGACCATTGCTAATTTATTAAAAAATCTCTTCAAATCATTGGGGATCCGATTAAAAATGGGATTGATGGCCGTGTTCTGATAAACTTTTAATAACTTCTTAATAAATCGAAACATGTGTTTATGCACCTGCATTTGTCTTGTTAGTATACAATAACGAAATGCGGAAATATTAGGATGTTTATGAAAACGTGTTCCGATATCATGATAGTACATTCGTGTTTTGCCTGCAATTCCGTTTTAAACAGATTACAGATAATTTGAAGAAATTCTTAATAAATTAGAATTATTTAATATTTTTCTCCGGGCGACATGCACCAATAGGAACAAATTTCTCTCACAGTGTAACACACAATATATACAAACAGAATTAATATATATTATTGATTCATTAGCCATTCAAAACACGCGTCACCATTCGCAGAAGGCGGGAAAAATCGTAAAAATCGCCGCCATCTTGAATTAGAGGATTTTCAATGTCAAACGTCATAAACCTTCCCACGCATGTCAAGATGGCCGAGGAACAACTGAACGGGTGATGAATGGCCGACAATTGGAGGTTATTAGTGTTATACCGTACAATCCAGTGTTATAATTGTTGCAATTTCACTCTCGGCGTGTTTGATTGTAAACCTATCAATTATTTTACAAAATGGTGGCATCCGCTGTTGTAGGATGGGAACGGTTTGGCATTTAGACCAAAAAGTATCTGGATTAGCGCAAGTGTCAATAAATAATAATAAGTGGGTAGTATAGAAAATAAATATTAAGTTGAAAATCTCCTAGTTAGCAATCAGAATTAGTATTTATAAACTGAACTCCTCGATTTAAAACATATTTATTTAGCTTATGGGCGTTTTACACGATGATTTTTTTCATACCGACTCCCATATGGAAACTATATCGGGAACCGTGTGAATTTTTTTTTCCTTTAAACGATCATTATTTTCATACGATTTCATACAGATAGAGTTGCCATTAGAGAATAAATAATATATTTTTGAAGTTTAGTAAGTCAAGAAAAAAATCAAGCTTTAAAAACAAAGTTTTTTTACTGTTTTTTAGTTGAGGATTGAACCTTCCTTCCAGGTATGGAGTCGACAACTCTACCAAACTCGTGAATTGCCGATCGGGTAGGACAGAAATTTATTTCGTATATTGACTGCTGTATTATCTTCTGATTTCAGAGAAATGCGTATATGTCCTCGAGTGCTTGCGTGATTGCTATCAATATTTGATAGAATGCATTGCCATCGACAATGAGTATATCTGACGAGTTTTAGCACGATCAGAAGTCGGGATTTGGGGTAATTTTCACTTCCAAAATTTGCATTAATTCATTCATTTATTACCAAAACAAATGTGATATTCAAATAGATACATTTAAAAAGAAAGTGTTCCTAGGATTGTTTATTTTTCTTTAAATCGCATCATTGCTTACATTAGATGTTTTAACCTCACTAGGCTAAGCCTACAAAATAATAAAAATAAGATTAATACTGAGAGAACAATATTGTTACATAAGATAGCGGAATCTTTTTGACATCTGTCGACTGTCATTGCTTTTCTTAACTATATTACGAAATGTTCAATGTGTATTTCGTTTTATATTTAAAACATTGATAAAACGATTATAGGCAATATGTGTTTAATACTGATTTTGTACGTGATTTGTGAATTTCGAGTTTATTTTTGATGATATTGAATGGCAAAGGAAAGTGTCAGATGCTACGATGAAATTTATTATTATGTTCAAGGTGTTGCTATTTTACTATTTACTACCCTCTTTATCTGTATGAAATCGTATGAAAATAATGATCGTTTAAAGGAAAAAAAATCATATGAGTCTTGATATAGTTTTCATATGAGAGTCGGTATGAAAAAAATCATTGTGTAAAACGAACATAAGTCTCTTCCAAGTATTTATTATCGTACCTCACATTAGTTCAAAGATTTCAAGTAGTGCTCGCAGTCCGAATACTTTATAAACAAACCTCTTACAGTATGAATAAAAGTGAATGCAGGTTCAAAACTACGTATTGATTGTATCTATATATATTGAGACACCAGGTACTGTTACTTGTAATTGTTGCAGATAGGTTGTGTCTGCTATTAAAACAACAGCGGCTGTTGTCGAGTATTATTAATGTGTGAGTTTTAATTTTACGACCGATGTACATATTTGTTAACATTTTTATTACCGTTTCAATCCCATGGTACAATAGAAAAAAAACTTTAAATTGATTAAAAACATTGATGGACTATTTATAATTACTTTTTTTTACGATTATCTTAAATTATCATCTTAGATACCGCAAATATGCATTGTCTTACTGCACTTATATTAATAAATGCATCACTTGCAATAGTGTTTTTGTTTACACATTAATTGTGCTTTAATTTATTGCCATTATTATCCTGTTTATCACTGTACGCTTGTAATTCAATTATCTAGTAAGGTTCTCGACTAGTAAGTCGAAGGTGGCGGGTTCAGATCCCGGCGTGCGCAAGTAAATTTAATTTGATTAATTTGTGTTATTTCACAATTTATTTATTTCAAAAATATAAAGTATACTTGCGGCACGTTACAAAGTGGAAGATACTCTCAATATTACCCTAGTGTAAAACAACAATTCAGAATTGATTGGGTGACAAGATCTGAATAGCCAGGTACTTTCCCACCTTCCTCTTTAACATTCCCCAATTGGGGATGCCATAGTCTCACTGGCTCCAGGTGGTTGGGACTCTCGTTTGGAATTTTACATAAAACAATCGATAAATAGTGATAATGTAGTTATAGACAGCCCTGAATTCAGCCAGACAGCCCATTTACTGAATCTAATCACCTTATCATCCCCATCACTTTTTTCACCTCTTAAACCAGAATGTTGATAACTGAAATCCCGCAGATTTGAACTATGATTTGCTGAAAGCAACGGTAAAGAAATATGGTAGATGCTTTCGTGATATCTATGGTTATGTTCTAGGTTTAACAATTTTTTGACGATTCAGCACCATTCTAATATATTTTTGTATAAAACCGTAAGTATGAACATAATGATGCACAGTTTTTCATATAGGTCCCGGTATAGTTTCCATGTTGGGATCGCTATGAAAAAAAGCGTTGCGTAAAACGCCCATAATTCGACAGAATAAGACGAAACTGGCTATCTACATTTGATTTTGAAAAAAATTGCGTCAAGCCGTTGCAACGCCGGGTTACTTCAGCTAGTTATTAATAATACTGCGACAGATCAGCTAAGCAGGGAACGAACCAAAAATTAAAAACATCTAATCAACAAAGAGGATTTTAAATAAAAGTTGATTAAAACGTAAATCTTGGGAGACCCAAACTTGTACAGCCGAACAACACCAAATTCTTGAATATAAGAATTTTGAGAGAAACACTAGGTGACCAATTACAGGAGTGGACGTGTCTCCTTGTTGTGGTCAAGACTTCTTATCTATTGTCAGATTCGTAAAAAAGGTAATGATCTAATGTCTCATTAATATGTTATCTTCTTACGGTCCTTTTCAGACTAAATTGTGGGCAGATTTCTGAACAGATTAGGCGTGTGTGTCAGTAATAAGTAATCTCAAATTCTGACGAAATTGTCTCAGTTGCTTTTCTTTGCCACTCCTTTGTGCCTCGCCCAAAATCATTAATCTTTTATTTGCTCTCTCGGAAGTTAAGTCGTGGATTACCATTGCAATATGTTTTTTTATGGACAATATTATGATTAACTGGCATAAATTTTGAGCATTGGAACTGGTTTGGCCAAGCGCAAAAAATGCAACGATTGAATTTGTTGGAACGGCGAGAGAATGCTGGGGCCTTATGCCATTGTTTTTTTATAAAGCAGCGTGTGGGTGGTGTAACATAGAATTCCTTAGAAAAATTCCGTTATAATCATTTGCAGTACTATCTGTCTTTGATGAATCAAATCCTAGATGAAAGCACCTTCTTTTTTTCTGCTTGTTGTTATTCGATTCTTTTTGTATTATTTCTAAATCAGTTAATTGAGGTTTAAAAGTGCCGTTCTCATTTTTATTTTAAAATGTATGTTGATTGCATCATTGAAGATCCCGAATAATCGATCAATGTAGCTTGCGTCTAGGATTAACGATATTATGCAGACAAAATTAATTTTATTTACATTAGTTTCACATAGAAGGTTCTGAGCAAAATCGTTTGCCTCGTGGCCTACTTCATCTTTGGGGATGCTATGTAGAGATTTTTTAAAAGGAAACAAAGGAGGAGAAGTTCTAGGAAGGAAACATGTATGATGGGTGGCTAGGAAACTGGGGGTCAGTATGTCCAGAAGCGACGAATGTATGAATCCATTTCTTCCACTGCAGTGCAGGGCGATCCAATAGTTCGACAGGGACCTATTGAAGAGGTTAAAAGTTTTAAAAATTGCTAACCTAATATATATTTTTTTCATCTAAACACTGAACTTAAATTACTGATTGCGAAATTTTTTAAAACCAAATGTGTTTCAAACTTACTGTCACCTCACTTTTATGGTTTCGTATAAACATAATTAAAAAAAAAATCACAATTTTTCACAATTTTTTCGCAATTGCGGTCGGACTTTTGGTATCATGGAGGAGTACATTTTAATTTTTCCGTGGTTAACTTCTAGATTTGAATATAAAGAGCAGTGTTTTCTCTTTCTAATACCGTTTAGATCATATTTCTCACTATTACAGTAAAGGAGATACAACAATTTCTATGAGATCATATGAGTTATTCCCAAAAGTGAACAAATTAACTCCAAGGGTAAAAGCCGTTTGTTCGCAAAACCGAACAAATTAGCCTAAGAGATTAATACGTGAGGTTGTATTACCTCTCCTCTGCCTCTTAAAATTTTCCTCAACTGTCATACCCATGAATTTTTATTTTTTTCACGGAAACGTATATCAATATAACGTAATATAATATGTATATAGAAATACACAGCATGTCCTTTAAGAAAACTGTGGGAACATCCTTTGTAGTACGTACGTACGTACCTACAGAATATGTAAAAGAATCGAGCTCATAACTTCCATAGACAAATACAGACTTTATAACAACTTACCACGTAGAGTTCCTAGGTAACAACACGTACCTTACATAAATAATGCTTCTTTTAAATAATCTTATCTATTGAAATGCCTACGAGCATCATTTTCACACTAGATACCAGGAATATACACACTACATTTTTTTAGGTTAGCACCACACGGAGGCCCTGAGGAAGGCCTATGTCTATGGGAATGCTGTTGTAGGGTAAATTATAGGGACTTTGCATCTCCCGAAAATAACCACAATATTATTTTTACCTACATTATTGTGAGGCTGGTATCATTGTAAACCTGCGCGCGGTACCTCGCGCGGCAAATATTTTTATTATTATTTGATTATTCTGTCTCCAGCAGTCTTGCCATCGGTTTGACCCTAAACCTCCTCTAGCGTACGCGATTTATTTGTTCGTAAAATTATTATAAGTGAGTTTTGTTAAAATGAAAAACTAAATAAGAATTATCCAAATTCTCGTTATTTCACAGTGAAGGTAATCACGCAACCTCGGATTCTGCGGATTTAGAGAACCGCAGAATCATTTAGCCAACAATCCATTTAAACTGGCGATGATAACAAATTCTCCAAACTGTGTTGAGGATCTTTTTAGAGAAAGGAAGGAGTGGAAGTTCTGGGAAGGAAAAAGGTATCAGGGATAGTTAGGAATCTGGGGAAAAGCAAAGGAGGTATAAATGCATCCCTCCCACTGCGGTGCAAGGCGATGGTTTGAGAGAGAGTCTGGCTAAAGAGGTCAAAAGGTCTCCCTCAACCAGTACCTCCCCATCCGACCCGCCTCGAAGTTGAAGAACGTAATTAGATTGAAGAACGTAATACGTAACGTTGTAATATCAAAATCTTTTAAAAGTAGGACTATAAAGGTGTGGCAACCAGAATATTGTAAATTGGACAAATTCGTCGCCCTAGTGCTTATTGAACAAACGACCATTTAGCAAATTTTACAGGAGAGGCAGTTTTTTTGTCTTCATTTCAATGAAACATTATAATGGAAATTTTGAAATCACGAACGCCTCTATGTATCTTTTTGTATCTTTTTTATGTATCTTTTTATGTATCTTCGTTTTAACATACTTATTTTAGCTAGTCTTAAATCCTGTATTCGTCTAGGATAACTTAAACCTGTAAATTTGACTGTCCTGAAACGGGAATCCTTCCTAGTTGGACAGTCAAAATCATAAAATGTTATCAATATTATATTTAAACAAAATAAATAAATAAAATAAATGGATTTTAAATATGAAGCTATTTTCGTAAAGGTAGAGGTTACTTTAGTTAAAATAATTCTTAGTAAGGAGACTAACTATCTTTATTTTTAGTTTTAAAATGGAGATTTGATTAACAATTTGCTAATTGGTCGTTTGAACGATTCAGCACCAGAGACTCCTAACACGCACCGGAAAGAATGGGGAAAAAAACACCAGAATTTATGCAATCTAAAGCACGTAGACGATTTGAATTCCAAACTAGACTGACAACTACTCATTTTGGATAAAAAATCATTGGACGCTAGTTAATTCAGGGAACACATCATGCAGCTGTTTGGAGTTTATTTATTAATATACCTACCATCTGTAAATAGTTTAAAACAAAGGCACTATCTACATCAGTCTGTACGCTTAGTCTTCTAGACTATGCAATGGAGTTTTATAGGGTTTTCACTATTCTTTAGAAAATTTATTCCGGAATGTTTATATATATAATACATGGATTATTATATTTATTGAAAGTTTATAAAAGTCGAGCAACACACGTACACGTCAGCTAGTAAACAATAATTGCATGTCACAGGACCTGCATTACGAATTTCTGAGAATTTAAAACATTTTTCCCTTGAATACTTTGAGATAAAAGCTTTTAAAAAATGTGTACTATTTTTAATATAATATCTATGCATTTGCCGAGCGAAATCGGCAATTACATGAAATTCCCTCAATAGAAAAAAATTGCAAATCATTCTTTGAAAATCAGTAAAAACCACAGACATAGGAATTAATAGACGAGAAGATAATGGCGAGGGGTAAAATCAACTGTTGAAGAACGAAGGCGGTAAGACTGACTGTGATTCGTCAATAAATCAATCTGACAATAAATAGGCATCTCGCATTATAATATCACCATTTACTTCTTAAAAGTAAAATCTGCTTTTGAATGAATAGACATTTTTACATGGGAGCGCAAATTACTCGCCACGTTATGAACAAATTTGCGAAGTCCAAATTCGGCAAAAAAATTCGGTTCTATTTTCAGAGTCGAATATTTCGTTTAAGTATTTAGTTAAGACACTTTTATAAATGTTCATAATTTACTTCCTAGCAACCAACCAGCTTTGTGTTTCGCGTCCAGACGTTTCTCGATGTGATAGTATATGTTTCTAAAACTGATCTATATTATACGATGTGAATATGCTTAAAATAAAGTAAAATAATGCTTATATATGGAATGTAATACGACAATTGGGTTTATTCTCTTTTTCACATCTATTTTTACAAGTTCTCATAGTACAAGTCAACATTTTGCCGTGTTATTTCGTAAAATGAACCGATGATGCCTCGACCATAGTTCGCACAAGAATGATGACGTCACGTTTTCAAATTTCACTTGAGGCCATACGCGAGCACAGCCGGTTCCAATGGAACCGGTATGGGGAGTGGGGATAATACGCTTTTAATCACTTAGGGCAGGTCTACTAATATTCATATGTCTATGGTAAAAACATATTTTGTTCTGTTATTTAACATGTTATGCGTTTAATTCGTAGAAGCAACCGAATATTTTACTGATTTTATGTTTATAAATTTCATTTAAAAATCGCATGACAAATATTGTCTTCAACATTAATTATCCCGATGGTTATCTCCATCTCCGACAGCATATACTGTATTACCTCTCAGCCTGCAGGACTAACTTGCCAATGATCATTTCGGTGAGAAGAGCAATCTTGTTCTTAAATAAAATCACTTTGGATATTGATATACGTACTTAACCCGTCCAGCGTTTGAGGGTCATATATGACCGGGTGTCCATATTTTTTTTAAGTATTTTTATCTTTTTTTGTATCGTACAAAAATGCATAATTTTTTGACGTTAGAAAGAGAAATAGTATTTTTTTCTAGTTTGTTTCAAATACTTATACTGGAATCCATTAATAAAATCCTAAAATTAGCCAAAAAATGAATAATTTATATTTCGCGCCGCTATGGTAACAATCGGTTTAACTTTAAAAATAATATTTTACTATTTTTTAATATGAACAAGATAAAAGTGAAGATAAAGTTTTCTTACAAATTCTCCAAACAAAACTAATGTGTTATCGAAATTTCAATTTCTCCCAATTTTTCTATGATTGGAGTAAAATATTAGGTAAAAATGTGGCTAGCGTTTTTGACAACATTTGATATTAAAATTTTGTCATTTAAAAATAGTTATGTTTATTTTAGATACATACATTAAAAATATTATTTTATCTAGTTACTAAAACAGTATTTTTATTTCAAAATGTCATTTCGTAATTTTAAAATAAATAGAGTATATAAATTCCCGTATACTCATATATAAACATACATCATACAGTACCAGTAATAAACAGTGTAGTAAGAAATGATTATGGCTCGTGGGTACATCTAGCGGCGGGACAGTGCGGAACATTTCCCGTCACGAGCGTCCTACGTGATCATACCGGTAGCCTTTAGGTGGGATTTCGGCGAAGAGGAGCATTATAGTACAATGGGGAGATCGGGGTTATATTAATCACTGGGTAACTTTGTTTTGCAAAAGTAAAAATAAGTAATATTATATATTCCGTATTTTCACTTAGCCGACTGTAAACGTACGTTTTTTTTACATTAGCTCCACACAGGAGTCCATGAGAGAAATAATTTCTCTCATTCATCTTTGGGAATGCTGTCTGGAGGTTTTTTTTCAAGGAATAAGATGAAGAGGAGGAAGATCTGGGAAGGAAAAGGGTATGATGGATGGGAATCTGGGAGACAGTGCAAGGCGATGGGTCGAGAAAGTTCTGCTGGAGAGGTCAAAAGATGTCCTCACCAATGAGTTGACCAGTCTCTCCAAATCCAGCCCGTCACCCAAAAGATGGGGAGACGCATCCATCGACCCTGCTAAGTCAGTAAACGTATCGAACGGCTTAAGATGACCTATGGCAGAGGTGTTGGTTATCCAATGAATGGGTCCTGGGGCGGCGGTACCGACACCCGCCTCTTTTGTCATCTTATCTGCATATCCCTTCGTGGACACTTAGTTATATTAATGTAAGAACATAAAGTGTATTTTTCCTAAGCCGGCTTAATATATAAGCATGTCGTCTTTTGTTATGTTACTCACTATATTTTTCTTCGGGACACGGCATTATTGTTAGCAAAAATATGTGTCCGTAAGTATATCGACTTTTGTTACACGGCCGTATGGATATACGCATATTTACGTTACTAACCAATGATGTAGTACAACGAAAATAATCCTTTGGGGGATCAAGTGTCGGAGGGATCAACTGGCAGAGGAATCAAGTGATCAACTGACTGGGGATCAACAGTCGTTATATAATCGTCTAGTACAAACTTTTCTGTTATTCTGATTCGTAAAACGGCCTGACTCAGGTATTTGATTGTCTTGATCTTGCCATGCCTTCCTCGGGTATCACGACTTCTTTTACCACTCCCTTCCTCGTTGGATATTCTCATTAGACTCCTTTCTTCGTAGTAAACAAGAAAAAATAACATACATTAGTACAAAGTTATTGAAAGAAATGAAGAAGAAACAAAAATTAAAAAAAGTGTTCTGCAATGACCTCATTAAAATATGCAGTGCTTATAGCTTTATTATTTCAATAGAAGCATATTAAAAACATCAGCGAACATATCATAAGAGTTACCAATGGTGTGTAATCTATTTATATCAGACTTGTGGCCTGCAAACGTAGTATAATTGTTACAATAATACATACTTAGGAAACTTGATCTAATTGTAGAAACATGTCAATTGTCAACTTTTTCATTCATCAGATCTCTGAGGCGTACGTGCGGTAAAACCAAGTATGAGATGTGGAGATCCGGAAATAATGCAAGACTGAACAATAAGGCTTTATTTTACTTATACTGTTACCACATTGAATACCACAATATTACAGTTACAAAACTACATTATATAGAGTTTAATTCGACTCGGTATTTCATTCTGGAGCAGAGATATTGCCTTAAGTATTCCTCGGGCGTTCTCGACTTCTTCTACCATCCAACCAACTCTCTAAACACTCCTGGCACAATTAAGAACAAACTTTGAATTTTTCAGCGATATCGGTCAACTACTTTTTGAGTTTTGCGAGCACAAACATAAGCAGGTTGAATTTTTAAATATTACGATACCTACAAAACAGAGGTTTTAGTAATATTACAAAAAAAATCTAACACCTGCATAAACACTGTTACAAAAATAGAAAATAAGTCATTTTGTGCATAATCAAATAGCATTATAAAAAATCAACACGTTTATTGGACCACGTATTGTGTGAACACAAAAAATGAACAACTTTTACTATTAGTGCCAATGTCAAATGGCTGTAATGCAATTATAAAAGCCGTTGATATCTTTGATAGATACAAAAATGAAACCATTGCTATGAATGCATTTTAATAGGTCCGGATTGTTATAAATTTACTGTGTTGAGTATTTCGAGTCATCGCAATAAAAAATATAGAGGGTCGGGGGGGTGTGTAGAGAAGTAAAACTGATTTTTTTATTGTTAAATCTGAAAAAAATAACTCGACAACAGCGCCACTTATCGGTTCCAAAACTATCCCTTGTTTCAAGCTAGATCCAACCCAACACAACTATTACTAGGAAATGGCGTGCCATCACGTTTTTATCATGATTTTAATAATTAAGAAATGTGTTAGTTATTATCAATTCAATTCAATTAGTTAATTCCTTTAAAAACATTACATAATACATTCGTTTTTAAGTACATTTGTAAAATGGTATTACATAATAAGTAAGCGATGTATCAACTATACCAGCATCAATAGAGCTTGCCTTTTAAAGGCAGATTTACCGATGCTAAATATGTCGATAGCCGAATTGATTCTGTTCAACAGCAAGACTAATCGCCCCACCGCCATGACCATTGGCAAGTTAGTCCTGCAGGCCGGGAGATGGCACAGTCTATGCTGTCGGTGACGGAGATAACCATCAGGAACATAGAGACTAATACTCTCCATGATAGTCGGATTTTCAAACCATCCACGAATCAGTTTGAAGAAGTGTGATACAATATGCACATCTCTTCTGACCCGTAGATGGTTCATACCGAGCATACCCAAGAGAAAGTCAGTAGGATAGAGCCACGGGTAGTAGCCATACTTCCTAAGGTAAAGGAATCTCAGAAATTAAATGAAAATATGCAAGCCGGCGGGCGATTAGCATTTTACCCCTGGCAATAAGCCATCTGGTTGACATTCATAGGGCGAACCTTATTTCCTATTCATCAAGAAAACCTATCCACAGTCCAATGATGACTATTCTTCGAAGGCACACAGCCTTCCACTTCTTCTTTATAGATCAATTTGCAAGTTGCCATAAAAAAGTGACAATTATGGATAGTAAATATAAATCATTTTGCCCCAGTCTCCTGAATTCGCCAATAAATCGATACGTGGTTCAATTTAATTGGATGTAAAGCCTCGGTTTAATGTGTGTCTCGAATTAATGCAATTTGAATCGCCCGTCCGACCGTTTGTGTCATACTTCATACACATTTCTGTTTTTTTTTAATACTACATCGATAAACACAACTATCAATCATGAATGTGAAAACCAACGCCATTAGATGATAAGTGCTACAGCGAATCGATAGTCGAAATAATGATTAACAGGGGGATAAAAAAAACATTGAAGTCTTCGTAATTAAAATTGCTTCGAAAGTGTTTGACGATGTACATAGGTAAAAACTGTATACGTAAAACATGTAATTATTTCTCAGATTAATTGATGAATTTAAAGGTTTTTTGCAAGGCACAAAAATAGGTGAATCACTAAATTGAATCCTTGAGCATTTATATTAAAATATAGTTTAGGATGGCGTTCCACAAGGCTCGTATCTATACCCTGTTTTATTTTGTTTCTTTTATTAACACATCGTTTCAGTTTTTAAAAAGAAAGGCAAACATTCCCGAGTTATGATAACTAGACAATATTTGGAAACAGTCCTGTTACTATTATTATAAGTGTAAAATGATGGAGGACTTACCTAGCATAGGAATTGAACCCATAACGCCTGGATGGGAACTCAATCAACATCATTCAGACTGTAAAATCGGTTCAATTAACTGAACATATTTTATTCTTACTAATTATGAACTACATGTTCGTATTTACCGTGTTTGCACCAAGGCGTTGTGAATTTTGTCCACTGGAAGTTAAATGTGACAGGATAATAATTAATTATTGCAAGTTTTCTCGAAGAAGTCAGCATTAAAAATACTAATTTTATTTTCCGTTGCTTTACCACCATATTCGTAATGCACCGTTTTAAAAAGGGATTGTTCATTCAAATCATTCGTTTAACTATTGTATTTCTTTCGGTGTATCTTCATTTTTTTAAACACGTCTATTTGAATTTAGATTTCTTTACCGAGAATTAATGAATGCAAATCTTGGTAGTGGAAATTAAACCACTCCCAGACATCTGATAGAGCTGAAACTTATCGGTGTCTATGCTTAGACTCGTTGTCTATGACAATGCATTCTATCACGTAATGGACTCACGCACACACACGCACATATACGCATTTCTTTAAAATTCGAAGATATTGGAAATATATACAAGCAATCATACATACACACGCGGAGTTATACTCATTTCTCGGAAATTCGATGACATTACAGCAGTTAATATACGAAATAAATGTCAGTACAATTAACTCCAGTATCTGGGGAGGAAAGTATAATCCTCAGTCTAACCAAAACAATGCATATATTGTTTAAAATTGGCTACTAACCTACCCTAGAGATGGCGCAACTTGAAAATAGGAATATTATTTTTAAAAGTTGTTGTTTTGTTTTATATATCTTCTCTTAACATGTCTTTCTAGGTATCAGGCATATTATATATCCTCTGTTAACATGCGTCAGACATATTTATATACCTTCTATTCACATGTCTTTCCAGGTGTCTGGCGTATTTATGTATCTTCTGTTCACATGTCTTTCTAGGCGTCAGGCATATTTCATCTCATCTAAAACGGGAATCCTCCTAGTTGGGCAGTCAAAACATTTGTTAAATAATGTATATAAATGTATAATCTTTTACTAAATAAAAAATCTATCGAGCGCTCTGTGTTGTTTATATAATACTCAATACCATCGTTGATCTTTTATAAAATAAAATAATTGTTATTTTATATCAAATGAAATATCGACACGAGGCACGCATCAAACCGCCTATACTCCCACGCAATCCCATTGATTTTACAATACAAATACGTAATAATAACTCGATTCGATTCAAACATTGAATTTAATCGTGTTTTAATGCAAATATTACCTCACGGTGGCGTAAGCCTTGACCGTCACATAAAAACACAGGGAAATTGAATAATTGCTCAGTGGAAGCCATTCCCGTATCATTTAATGTTTACATTTTGTAAACATTTGATTTAGTACGCTAATTTACAATGATGTAGCTTAATGACTGGGTGCTCGGTGCTTTGTGTTGTGTTTATTTTACGAGGATGGCTTCCTACAAGAGGTGATGGGAAGACGTTACAAGTTATTTTCAATATTGATTGTTGTAATTTATTATCTGGAATTTGCTGGAATGCCGGAACTGCAAAAGTTTATTGGAATATTTTGATGCTCGATGGCTTGGCTGTGAAATAACTCACTGGTTTGTGTGTTTCTTTCCTCCTACGATGATGAACAGTCGGATTCCTTTCTTAATGTCCTCGAAAATTCTCCATAAATAACAAAGATAACTTAGAGATTATGACTTGAGCTTTTCAAGGCCTAAAGTACAATCGCGATTAATTACCGAGGATCTTGAAGTTCACTAACATTAATACAGACGATGTGGGTAAGCTTAATAGTTCTTGGTATTTACCGTAACTTAATGCCAAAATCCACATTAATTTAGATAATTAAGTGCAGATAGAAATTTTTTTCACATATGGAGAAATAATAATCAATTTTTGTTGTTTTAATAGCTATACACAGAGAAAAATGAGTTATGCTATTTTATTAAGAATCTCTTCAAATTATTGGCAATCCGGTTGAAAACGAGATTGCAGACCATTTCCTGATAAACTTTTAGTAAATTCGTAAAAATATAGGAACACGTGTTCATGCACCTGCGTTTGTCTTGATAATATATAATGACGAAATGCAAATATGTAAGGATTTTTATGAACACATGTTCCGACATCGTGACAATACATTGGTATTTTACTAAGAGATTCTTAATAAATTTGCAAAATTTTTGATCTCTAATTTTAAATAACTTATATTTTTAAGCCTAGAAAATGAGGTGGGAGAAATTAATAATGCATCCTTACCTAGTCACCGTTTTCCTATTTACCTTTCAACAAGAAAAAATGCCTCTTTTAACGTCTAAGCAACGAATACACCGCATTCTGATACTTATATACCTTGATACACTCTAATTGAAAAATTCGTCATTATTTACTAGTTTTTATTTGTACTTTAGAGTGTCATCAAGTTACACCACTTTACATGTATAGAATGAATAATGTGAAAGCCAAAAATATTTGCTTAAATCTTCTGTTAACTGTTCTTCCTCTGTCATTTTATTTGCATTGTTTAAATATACAATCAATTTGCGTCATGGCCGACACTTGTTATGGTGATCGTAATCCAAACTGGTCAAATTTTATTAGTTCGTAAACCAAGAACTTCTATGCACATATTATAAACTCATGGTTAGTAGTTGAAGAGGCATTAATTTGTCTTTACAAAAGGTATGAAATAGAAATTTAAATTATATTTTTTAACGTTAATTCCACAAAGGATTAAAATTATTTCCATCGGGACCTAAATCATCTTTAGGGATGCTGTTTGGGGTTTTTTAATGGCAGAGGTAGGAGTGAAGGTACCATCAAAAGGATTAGGTATCAACTTTAATTAAAGTCGGATTATTTTTACTGCAATATTTCTCTCATCAAAAATGCAATGAATTTCTTATTCTATTTCATGTTTCCTTCACATTTCTTGGTATTATCTTCTTCCTCAGTGATTAGATTAACAAGTGTTTATCGTTACATTTTTATGGATTTAAACAGATATGTTTATATTTAGCGAATGATGTGTTAAATATATCAACAATAAAGGTAGTTATAGACTTGAAGTTATTATCTAAATCTTGTATACGGCGAATGGGAGTATACAATCGTGATTCCATGTTGGAGTTGTCGCTATAATGCGGTAGGTATCTAGACTCTATTTGTTTGGGAACGCATTTCACTTGCCACAGGCATCGATGCGTCTGTTCAAAACGGTCAAATTGAACGAAAAAAACACCAACGCTCGGACAAGACCCAAACCTGAATACAATCCAATGGATTTTCATCGTTTTTTTTTTTAATTTTTGCAATGTTTAGGGATCTCAGAAACCCATTGATTTTTTTATATTTATTTTAAGCGGCAGTGTAACTCGTGTGTGAAAGGGAGAAGGGATGAATCAAAATAAACACGACGACATGAGTACACTAATCTCTTTTGTCATAAATGTGTTTGTCAAATACAAAAAAATGACGTGTACCCTTTGCAACGACAAAATTCCGTTTTCAGACTCGTGTTATTTTTTATTAAGATATTTGCAAGATTTAACTAAGAGTAAACTTTTTATACTTAACTCCAAAATTAGTTATTTTGACCTATCTAGTTTTTCCTTTCACGCTGAATCATCCTAAATTATTCACTTGACATATAGGCGATCAAAAGAAGTGATATCTATACAGGGTGTCCGGGGAAAAGTGCGCTAACTTTGAGAGGTACATGATGGTTGAAGAAAAAAAGGTACATAAATTTTTTCGAAATTCCAATGTTTATTTTCCCAAAAATATTTTTCCATTTATTAAAATTAATTAGAAAATTTATTTTTCATGCAAAAAATTAAACTTTTAAATCTAAAAATTACCTTAAAACATTACCTACCTTAACCTTAAAACCTATTATTCCACTCCACGGGATTGAATGGTTACCATCCTTGGCTACGAATCTGGAGTATAAGTTCAGGAATAATATAATAATAAGAAAAACACTAATGATTATCATTCACAAAATAAAGAATTCCGATATTTGAAAATGTTTTATTGATTTCTGTTATTCTGTTGATGTCTGTGTCACTTTGGGGACACAGACACTCCTACAACACATTTCTATTCAGTCACTCTTCTGTGACAATATCAATAAAGTTAATATTTAATAATAATCTTTCAGTTCCTCTGCGATACCCGGCTTATTACCTTTCTGGACCTTATATGGAATTATCGTGTAGATACTAAAGCTCACAACAAATCGATCGAAAAAAAACAACGATGCGTGGACAAGCATGAAACTTGAAACGCAACCTAAAATAAATAATAACAAAAACCTGTCTTGCCTTTTAGGCGCTTTATTTTATTAGATATTAGAATGTCATTGCGTTTATTTAACGATTAGGTAAATCCTCTTGTTTCTTTTTTATTTTGTCACAGATAGAACTTATAATCCTGGCGTAAAAAATAAAGCACTGATATATTGGAACAGCAAAAGGCTTCTTAAAACTGTAGGATTTTTACGACAATGCAATAGTTTTAAGCTAAAAACGAAGTTATTCTATAATTAATAATATTACTAAGTTGAAAAGTAGATATCAAGGTTTCTTAGTATGTATTATTCTTACAATTATATTACGGTCTCTAGCTAAAATTCTGTTATAAATAGATTAGACACCATTGGTAACTCTTATGCTTTGTTAGCTGATGTTTTAATGTGCCTTTGTTGAAGTATAAACCTTAGCATACAACAAATCGGCAAAGGAATGCAAGAGAATCATTAATAGGTCAAAATTCGAACACGACCTGCAGATCAGCAAAAAGCTGGCTGCCTGCCCGCATGGCAGCAGAGCATTCTGGTCGCTTACGGGCTCAATAGGTCGGAATTTTTGCAAACCCAGTTTGCCACCTCTTACCAGACCTGACGGCTCACTAGCAAACACCGCCACCGAAAAGGCTAACTTATTAGGGAAAATGTTTGCGGAAAACTCGACCCTCGATGACGGAGGTGCTGTTCCGTCGTCGGTTCCTCACTGCGGCTTCTTTATGAAAAAGCTGAGGATCCGGCATCGGGATGTACTCCACGTTATACGGGGGCTCGATGTTAACAAAGCTAGTGGACCTGATGGAATACCTGCCCTGGTATTGCAGCGGTGTGCTGCGGAAATAGTTCCAGTTTTGACAAAGCTCTTCAAAATGTCCCTGAAGTGTGGCACTGTGCCCTCTGGTTGGAAAAAAGCGGTCATTCACCCTATTCCCAAGAAAGGTGACCGCTCCAACCCGGCCAACTACCGCCCCATAGCGATCACATCAGTTCTGTCCAAAGTGATGGAACGTGTGATCAACGACAAACTGCTCACATACCTCGAGAAGAACAAAATTATCAACGACCGTCAATACGGATTCCGGCGGAACCGCTCGTGCGGTGATCTTCTCGCGTATGTGACGCATGTTTGGGGGCGGTGCCTGGAACGTCACGGTGAGACCCAAACGGTCACACTAGACATATCCAAGGCCTTTGACCGGGTCTGGCACCGAGGACTTGTCAACAAATTGCCGTCTTACGGACTTCCCGCATCCCTGTGTACGTGGATTGCTGACTTTTTAAGGGATAGGTCGATTCAGGCGGTTGCTGACGGTTTCACCTCTTCCTTACACTCCATAAATGCTGGCGTCCCACAGGGATCGGTTCTGTCTCCGACTTTGTTTTTGTTGCACATCAATGACCTTTTGACATGTGCACCAATTCATTGTTACGCGGATGACAGTACAGTTCATGATAGCTTTTTGTTTGACAAGCCCCCAAAGGGCACACAAACTCCAACGGCTCGGAGGGCTTTGAAGCAGAGAATGGACGGTTATCTCGAGAGTATTTCCTCCTGGGGTAAAAATAATCTCGTCGAATTTAATGTTTCAAAGACCCAATCCTGTCTGATTACGTCTAAAAGGGATCCAAATGACAATCTAGTCTCCTTCAACGGAAGCAATCTTCCGAACAGGCCTTCCATTGATATGCTTGGTGTGACTATGAGTGACCAGCTCAGGTACGGGGGCTCCATTGAAGCCAGAGTAAAGTTGGCCTCTCAGAAGCTGGGCGTACTGTACAGGGCCCGCAGATACTTTAATAGTACCCAACTGCTGACCCTGTACAAATCGCAAGTGCGCCCTACTCTCGAATTTGGTAGCCATCTCTGGTCCGGAGCCCCTAAATACCTGAAAAAAACCCTTGACTCTGTGCAAAAACGGGCGGTCCGTTTGATAGATTCCCCAATCTTAACAAGCGGACTGCAATCTTTAGAGCACAGGCGTCAGGTAGGTATGCTGTCCTTGTTCTATCGGTATTACAATGGAAGATGCTCTGAGGAACTAGCGTCATTGATCCCTTCGGCACCGGTGCATAGTCGGGATACACGCCAAACGCGCGCCCAACATTTGTACACGGTTGACATTTGTCACATGAGAACGGGTCGCTTCTACGATTCGTTCTTAGGTTCAACAGCTCGGCTGTGGAACGAACTGCCGGCCTCTGTGTTTCCTCCCTCCTACAACATGGGACTCTTCAAGACCCATGTTCACTCCTTCCTCTCCACAAAAAGACCCTCCACACAGCATCCCCAAAGATGACATAGGCCCTGAGGGAAATTATTTTCTTCAGGGCCTCCTGTGTGGAGTTAATATAAAAAAAAAAAAATAAAAAAAAAACTAAATACAAGAGGCTCTGTGAAAATAATTTCCTTTTGGCCTGTGTCATCTTTGGGGATGCTGTGTGGAGGATATTTTTAACGAAAGCAAGAAGAAAAAGGTCTGGAGAGGAACAAAAGTATAAGGGATGGGTAGGAATTTAGGGATCTAAGGATCTATGTGTGTCCAGGAATGACAAACGTATGAATTTGTCCTTGCTTGCTCAAGTCAAGAGACACCAGCTGGAGAGGTCAAAGGGTATACTAATCTGTGTTAATTAAACACTTGAACAGTGAATACTTTAACGAGTAACTTTATATTCTTATTTGTTTTGTCAACTAAAATAAAAAAAAAATCGCACTTGTCTCGTTAATTCTAAATAAATAAATATAAGTGAAGCAGCATGGACATTTGATCTGTATAAAAATAATTTTTCACAGAGTTTAATGTTGACACTCAGTTTAAGTTTTACCAGAACTAGTAACTACACGTTTGCTATAAGCGTTCCATCGCGTATCATATTTTAATCAAGATCTCAGTAATCATCTCACGCCGCTACTCGCGCGGTACTGATATAATGTATGTACGTAATGCTTGCTGGCGATGAAAACAGTTAAACTCACAGTAAACAGTATGTTTTAGTCGGCATATGACGAATGTGCGACGGAGGACAGATGACAGAATAGCAGACGGCAGACGTCAGACGTGATAACACGCTGAAAACTGCAGGAAGCTTGGCAAACTAGATACACGCACGATGGCTAGAGTCAACGTGTGTCTGTAGAGGAGCGATCCGTAACCTTTTTGAAGGTGACCATAATAATAATAAAAAACCGACAATTTTACGGAGGTGCCGGACACAATTGTCACGCCAAGAGCTTTTCAGGGAGTTTTGCAGAGAAGTGAAGTGCAGCTAAGTCAATCGTATACAAGAACTGGATTTTCCAAGCTCGTTCGATACACGAATATTGGTTCAGGTTAGAGGTCAAGGTAACAGCTTGTTCTAGTTTTGTTTTTATTTTTTATTTTTATATTTTGTACCTACATACTGTGTGGATCAAATTCAATAATATTTGTATTTATTAGTAATTTCCTGCACTATTTACGAGTATAATTTCGTTTTTTTAAATAAACATTTTTCGCAATAAGCCTTGAACTATCTGTATTTCTAAATCTATTGTAATATGTTGACATAATCCCTCGAGGGAAATTGTTTTTCTCAGGTACTATTTGGAGTTAGGTAGAAGTAATTTCGTAGAGATTTTTAAAAAATTATAATCGATTCTTTTTCAGTCAAGATTCAGAACTTGGAAAGGCCTGTGCTTTTGTAAATACATCGAACGCTTTCATCTGACATTGTGTTTATCAGGTGCTTTTTTCTTTTAAGTTTATGTTGAGATTACAAGTGAATAATTATTATCCATTGGATTCCAAATCTTTTTTAATAGTAGTTACTCTTCAGTGAAAAGAATTTCGATTGGTACAACATCTTGTTGACTTTTTGGCGCCGCGACTCCGGGGTTGGGGATCGCTGCTGTAAAGGTTTTATGAATGTGTAGTACAGTGTAGTGTACAGTGCTTCAAGGATCAACTTGAAATTAAGTGTTTTGTATAATAATTTTAATGAAACAAGGTGAAGCCTTGTCGAATATTGCCTATGTAAGTATTTATTTATTTATTTATTTTTTCATGTTCTCCATAAAACGGTTATACACCAATATATCATGGAGAAGATTACAAATGAAAAAGTTTACAGAGGCAGTTTTACTATTTTGTGACATATGTTAAAAGATAGTTACTGAATTGTCTGTAGGTGACATTGAAAATGTCGATGGCTAATGCAGAATCGTTAAGCAGTTGAGTCGCTCTGTGTATTGGCGCGTTCTGATAGGCAGAAGTCCTCGCTTTCGGAGCATATAAGAGTGCATGGGATCTCCCTCGAGTATAATTGTTAGGGACATAAAAGTTAACCTCTTTCAACATAGGCGGATTGTGTATTGAGTATATAACCTAACCCAATTTAATCCACTGTATCATAACCTAACCTAAGATAGCGTCATGTGACATCATTACTGCGGAGATAAATATTATAACAATATTAATTTAAGTAAATGTACTTTATGTGTTACAAAATAAATGTGTTGAATCAAATTTAGTACACACACTAGCGATGATCCTTGAAAAATCACGGAATATTCTAAATTACGACAATTTTTTTGTTATAATATTATATTATAGGTAAGTAGTTTAACGCTTGTCTGAATTCTTGATAGTTTTCCAGTTTCCATTTTGGAAATGACACATGCATTCAAAACTTATAATCAAAACCATTAAAAAATAAAAGACTTAAAAATAAGTATTGGAATATTAATTATGGATACGGGAAAGAAAAACATAGACACAATGTTGAAACCTAGCAAAGATTAACGATTATGTTATGTTTTTCTTCTAGATACTGCTTAAAAATTTTACTCTTGTAATATTTGAACATACTTACAAAAAAACTTGACCTAATTTATGATTTATAAACAAAACCATTCACAATGTAACTTTTCACTTTTGTAAAAAAAATGTGACTATTGGTTCGAGCAGCGAAATGACATCCACTCTAAACTAGGACAAAAATTGGAATGCTAGAACAAATGACATAGGTGTATTAATAACATTCGCGTTGGTTTTCTTTCTTGAGTTCTTTTTATTTCAATGTAAGACTTTTATGAAAGAAACAAAAGGAAAATACAATTAACATAGCACATTCGGATATTTTACATTAGCCCCACACAGATGGCATCTTTGAGGATGTTGTGTGGAGGGTCTTTTTAAGGTAAGGAAAGAGGGGAAGTTCTGAGAAGGTAAAATGTGTTATAAGGGTTGGGTAGGAATCTAAGGATCAGTGTGTCTAGGAGTGACGCCCAGTACGGCGGAAGGCGATAGGTCGAGAGAGTCCTGTTGGAGAGGTCAAAATGTTAACTCTCAACCAGTCTCTCCCGATCCAGCTACCATCCAATTGGTGGACAGACACATCCGCCACCAAGACCCAGATAAACCTCACCTCAGGACCCGGGCACCCCTGCTAAGTCACCAAACGTAGCGAACCACTTGATGTGAACTATGGCAGAGGTGTTGGTTATCAAATAAATTATTCCTGGGGTGGCAGTACCCATACCCGCCTTTCAATTTAATATGACATTGGGATGTGGAAAAATCACAAAACTTTTTCAATACTAAACAAAAAGAATTCAAAAATAAATCCGAATCACTGAACCAAATTGGCAATCACAGACCCACAACCAAAATCTTTGAATATTTTCTCGAACTTGAATTTGAAAAGTGTAGTTTTTTGTTTAATTATATCAAGATGGTTGTGGATTAAATAAATTGCCTGCTTCTGAAGTAAATCTAAACCTAAGTCTTCAATAAATTAATTGAATTCGTTCCGCCTTTGCAGGTATGTAATCATGACCATTGTACTTACAATTTGATTAATTAAACCAACACTATTCTTCTTGCTCGAGTGCCAAAAAAATCCAATAACAAACACCTCGGGTCGTCCCTGGTCAACTCTAAATATTCTCTTTACGTCTTACGTCATCGTGCTTTATTAAAGAACTTATCTTTTCAGAATCAAAATGTTGCTTGAATTAGGTTTATCCGTGTTTTGTGACCACATCTGAACAGAAATACACTTAATTTTATTAGAATAAATTTTTAAGGTTATATCATTAAAGAAACAGAAAAAGAGATGGAAAAATAAAAAAAAAGTTAACGGCCTCAACTGGGAATCAAACCAGGAACTCTGTCTTAACGGGATAACGTCTTTAACAACTCGACCATTGGGGCCTTATTATTTTACGTCATTATTGTCAATCTAATATTTCAAAGTCAGAATTAAAAAAATAAATACATTAAACTATTTTTTCCCATATTATTGACTGCCATCTTTTGAATGATTACAAAGTTCTCGAGAATTTATTTGTAACCTAGATAGTGTCTCGGCTAAACGTTTCAGATTTTCATTTATATGGGATACCTATTGAATTTTTTTAAATGGCCTAGTGGTTGGAGGCGTTGTTCCGGTACGATTGAGACTGTTACCTTTTTTATTTTTCTACTGTCTTGTTCTGTTTCATGTTGCGTTTATATTTATTGTTATTATCTTCTTCAATGACATAAGAAATATACTATTTTATATGAATATCGCTGAGGAGTCTGCAGCATGACCATAGCATCCATTGGGGTATGTTGTGACGTTGAAGGTAGTGAGAAGGAGTAAGAGATGAGAAAGAGAAAGGTTAGGTTGTAACAGTTCCACGGGCTCAGAGCTACTGGAATACTTAGAATACAAACTCTTGCGCGATTATCAAATAAAAAATAATAAATCAATAGGTGTTCCATATAAATAAAAATTGGATATGTTTATCTGAGACACTATCTAGGTAACACACCAATTTCATTAGTAAAATTAGTTGCAAAATGATCTGGTTAATTCTGAATTTGAAATATGAGATCGACAACAATGACGTAAAATAAGTAGGTCCCAATGTCTGAGTGGTTAGATGCGTTGTTCCAGTAAGACAAAGATCCTGAGTTCGATTCCCAGTTGAGACCGTTACCTCTTTTATTTTTTTATGTCTTGTTCTGTTTCATGTTTCGTTCAGATTTATTAGTTTTTTCTTCTTCTTCTATCTTGCATTCACAAGTATTTACTTCCTTCGAAAAACTACATTAATGCTAATGTTATTTATATGGGACTTTTCTGTAAGTTAGTAAGTTCGCAACTGAAAATATCTACCTTGGATAGTCTGTTCAGGCAAGAATTCTGCTTAGAGTTCGCTTTGCTTCGATCAACCCTGAACAGGACACAATAGCGTGTTGAACGCGCAGGTACACAGTGAAAATTTAATTTCTTATTTTCATTAATATTATCTTCTTTAGTGATCGAAAGGTATAAATTGACGGATATTATTTACAATAAAAATATCACAAAAAATTGTAGTAACTACAAATTTTTAAGATAGTTTATGTTCCAACAATATCGTTAATTGTCGAGTTTTTGCATTGAGTTGACTTAATCATTTTGTGATTCGACCCAAAGTGACAACTGAACTGATGACGTCAAGTTTCTTCAGGAATTTGGGATTCACGTGAAGTGGTAACGAGCTAGCCAATAGAATACTAAGAAGTCAAAAGTGTAATATACAAAAGACAGCTTTGTTCGTCTTCTTCTATATTACTTAACATAGGTACGGCAGATAACAGTTTTGTCTTTTACAAACATTCCGAGAAAAATGGAGACAGTCACATTGAGAATTTTTAGAAAACGCTTTAAAAGAATCATTACAAAAACAATAAAAAAATTTCATTAACGTGTAAGTTCATAGAAATTTTTGTAACCTTTTGAAGTTTCCCTCTTATTCACGCATCGATGTTTTTTCCTTCGCTTTCGGTGGATAGCAAAGATATTCGAAATGATAGGCTTGTCTTAAGAGGAAGCTACAAGCCAAAAATGTGTATATTCTTGGTATACCTTATATTGTAGGTAATAGGCATTAAAATCGCTTGAAAAAACGGAGTCTATAAACGTTCAATTTCAAGCACAAAACTGGTTTTTATTTATTTTGTAAATAATTTTATAAGAAAGCAAAAAAGTTAATCAAGTGAAACTGTCACAGATAATCTTAGCTATAATACTGTATTTTTTAAAGTTGTTTCCTTTACGCGTTCATATATTTCTAATGAAAAAATATTTTTCTTAGTAGTTTACATTTATATTTTTTATTGAGTAATTTATTATTTTATTTGTATTCTACTCAAGCGAAACGATAGTAAAAACTTAAATTTATCTAAAGTATATTCTTTAATATTCGTAATGTATACCAATTCGTTATAAAGATTAATCGAAATAGTGATTTAGCATTAAGCTTCGCCTTAACATGAAATCCGGGTATTATTTCGACAAGCTTTAGGCAAACCAAGTGAACGTTTTCAATGGCATCAGGAGGGTTCGAGAATGTTTTGAATAATCTATCACAACATTCGTACGTTGAATACTGAAGAGCGCACATTAAAATAAATAGATCCTGCACAGAAAATTAAAGTTCGTAAAAGTTATGCAACGCTTTGCAGCGTAGTCCATTGTCTATTGTGGGACTTTTGTAATTAAAAACGATTATAAAAAACTAAGCCGCCTTCTAATCGGGCTGCTTAGCAACGTCAAAAATGACTGAGGTGGGTAAATTATAAAACTTTTGTAAAAGTGTCTAACTAGTTTATAATAGTCTAAAAAAAGATGTAGTTTTGGAAACAAGCCAGGACTTGTATCCACCAGATTTCGGATTTGTAGTTAACTTTTTACGCAGCCAGAAATTTGCGTGCCATTGTAAAAAGGGACTAGTAATTCGGAAGCAGCTATTATTTTTGTGGACTAAAGGGTGATAATATAATGCAAGGCGCATACTGTCAGATTAATTTATTGACAATTACAGAAAGGGAGACAATCACGCCGCCCCCACGATCCGTGCAACTTGGTTTTTTCCCTTTTACTGATAAGGTAGTCCAGGGCTTCCCTAACTGTGAGTCGCGATGCCCCGGTGCGCCGCGGGATCATCCCAGGGGCGTCGTGAGGCAATCCTCACAAATAAAAATCCTCCGAAATAATACTCACATATTACAACTGGCAGATAAAATCACTGGGTTTCAGAAGAAGTTGCTCTTATGGAAAAGAAAATTAGAAGAAGATCAAGTAAGTTCCGAATGTTTCCCTGCTTAACAAGGCATTCTACAAGAAAAATCGACAGAAATTTTCGATCCTTCTTTAAAAATAATATTTACACAGCACTTGTCATCTTTGAGCGAACATTTTGAAAAATATTTTTACGAAAATCTGGAGCAATATGACTGGGTTAGAAACCCTTTCCAGTCGACCTCACCATCAACACTTTCGACAGCAGAAGAAGAACAGTTAATAGAATTGTCCTGTGACTCCAGCCTTAAGCTGCAATATAATAAGGATAAGCCACTTGAATTTTGGAGCTCCGTTTATCAAGAATATCGTTCCATCAGCACTGCAGCGTTAAGGGTTTTATTATCGTTTGCGACATCATACTTGTGTGAGACAGGTTTCTCTGCAGTTGCAGTAATTAAGAATAAGTACAGATCAAAAATAAATTTAGAGGCAGAGACGAGAGTGGCGATTTCGAAACTTCAACCTCATTTTGAGAAACTATGCTCAGAAAAGCAAGCACATCCTTCTCATTAACACCAAAGAAAAAAATTGCTTTTTTATCTTTTTTGATTGCTTCCATTTTTGTTTTTATGTTATGTTCTTTATTTTCTAATAAAAAATTTAGATACTATTTGGAGTTTTTCTGACAAATTGTTATTAGATAACGTACCCATACTACGTGACCCGTTCAGGGGGGGGCTTCAAAATACTACGCTTGGTACAAATGAGCGGCGGGGGCTTAGATTTTTAGTCACCGGGGGGGGGGGGGCGTCGCAAAAATATGGCAACTTCCCAAGGGCGTCACAGTTGAAAAAAGTTTGGGAAGCCCTGAGCTAGTCTATCAAATTGGATGTCTATTGAGATATAAAATAATACATTGTGATTACGCGCTTTGAGCCAGATATTATATACCTTTGATATAATATGTAGCAATGAAGAGGAATTAAGTCGATAATATAATTTACATATATAATTTTTGATCTTATATTTTTATAAAAAAATATGAATTATCAGTTGGATAGCCCTGACATATTAATGTTGATTCAATTTCATGTACCTACCATTAGATCAAGGTCCTCTAGTATGTATTATTGTGACAGTTATACCACAGTCTCAGGATATAACTCAGTTATAAATAGATTGCACACACTTGGGAACTTTTATGCTAAAATCGCAGATACTTTTAATATTCCCCTTGTAAAGTATAAAGCTGCAATAATAACACATTTTAATGCCACTTATTTTAATGAGGTCACTACATAACAGGCTATTGTCATTGCTTCTTTCTTTACTTTATTTGTTATGTTTTAACTAAATTTAATTCTTTAATTTTTCTAATCAAAATTTAATACTGCACTATGTATATGTAAAAAAATAAAATAAAAACTTTGTATGTAAATGGCACTTGTGCCGTAAATTCTAAATAAATAAATATGCTTTGTTTATTTTAAAGCCATGTTGAAATAGAAAATGCGGTCTTCGTGCTTTAAAGTAAGTTATATTTAAAAAATTCTGCGGAGGTCGTCTGTGTGCCATTTATGGTAAAGTTGTTTACATAGAAATAATAATACCATAGTATGTTTATTTTACATACGATAAAATTACGCTAATTTAGTTATTAATTTTTTTCTGATACTTATCTCTTGGTGAAGTTTGACAACGACCATTTAGAACACTTCACGATCTTTTGCAGCAAGAGGGAGAGAAGGGTCATCCATCATTTGATATCTTTAGTGAATTCTGAGAGCGGTACGATCTTCGGCTCTCAATCCTGAGGGCGAATTCGGAGCCCGACAAAATGTGAATATATTATTGAAACATTAATGTAACAATATTATTCTCATCTTTGTGATATTTTTATTATTTTTTAGGCTTGTCCTAGTGAGGTCAAAAACTCTGGAAGCAATTGTACAATATAAAGAAGAAATAAATAATTATATAAAACCATCAATTTATGGAAATGAAAGCTATGAACACTGTAACGCTGTTGGCTAAAGCGCAATATAGTATAACTGTTCAAAATTAATCACGATAATAATTATACATAAAATATCAAAACATGGCTAAAGGCATTTCAAGCAACTATTCGATTCTCAATGGTAGTGTTTCATCAGGATGTTCATTTCCTATTTTTTTTTGTTATTTATTTTTGGGGTGTTATGCCGTTTTGCGCTAACTCCTTCTTTAGCCAACGTTTCGGACAACGTTACAGTGTCCATCATCAGAGCAGATTTGTGATACACAAAATACTTTTGGCCATGAAAATCTTAATATCATATTTTACAATAAAGGTATTTTAGTTTCAACTACGATAGTACAGGGTTTTCCAATAAGAGGTGTTATTTTGAATAGCCCGCTATTTCGGTAAATGTTACTTTTGAAGCTGTTATTTTTGACATTTGACAAGTAAAACATACGCCATTAATAAAAATGGAACGATACACGCTTCAACAACGCATTGAAATTATTAAAATTCACTTGAGTGAATCAAATGCAAATCATCTTGAGTGATGAGGCCCATTTCCACCTCGGTGGCTTCGTCAACTAGCAAAATTGTCGCATCTGGGGCTCGGAAAACCCAAGTTTTATTATTGAAAAGCCTCTACATCCTCAACGTGTGACTGTTTGGTGCGGTTTATAGTCCGTCGGAGTCATTGGACCTTACTTTTTTGAAAATGAGGCTGGAGCAACAGTTACGGTGAATGGATTGCGCTATCGAGAGATGATTCCTGATTTTTTATGGCCGGAATTGGGTGGTATTGATTTGGACAACGTTTACTTTCAACAAGACGGCGCTACGTTCCACACAAGCAACGAAACCATTGATCTTTTACGATTGAATATCAAAATAACAACTCTTATTGGAAAACCCTGTATTTATATCCTCATAAAACATTTGATTTTGACTGATACTTTGTTAGGAACTCTTTTAATTCATTCGTTAAAGTCCTGGAGTCCTGAATTTAACAAGAAGACTATTAATTTGACCAGATTTTTAATAAAGTAACAGTGTTTCAAATCAATAAGTTTTTTTTTTCCGTGCAAACATTATTATAAATAACTATAACATTAATACAACATCATGGAATCGAAATTTGTGGTTTTTCGATTCGTTTTTTCAAGTGACATTCATAAACAATGAAACAATTGAAACTGTTGACATCAGAATCAAAGATGGTGGCATACTAATATGTAGATTTCGTTACTGTTTGTTTATTCGTCATCTGAAGACGTTCTCAGTTCACATGGCCATGCGACGTCTATAACAATCTACAGTGTACAGACATCTATGGGAGAGGACAATTTGGATGCGAGCGTTGACTTGGTGCTGTGGAATCAGATTAGCATGTTTTTAACAGAGCATTGAACTTTCGGACAAACAACACAAAACATACAATAAAAAGACCCGAAGGAGTGGCCAGGAGAGCAGAGGACATGGAAGGTCAATATGGACTCCAAGCTTTCAGATCTAAACTCAATGTAAAACAATAAAGTTCTTTTTTGGCGTAGGGTCATCGCGAAAACCAGAGAGATTTTTTATGTTATTTTTTTTTATTTATTTAAATATATATGTGAGAGCATTTTTTTTAGAAACTCGTTAAGAGTCAACATTTTATATTACAACATACGAAAATTTCATGTGCCGACTGGTGGGAATACAAGACAAAATGTAACATTTGTCTGCAATACATACACAACCAACTATCAGACACAATCACTAACCAATAGGTTGTGTGATCTGGGCAATAAGTTTGGGGGTACTCTTGATATATTTATTGACTCCATTTATAGAATTAAGCGTAATCTATAGGTACCAGCACTTTGTTGAATTCTAAAAATTATAGTAGCGTTGGTAATGTAGATTTAGTGATTTGTCTTATATTTAGTATTGTTCTAGTTTCTATATTATTTTATGTTACTGTTATACGTTTTACTAATATTTTTTTCGTACTTAGTTTATCAGTTTAACGTTATTTCATATTTTAAAATATTCGATAGCTCACAAGGTATATTTCTGTTCTTAAAATCCATATAAATGTCCGGCTGTAAAGTAAAATAAAATAAAAAAATACGCCCTTCGTGGTTGAGTGGTTATGATCCTCGGTTACAAATCCGGAGGTCGCGGTTTCAATCCATTTGTTTAATTATATCGATTCCTATTATTTTACGATTTGTTCATTTAAAATAATATAATCCGAACAAAAAAACTTTCTTTAACTACGTTATTATATTACTTTAATAAACATATCAAACTCATTAAATTGATTTATTTTTGGGGTGTAATGCCGTGTTACATCTGCCCTGATGATGGACAACACGGCATAGAAAATCTCACTTATCAAACTCCCTTGAACAACTTTTAATATGTCATTACATCTTTCATAATTCTTCATGTACACATTTTTACGCTGTATTAATTTAGCTATGTTCTGTAAAATACATAATCTGTAACAGTAAAGATTTGCTAAACAAAGATATGCTTTACAAAAACTGTTAGTAAAAGTGACTACACATTGCTCTGTAGCTGCTTTCATAGTATCTTAAGTACTGTTGTTATTATATACAATTATTGAACTCCTTTTTACAAAATAACTCTCTATTACAACTTGTATTGTACCTGCTTATTTCGTTCATACTCAGTTACGTTATGTACTATACACTTATTATTGTACTCCTGAACAACTTACCTATAACAATGTATACATGTACAAGACTTAAATCAATAAATATTTGCAGTACGTTCCGCAGTGGAAGATACTTTCAGTATCGCCCTGTTAAAAGACCGTCCATCAGAACCAAAACGTTGCTTAAATTGGCTTTTACCAAGTATGGTGACAAGATCTGAATAACAAAATACCTCCCAACTACCTTCAGCATCAGATTACCCCAATTGTGGATGTCATAGTCTTGCTTGGCTCCAACGAAAAATAGATAAAAATAAAACTACAATAAAAATATATACGTACGATAAAATAATTTATCTGCAAGGCCAACAATTAATTTGTTTATATATTCTACGCCCATATGGGCTTTAATAAACATTTGAAATACATAATAGTTTAGTGCAACAATAATCAAGAAATAAAAGTTTGCTATAAGTTATATAGAAATAGTATTATGTTTAGCTTAGTTATAAATATAATTGAGATATGTTACTACAGCCTTCTTGTAACTATATTCCGTGCAGTTGAACACATCTACAATTTATTTACACCTGCATGTAATCTAAGTACAAGTGAGTATCTAAATGACTCAGTCCTGATATTGTTGTTGCTATTTTAAAACATTTTCGATCGAGTAGTTCAAGTTGGTATGTTGAAGGTGATTAAGCTCAATATATCAGGGCTGTCTATAATTCCATTAACAAGTCATAAACGAGTCTTCTACCTGAGAATTTTAATAATTTTAATTCTTTCATCAAGTGGTTGTAATTTATAGTTTCTTTGTTAGACCGAGTTTAAAGTTAATACATCTGTGTACCTTTAAAGTGATATTTCCACAGAAAATAGTAAAATTATAACACAATCCGATGTTTACGAAAAAAGATATTTTGGTGACAACCCTGTACATTTTACAAGAAGTATCAGCACAGCTTCCAAATAATGGCGATCTGTTAAGCAAAACACATAAATAACGTCGATTTAGTCTGGAACATAAACTTACTGATTCGACTCGCGGAGATTTCGACGTATAATTTCGATTTTTAAACGATTTAAAAGCTCGAGGGCAATTCTATATAATGGAAATCCCCGATTAATCGAATTATTGCGAATGTAAGAAAATTTATTGCCATATGGCTGACAAAAAACTGCGCGTAAGTTTAACAAAAATACAATAAAAATTAAGAATAATCTATGGCTTGTAGGTACTTTAACTAACCAACCGATTTTTATCTACTCAGAAAGATTGTTATATTATTTGATATGATCCACCAAGTACATCATTCCATTCTTCTTGAGACAACTTCGACTCCCTCTTCACGTCCTTTATATTATTTTCGTTGTTGTTATTGTTTTTATAGTCCTCGTAGTCGTTGTTGTTGTCGTCGCTACTAGCTACTACATCTACTGCTGTTGTTGTTGTTGTAGCTGCTGCTGTTATTTTGCTCTTGTTATTGTTGCTGCTGCTGTGTTGTTGTAGTATTTGCAGTTGTAGTTGTAGTTTTCGTCGCTGCTACATCTACTGTTGTTTTCATTATCGTTGCAGCTGCTGTTATTTTGTTGTTATTATTGATGCTCTTGCTGTGTTGTTGTAGTATTTGTAGTTGTAGTTGTTGTCGTCCTCATTGTCGTAGTTGTCGTGGTTTTGTTTTGTTCTTGTTCTTGTTCTATTGTTGTCGTTTACGAATTAACATTTGGGAATAATAATACATTTAATAACCACCGGTGGGTGCAATGGGCAAAACGCTAGTTCTTTTTAAAATCATAACATTCATGTTTCATCCGCTTACGCTACATGTAGAAACCATCTTAAAACCATCTTATGAATATAGGGGTCCCTCTCTTTGTGTTGTTCTTATTACTTTTGAATCTAGTAGTCACCTCTAGCCTGAAGTCCTTTTATACCAGAGAAAAACCCGTCTCTAATCGGCCTTACAATATTACCCTATCTTGACGGACATATTGAAAATCTTTGTAACTCAGACGACAGGTGGGGAATCTAGCAAGCTTGCTCTACCGGTATTATAATCCAAGGTACTCCTTGTACATCCGGACACAGTCAGGAGGTACTCCGATGCTTATCTAGCATTCCTACACGGTTGACATAATTTGAGATAAAACGGTTCGTTTTTACGACTCTGCCTTGTTCTCCAATGGAACGCCTTGATTTTTGTTTCCCCCCTAATACAATCTGAAACATGAGTCTCTTAGAATCCAAGGTTTCACTCCTTACAGCACCCCGAAAAAAGATTCTACACCCGTGCAAGATTAATATTTCTCTGCGTAGAGTTAACGCGATCCACCTCACCTTCGAAATCTGACTAAATCACGCACTCCTTACGCAGATGTGGCGATAAGGTTAAAATTCCCCATTAACACAAAATGCATGTTTTTTATTTATTTTGTGATATATGTGTATGAAAAAAAAATTCTTTTCAATTATTACTAAAACTTAATTATTAGAACTTAATTTGCTGCAAACAATAAAAGCATAGCCGAAAAGGGGATTGTTAGTTAGAAGGAAGCTTTACATTTGAAAGCATTTTTTCTAACTGCCAAAACATTTCTAACTTTTTCTAAAAGGCCAAGATGTGTTCCATTCGCAGTATTAACAGAATTTCTAGGCATCAAATTTTTAAACAAAAATCAAATGATATGCAAATTGCTTTACAGGCGTTGAATCTCATAAATACTCGAAAAAATATTCATAAATTATTATATGAATATTTATTTAAGTGACGATATATTACAAAATTATAATTAGTTAATAACAAATAATAATTAAATCGAAACTATTGATGCAACAAAAATATTGAGTGTTTATATCATAATATAAGTGTAGGTATACTCAGAAGTATTTAAACTAACTATTAAAATGACTGCCTCAACACAGGCTAGCCTTACTAGCCTAGTGAGGCAGGTTATGAGAAACTTCAACTTTATCGAATTGTAGTGTATTCTATTTATTTAAATGTTTACAGTTGCAAATTTATAAAATAAAGATATTGTTATTATTATTGATAACAATAATATATATATATGTATTAAATGTATATTCCAAAATAAAAGTCATTTCGGGAAAGACAACATTTTACAATTAAAAGGATTTTTTTAACACAAGAATATGAATTTTAATGAGAGTTCAATGAGGAGTTCATTGATTTTAAAATAGACTAGACAGACTTAACACAGTTAATTGAACAATATTTCATAAATATATTAACAAGGATAGAAGTTTTATGTTATAATACAGGGTTTTCCAATAAGAGGTGTTATTTTGATATTCATTCGTAATAGATCAATGGTTTCTTTGCTTGTGTGGCACGTAGCGCCGTCTTGTTGAAAGTAAACGTTGTCCAGATCAATATCATCCAATTCCAGCCATAAAAAATCATTAATCATCTCTCAATAGCGCAATCCATTCACCGTAACTGTTGCTCCAGCCTCATTTTCGAAAAAGTAATGTCCATTGACTCCGCCGGACCATAAAACGCACCAAACAATCACACGTTGAGGATAGAGAGGTTTTTCAACAATAACTCTTTTCAACAATAATTTTGCTTGTTGACGAAGCCACCGAGGTGGAAATGGGCCTCATCACTCAAGATGATTTCCATTTGATTCACTCAAGTGAATTTTAATAATTTCAATGCGTTGATGAAGCGTGTATCGTTCCATTTTTATTAATGGCGTAGTTTTTACTTGTCAAATGTCAAAAAATGACAGCTTCAAAAGTAACATCTACCGAAATAGCGGGCTATTCAAAATAACACCTCTTATTGGAAAACCACGTATAATGCGTTGTATTGCGTATCTGTGCGGTATTCCAAATTTAGTAGTGTGAGTCATCGACGATAATTAATAATTGATCCTTTATATAGAACTTTTTTCGCTTTTACCTCGTGATGAAAGGAACCGCATAATCCCTATCAAGGAGCAAATCTGTGGAATTTATTACGGCGTATTTTCCACATAATAAGCAGTAAAGTTTTCAACAACACCGCATCATATTATCTGAACGGAGGCATTTGTGTTTAATGCCCCAATAAAGTAACCCAGAACTAAAATGTCCTTATAAGTAAGGAGGCTTCATACGTCTGGATGTGTTGTTTGCGACTCCTAATATGTATCTAAGACCAGTGCAGAACTAAAGTGATTTCTTTGTTTTAAATATAAAATTATATTTAATCCTCAGTATTTATTTAGAGTCGCGTTTACCTTTGCGTTCTTGTATTAAAACGCTGTAAATATTTAATTTGATTTTTCTGTTTATTAATTTGATTGATTGTTAAGTTATCTCACAATAACCTAAAAACCTCGCACGGTTTATAAATCAATCACACAATTGACATGTTGCGAAAATTAACCGTCCTGAAGAGAAACAAACCAGAATACTCTTGTGTGTGTCTTTTTCGTGTTGGGAAATTATTTTCGTTTCCCGGGAAGCGGCTAGAGAAATTCTGTGATATAAAAACAAGATTTCAACACAATAATAACCGATTCCTTAAGAAAGAATTCTTATATTGTCATTTTATTTCAAGCAATAATTATTAGTTTAGAATAAGCGACGTAGCGCGATTGGTAGAGGAACCTTCTGGTTGCGGGTTCAATTCCCGTCGGCGGCATGTATTTTTTATCTAAAGATTTTTTCGAATTTATAAAGGTGTTTCAGGCTAATAATTATTGCTTAAGAATAAAATGTTATCCTTTACGCTAAGCATAAAAAACCTTTTCTCTTAAACAATAGTGCATCATTAAAAATAATCTCATATTTTCATTTTTCGTTTTGTATAAAAAAATGAGTTAGATTATAATGAATTTTAAGGCGATGCACTACGTCGTGTAATATTTTAAATTGAGCCGATAGCAATAACAACCCTTACGTAGATGGCGATAAGGTTTAAATTCCCGCTTAACACCATCCGCCTGTTTTGATTTATGCAAGAAAAAAACATGGCCAAAAAATGCCTTTTATTTTATTTTGTGGATGTTCAGACATAAATATAAATTTTTTTTTCAATCATTTTATAAATAACTTAATTTGCCACATTATACAATAAAATCATAATCGAAAATGGGTTCGTATGTAGGAGATTTTTAACTTTAAAGCAGTTTTCATAGGTCTTTACATTATTTTTTTTTTGGCTTATAAAAAGACTTATCTAAAAAATACTCGATTATTTCAAAGGCCAAGATGTATTCTACTCGCAGTATTTAATTAAAGCATCTGAAACATTTCTAGGCGACCAAATTTTCAAACCAAAAACTCATGATTTTGCATTACTACGTATGGCATCGCCTTAATCACTTTTTTGGAATTGCCGACCTCAATTTAGAGCTAAATCTAGCTCTTAAGGAGCTGAGATGGCAACATTGTGGTTAAGAACTTAATGTGTTAGGTTTTTAAACCAACTACGTACGCATTTAATTAATAAATACGACGATTACACATTTGAAATATTTTTTTTACAGAATCATTAAAACGGTCACCATCTCGAAACCGGAACCGGAACGTAACAAACATATTTACAGATAGATGAAATATCAAATGGTCAGTCTGTCTCAATCAATTTAATAAACAGATTTAGGTCCAGTCCTGCCTCAGTTAGTTTATACGCGAGCTCGTCTCTAAACGGTGCCTGGCTGGAATATTAAAGATCTCCGCCTCCATCTACGGCGACCAGAACTGAATAACCAGATCTCTCTGTTGGCGGTGAATTAATAATAATATTATTCTCTATTGCCTCTGCTACATGCCAGGCAGATTATACCGATCCCCCCTGTCCCTAATGGTGATGACTCACAGACCAGGTGACCGGGGACTCGAAGCCAGTTATCCGTTCTAACTGGGACGGATTGATACCTGTTCGAATGTAATCTAGTTACAATTTTAATTCATAACCACGCGAACAGGTCTCATTAAACATGATTTTTTATCATTACCTACTAATGTTTAGTTAAGATTCTTCGATCTCTTCCGGAGTTCTCGGGCGCACGTGTGCAAGTGAATTTTATTTGATTAACTATTATACCACCCGGCGTTGCACGTGGTTATTAGTGGTTTAGAGTAAAGGTAGTAAATTCTAATTAGCAAGAAAACTTGGTCTATTTTTAAGATGAAAATAAGATTATTCTAAAGAATTCAAAATGTTTACTTTTTATAAGTTTTTGCTTCACTTGATCATGCCACATCTTCCATCATTCACTACGATATAATACATTGTTATTATATATAAAAAAACTACATTATAGTCTTCCTCGGGCGTCCCCGAGAATAATAAAAATAAACTTTGAAATTTTATATATTTATTTCGCAATTTAAAATAATATATAGTATATTTGCGGTACGTTCTAGTGGGGAGGACTTATCATTCGGAATAGAAACGTAACTTGAAATGACTTTAGCCGTGTTTGGTGACCAATCTGAATAGGCAGGTGCTTTCCTACGTTCATCGTCCCGACTACTTTCAGCCTTACAACATACCCATGCTATAATATCACTGGCTCTATACGGTTTAGAGTAGTTGGGACTATTGTGCAGTACTCACCTATAAATTGAAAATACATGGTTATACCACCACATTGTCGATGCAATTTTCCTGCGTAGTGTGTAAAATTATTCACGTTTAATTAACATTTATTTTTTTAAATTGTAACTGACTGTGTAAACAAAGCAATAAAATAGGTACTAAAAATATTTTATTTTTATAATATTTGATTTTTGTTTTTCTTTTGTTAAAATTTTTGACAGATATCTTTATTTTTATCGTGTTCATTCGAAATGTAAATTTCTGACAAGTAAACAAAAAATCTTGATGAAAATATTTTGTAAGTAATTTCAGCTTCACAAATGGTACAAATTATAATATCCCGCGATTTTTCAGGTATCTGCGCGAGTAATAATGGTAATATTCAATGAGATACTTAAATTTTCATACCACCATGTGCATTCATTTTCCAAACACCTGACACTCTAGATAACTTTATATTATTATCTCGACTGAGCGCATTACACATCATTTTCCCGATCATCTGCACTGCGCAGCAAACCGGTTTCTCTATATTTGATCTACAAATAACATTTCCAATATGGTGTTATAGATCCACAAATAGATTGACGCGCTTTGACTGTATTGTACTTACGCTGAAATGAGTTCCATATTCCGAGAACTGAGCTCAGAAGAATTACTGGTTTTTTTCTTGTCTTTGTTTTGTTATTGTTTTTGTTTTCGCTGACGCAAACAGATCACAGATGGTCCTGTATATATTTAGTTCATCTTTTTAGTGCATCAGATAGTTACGTATTGAATTAATCATAAATTAATTATATTAAACGACGGGCGAATGGAAGAAACTCCATTAATGGATGCAAACCGCGGTTGGTGTATACAAAAAATTGTCCAAAGAGCGAAGTTAGCAGTCCACAACTGCGTAACAACAACCTACTCTCGTTTATGGTAGTGAGGAATGGAACTGAAGGGATGAGAGTAGACTCAATGCTGTATAAATGAGATCCCTGAGGCGTAAGTGTGCTAAAACCATATGTATGATCGTAAGAGAACTGTGGAGATTATCATAGAATGCAAGACTGATGTAAGCGTAATGATTAAGATTAAGAAAAGCACGTTTATACAGTTTTCGCATTTAGAGCGTATGGATGAAGAGAGTAGTGTAAGGTAGAAGTAGTCGGTGATGCAAAAAACTTGTCGGTCCACACGGAGAGAAATCAATTTTAGCCCTCACCATAGATCTAAAAGCCTTATTGATAAAACATCAATTTAATAATATTTTATCGATTTGCCTTGATAATGTATCACGACGATACAAATAATTTCCTTTGCAATGCAAAAATATTCGAATTTTCATGAACACGTGTTCCGACATCGTGATGTTTATCAGGAAACCTTTTTATTTATTCGTAAGGCCTGCAATCCGTTTTTAACCGGAATTACCGATACGTACATATGTATATTAATAACGATACGGAACTCTCAATGAGAACTTGTAATGTACCTGCTTGTATGGTTCATACTCAGTTTATTATTGTAATGAAACGCTGTTTGATCAAAGATGGAGAATAGACTAAAATTTATTTCATATAAGTTTACATATTAAATACATAGATGGCAGCACTAGTATTATATTGTTGTTATCATTTTAACACCCCCACTATAACTAACAATATAAATACAATTAAATTAAACAATTTGCACACCTAGTTTATCCAAAAATTTGTAATGTTTTGTGGAACCCAAACTTTTCGTGAACAGATCAGCAGGCATTTCAGCTGTTGGCAAATACTTAACATTTACAATATTATTTGCTACACATTCTCTACAAAAATGATATTTAATATCAATATGTTTGGTGCGCTTATGAAAAACTGGATTTGCTGTTAACTTTTGCGCACTCTGATTGTCATTGAAAATATCAATAGTATACATTTTTTGAGTTATTTCATATTGTAAATTTCTCAAATAAATTGCTTCTTTGCAGGCTTCGGTGATGGCCATGTATTCAGCCTCACTACTAGATAGTGCAACAGTATTCTGTTTTTTTGTTTCCCAAGATATAACACAACCAGATAAAGTAAAACAAATTCCAGTGTATGACCTCCTATCTATAATGTTTCCGCCCCAATCAGCATCTACAAACCCTTTTAATATTGAGCTTCCACTAGCGGAATACTTTAAACCATAATCTTTAGTACATTTTAGGTATCTCAATAACCTTTTTACATAAGAACAATGTTCTTTGGAATAACAATTATTAAATTGGCTTAAAAAACCAACCGTATATGCAATGTCCGGTCTGGTTAGAACCGTTAAATACATAAGACATCCAATTATTTGTTGATATGGAAAATTACCAATGTTCATTTTTTGACACATTTAACTTTGTTTCCATTGGAGTCTGTGCAGGTTTACTTTGGCTCATATTAAACTTATGCAACAGCTGATCAATATAATCTTTCTGACTTAATGTTATTGTTTGCTTAGATTTGTTAACAGTTATGTTAACACCCAGACATTTCTTTATTTCTCCTAAATCTTTTATTTTGAAATGACTTGTTAAGACATCCTTTAAATGCTTAGTTTCATTAGTATCATTTGAAAAAACAAAAAAATCATCTACAAACAATGCGACAATAGTTTTAAACTGATCTTTCATTTTTGTATACATACATGGTTCTATTTTAGATCTAATATAACCTATGCTTAACAAACATTCATCTACTTTTTTATACCAAGCTCTTGAGGATTGTTTAAGCCCGTAAATGGCCTTTTTTAATTTAAGTACTTGACCATTTTGTGTTTTTTCAGAAAAACCTTTTGGTATTTTCATGTAAACAGTTTCCTCAAGTGTACCATTCAAGAAAGCCGTTGTTACATCAAGATGTGTTGTTTTCAAATTTAGTTGTACTGACAATGCAAAAAGTAATCTTAATGTAGTATGTCTCACTACAGGAGAAAATGTTTCTGTAAAGTCCACACCTTCAACTTGTGAAAAACCTTTTGCCACTAAACGTGCACGAAAGCGGACTTTATTTTCACTATCATACTTTTTACGAAGCACCCACTTGCACTGTACAACTCTTCCATCTTTTGGAGCATCACTTAACTCCCACGCATCATTGTCTTTGAAACACTGCAACTCTTCTGTTATAGCCAACTCCCACTGTTCTTTTTCTGGTCCATTTAAAGCGTCATGCAGAGACAAACCAGCCGCATTATCATATGTTTCACTGTCAACGCACAGATTTGATAACCCATACCTCTCTGGAATCTTCCTCTCCCGGTTAGGTCGGCACTGCGGGCTTTCTTTCTCACTGTCTGCATCTTCATAATCACTGGGAACATATGTTTCATCATTATCTATAAAACTGTCCATGAAACTTGAGTGTTCTTGACTAGGCACAGGTTCAATTTCACATTGTTCTGTATCATCAAGTTCCTTACTATCCCCCACTGAATCAACATTCTGACCACATTGTTCTGTATCATCAAGTTCCTTACTATCCCCCACTGAATCAATATTCTGACCTTGCACTTCCATTAAATTTTCAGATTTTGATTCCTTCTCAATGATTATCACATCTCTACTAGTCGTTACATTCCTTGTTTCTGGATTGAAGACCCTATATCCTTTTATATTATCTGGATATCCTATGAGAATACATTTGGTTGTTTTCTTATCCCACTTCTTTCGCTTTTCTTTAGCTACATGGACCATCACAGTGCTACCGAAAACTCTGATATGACTTATATCCGGTTTGGAGCCAGTCCACAACTCATATGGAGTTTTATTTTCCAATGCCGCTGCCACAATCCGATTCTGCAGGTACACTGCCGTATTGGTGGCCTCACCCCAGAACTCTTTGCCTAAGTTTGCATCAAAAAGTAGACATCTTGCTTTTTCAACTATTGTGCGATTAAATCGTTCACACAATCCATTCTGTTGTGGGGTGTAAGGGTTGCTTTTCTGATGAATCACACCGGCACTATTCAGGAAATCATCAAATTCTTTATTGCAATACTCCAGTCCGTTGTCACTCCTTAATACTTTGATTGTTTTTTTTGTTTGATTTTCCACCTGAGCTTTAAAAATCTTGAAATTCTTCAAAGCCTGATTTTTGTGTTTTATGAAATAAACAAATGTCATCCTACTATGATCATCAACAAATAACAAGAAGTATCTCGAGCCGCCCATAGACACATTCTCCATAGGCCCACATATGTCTGTGTGCACAATATCTAGGAGATTACTGCTTCGTTGGCCACTGCTCTTAAAAGGTAACCGGCATTGTTTGCCTTCACAACATGTTGTGCATGAAGATTTGCTTATGTCAACTTTTTTATCAAGTGATATACCATGCACAGCTTTTTCCATCTGATTCAAATAATCTTTGTTTATGTGTCCTAACCTTCGATGCCAAGTCATTCCTGACACAACTGATGCTGCTAAACAGTCTTGTTTTAGCAAATTCACTTTATATACTCCATTGACCAACACTGCCGTAGCAACCAACTCGTTATTTTTATTATAAACTGAACAACCATTTCCAGTGAAAGATACACGGTTGCCTTTCATAATCAGTTGGCTAACAGATAATAAATTCGTTGTTAGACTTGGTACACAATATACGTTTTTCACCATGATGTCATACTCATGATTATCTGTTTTAGTCATGATTTTTACATCGCCAGAACACAATACTGACACCTTTTCACTGTTTGCGACAACAATTATTTTTTCTTTTTCATACTGCGCATTTATAATCCAACTTTCATTTGCTGTCAGATGTACACTAGCGCCCGAGTCGATATACCAATCGTCTTTGTTAAAGTTTCCACTCAGGAACACTGCGCTAAACGCATTAGACTGCATTCGATCCTTATTTATCTGATTTGACAAGTTATTTTCTGTATTTGTACACTGGTTCTTGTAATGCCCGATTTGTTTACATCTGTAGCACTTTATATTCTTGTTGACGTTTGGCTTTGACAAGCCAGTGCTGCCAATGCTGCCAACATAACTTTTGCTGGCCATAGACATATTCGTATTATTTTTTCCTTTGTACTTTGAAGTTGAACGAATTGCTAAAGCTCCGCTAACTTCACTCCCGTCATGACTTGCTGAATCCATATCTAACAATTTTGTTTTTATGGAGTCTGTCGTTATAGGAATTCCTGAATGTTCTAATGCCATAACCATCGGCGAGAAACGATCTGGCAAACCAGCGAGTAGCAATGATGCTGTCCATGTGTCATTAATTTCGAATCCCGTTCCTGAAAGCTTCTGTGCTGTATCGATAATCTGCGTCACATAAGACGTCATCGAACTGCAATTCTCTCGGCGAATCGAAATTAAATTTCTCAGCAAACTTATTCTCCGTGAAAATCCGTTGTCGTCGAATAATTTTTTTTTTATCCCATAACTCTTTACTGGATGTAGCATCTTTTACGTGAACATATAAAGACGAGTCGATTGTCATAATCAATTTTGCTTTGGTTTTTGCATCATCTGCAGGTTTTATTTCAATCCCGACTTCTGGCTGCACACAATGCTTCATTCCTTCGAGGATTAAAAAATTCTGTGCCGCAAAACACCATATGTCGTAATTATCACGTCCCGTTAGCTTGGGTACGTTGACAAGATAGTTCGCCGACATTTTTAAACTGCGATATACTAAAGTTGTACACTTTTATTATAACAATCCGTCACGACACAGTTCAATCGCGTTTTGTAATCGTGTTTTTTATACTGGTCAAACAAAAAAAACAACAAAATCGCGAAGAATTATAAGCGAACGGCCCATAACCTGTAATGAAACGCTGTTTGATCAAAGATGGAGAATAGACTAAAATTTATTTCATATAAGTTTACATATTAAATACATAGATGGCAGCACTAGTATTATATTGTTGTTATCATTTTAACAATTATGTCATGTAATATACACTCATCATTGTACTCTTGAACAGCTTACCTTCAACATTATATACATGTAAAAGCCTTCAAGGCGTGGATTAATAAATAAACAAATAAATTTGAAGAGATCCTTAATAAAATAGCAATAGTCATTTTTCTCGGTGCATGTGGGACGACGTATGAATGTGCATGAAGCAAGGAATGTGTAAACAAGACCAAGTTGTTTGGCGATCCATCCTCTCTGCCTGCCCCTGCGGGGAAACGATGTAATGTTTAATTAGTTAGTTAATCAAGACTTCCATGGTTTAGGTAGGATTGTTTCAAAGAAATTGAACAATTCATCAAATTTAAAATATAATATTCAAGTTCAGATATGGATGTGTTAATTTACGCCCATATGGCTTTTGCAATAAGCAAGTATAAATTATTATTTTTTTAAACGATAAACTAATGTTTACAAGACAAGGTTTTAATGCATAGCACAGAGGATAACAAATAATTATAAGCAATAATTAGTCGCCTGAAATGTCAATCCAATTTGAAAATATCTCCCGAGTAAAAAATGAATGCCGCCAACGGGAATTGAACCCGTACCTTCTGATGTCCGGTCAGGTGCTCTGAACCACAGAGTTAATAAATTTATAATTCAATATGTACTAGTACCTCAATCAATAATCAACAATTGATTTACAAAAAAATATATATATACTCGTATATATAATAAGCAGTAATGGTTCAATTCCCGTTGGCGTCATTTATTTTTACTCGGGAGATATTTTCAATTTGTATTGATATTTCTGGCGACTAATTATTGCTTATAATTAACAGAGATGTGCTTTATTTAAAATTAATCCATTTCAAATGGAAATGCAAAATGCAAAATGAGTATTTTCCATTTTGCATTTTAAATGCTTTTCTAAAAAACATTTTGCATTTTAAATGCTTTTCTCAATGCATTTTCCATTTTAAATGCTTTTTGCAGCATTCTTTCTACTATCTCCACTCATCTTTTTTTCATAAGCCCCAAATATCAGTCAGTCCTCAACCTCGCTATGAGAGATAATTTACATTTGTCAATTTACTCCCTGGTAGGAGTCCTGGCAATTGAGTGATATCATTACAAAAAATACTGAACATGGGGCCATGAGGCTATAATATTAAATGTTAGATAGCAGTTTCTATGTTTTTACGTTGGCAACATTAGTCCCGTGCAAATTTTTTGTGGTTTAATAATCTGTAGTCGTGGTGTTTTTGGATTTACCATCATGTAATATGTTTGTTCTACATTGATGTCCATTATTAAATGACAAAATTGTTTAAAAATTCTATAATTATTTTAATTGTTTGACATGAGAAACCATTTTGCATTTTCAATGCATTTTGAAAATAGGTATTTTGCATTTTGCATTTCAAATGCTTTTCTAAAACCCATTTTGTATTTTGCATTTTCAAATGGACAAGTTTTGACCCATTTCCATTTTGCATTTCAAATGGTTTTGGGTACCCATTTTGCACATCTCTGATAATTAAGTACAAATTAATTACATAACAAAGTTCATTAACATAATAATAATAAAATAAATAATTATTATTTATAGTATCAAAAGAATATAAAAAATATATGATAGGAAAAAAATGAATTAACGTGAATTTATTTTAATATGTTTTAGATGAATGAACAAAGAACAACCCAGGAAGTCTCGTGTTACGAATTATTATATTCGTATTATCCAAGTAGTGCAAACAACGGGCCCATGATAAAATATTATCAGAACTTCAATTCAAACTTTGAAATTTGATGAATTGTTCAAACCAGTTGTACTAATTAACGTAACTGGTACCAGCGCTATTCCTCGGAATTGTTCCAGTTGTTGTTTTAAATGCGACGATTGCCTTGAAAAAAAGATCACTTGTAAATTTTCAAATAACATGTTGAGAAATAATATGAAGTATTATAAAGCATAATCCAAAAGCAAATTTTTACATCATAATCTGTCTAACTAATAATCCCTTGTAAGACAACTTACAAAAGCTTAATTTTACATTTGACTGGTCGCTGATCAAATTGTCTTACTAAACCTTCTTTTAAGCTTATCTCTTAAGCGTCACCTCTCCGTCCTCCCTGCATATCCCCTCGGAGAGATGGCACCCACGTCCGACGTGCTGAAATAAAAAAAAATCACGGTCCAGCTGTCATTTAAGATGTTTAAAACCACCGGATAGATAATTCATGGAAGCGTAATCAACGCCGATTTGAAAGAAAACTTATTTTTTATCAAGATGTATATTTTTTCAACTGTTAGTACTTGGTATCATATCAATAACGTACAGTGAATATTAAAAAAAAATAAAAAAATAAAAAATAAAAAAAATAAAAAAACATTATTTCACTTTAATTTCGCTCCGAAACTGGTAAGTATAAAGTGGTAAATAAAAGTGATAAATAAAATTGGAGAAAAGGAAAATAAAATATTATAAGGAAATCCAGTAGTTTGCATTTTTTAAAGTCCGCCAAAACGATCGATATCTGATGAGGTATGCGTGACGTCATACGTACCTCGGTTTTGTATGTTAACAGCAAGGTAAATCCCACCAGAGTCGGAATGAAAAAAATAAACCAAATTTAAATATGGTTCCAAAATAACTCATCAAAATGACAATTCAACACAACTTTAAAAAGCCATCATTGTATTGTAAATCATTATTACAATACAAGGTTTTTATCCAAAGTACAAAGGATAGCAGGATATTAAAAACAATAATTATTGGCCTGAAACACCCATATAAATTTAAAAAAATCTAATAAACAACAATGTTGAATAAAATACTAGTATTTATTGAATTATTTGGATGTTTAAAATAAATGTAGCATGATGGCTAGCGCACACCTGACTGGTAATCGGGAGGCTGCGTTTCACGTCGATTCCCGTTTCAGGCTAATTATTATTGGTTATAGTAATTTGATACAAAGTCATTAAAAGCGATGACAACTAAGATATAAATCTAACCTATTTAACCTAGTTCTTGTTTTTATTTTATTACTTTTTATGATTTTATATCACTTTTTAAAAGTGTGTTGAATTGTCATTTTGATGAGTTATTCGGTAACCCTCAGTTATGTGTTCAGTTCTTTAAACGGAACATTTCTTTTCTAGAATCCAGACAGGTCATTGCAATTGATTTCCTAAGGAATGAATTATCTTACTTCGGGAACTCAGATACGCCTACAATGCACTTCTATCGGTGTTTCTACAACGACACGTATTATTCAACACCGATTGCCTAATTTTATAATAAACATATGTACAATCTGGGATCGAAGATTAAGAGTCCGGTTATAACGAGTAATATACAAAACTTGTTTAACTACTTATTGGAATAAATTATTACAAGATTTCAGATGTTCGCAGTTGTTTGACATTTTTTTAATCGAAAAAATTAGACTCCATTGATTATAACATATGATTTGAAATTTTCAAGGCCAAAATATTAGCGTGATTACTTTTTGGGTTGTTATGCCGTTGTACGCCCACTCCTCCTTATGTAATTCAAAGTTTTAGACAGCTTTACATTGTCCATCATCAGGGCAGACATGTAGATTGTGTTGGTGCGTTTTCGTATGTACAAGTCAATCCTCTTAATTAAGTTTCCTGCGTTTTTAATTGCTGAACTGAAATACTGGTTATGACGGCGTTTATCATCCTTCGTCTGCCAGCACAATGTCTCGTCAGGGTAGGTAACATCACTTCATTGTGGACTGTTAGCGCCAACCGTGCTGAATATTTCCATGGTTTATAAGAACAAAATTTACTTAGTGAAATATCGAAAATTGTACACAGAGATTTTAAAGCAATTAGTATAACATGTAACAGTAAAAAAAAATAAAATAGAAACTAGAACAATACTACATTAGAGACAAATCACTAAATTTACTTTACCAACACTACTCTAATTTGTAGGATTCAACAAAGTGCTGGTGTAGATTATGCTTATTAATTCTATAAATGGAGTCAGTAAATATATCAAACTTCTTGCCCAGATCATGCATCCTATTGGTTAGTAAGTGTGTCTGATAGTTGCTTGAATATGTATTGCAGAAGAATGTTACATTTTGTCTTGTGTTCCAAGTGTGCACATGGAATTTAATAATTGCGACGATTAATATTATTTCAATCGAACTAAAATTAAATTGATCTTACTTCAGGCATACATACACATAATACTTTTATCAGTACATTATTCATTCATGGCCACGTATCATAAAAATCATCGTAAAATATCATCAATGAAATCACATTTAAGAGGAAGGTACAAGCCAAAAATGTATATATTCTTGGTATACATTATATTGTAGGTTATAGTCATTAAAATCGCTTGACAAAACTGGTTTTTATTTATTTTGTAAATAATTTTATAAGAAAGCAAAAAACTTAATCAAGTGAAACTGTCACAGATAAACTTAGCTATAATACTGTACTTTTTAAAAGTTGTTTCCTTTACGCGTTCATACTTTTCTATTAAACGAATATTTTTGAAGTGAAACTTCTTTACGCGCGTCATGCAATTTCGAGGACCGGAGTAAAACCGACTCATGACCGAAACGAAAATGCGGGACCACCGATTAAAGTTCATTTGATCTAGTCAAAGTTTTGAAGTAACATATAAATGCTTCTTAGCTCATCCCGACAACTGGCGTTGGTGGTGTAATGGTCAGCATAGTTGCCTTCCAAGCAGTTGATCCGAGTTCGATTCTCGGCCATCGCACATTATTTTTTTGTTTTTAACGCCTTTTTCATTCAATATCTTATTTTTTAGTAGGTCAGAACATTTTTTAAAAGAAAATAATATTGCAAAATAATAAAAACACTTATCTCACTGTGATAAAACATTACTCCGCTAGAGCGCGCTTTGCGTTATTGTGTTGGATTAAAATTATTATCTAATCCGTATATTATGATAATTGTATTACATTTATTTAATTAATTTATTTATTTTGATAATATGTAATAATTTACAGAAAAAAAAATTAAAACTATCTCCCTCTGATAAAATATCCGTTCGCTAGAGCGCACTACGCGATCTTGTGTGGGATTCTATTTCTGTACATTGTACATTATTTTTAAAAATATATTATATTTTGGGTGTGATGTAGGTAACATTATAAAACATAACAAGCTCTCATATTTTCAGAACCTACATAATATAATCAATTTATGCGGCTTTGCTTACAGTTGGTGCTCAGCGTGGTTGGCTTTCAATCAGTTAAGCGAGGTTCGATTCTCGGCTGTGGCATTTTTGAAGTGAAACCTTGTTGAGGTGGGGGAGCCGCTCACGAACGTTCTCTCTCTTCTCTTCTTTCCTCTCTCTCAGACACCAGCGAACTGCGCCACGCCAAGCATCAGCTGAAACTAGAAGTTTCACTTCTGTCTTGCGTAGGCTTGACACACCCACTTTTTTTTTATTAGTTTACATTTATATTTTTTATTGAGTAATTTATTATTTTATTTGTATTATACTCAAGCGAAACGATAGGAAAACTTTCAATTTATCTAAAGCATATATATTTGTATTCATATTGTACACTAATTCGTTATAAAGATTAATCAAAATAGTGATATAGCATTAAGCTTCGCCTTAAGAAAAATGGCTTGTTTTCCAAGAACTTCAAAACGACATTGAGTTGCTCTTAGCGGAACGGACTTTAATACCATTTGGCAACAAATTAATAGAATTACATACACGGATGATGTTTTAAAGCTGGGTGTGTTATGAGTTAAGAGTTATGTTATGAGTTACGATGATTATGTCTGACCTTTGCTGACGCGTTGCCTTCATTTTCCCTCCAATTAAATATAATATTTTATGACATTATTATTCATACAGTATGTTGGCAAACAGATGGTCCATTTTATTTTATGATTAAGTTGGTTGAAGAATACTTGAACATCAGAGTGTATGCCCACGCTGGCTGTTGAGTTGGAAGGTTGCGGGTTCGAATGCTAAATCAGTGCAAATATATCTTGTTTGTATCGTCATCTGGAAAAGATCGACGATAGCCATTTAGTAACTTTGTCTTATCCAAAAAAGAACAATGAGAATAATACCAAGGCGGATTAGATTTAGAAATTTTTTTTGAACGGAATGATATTGGCTAAAGGCGAAACATATTCTGAACTTAAACGCGATGATGTTTATGCATAAAATAATAAATAACCTGTTCCCAAAATACGTATAAGTATTATAATGCGCTGCCGAAAACTATAAAGTCTGCAATAATTGATTGATTCTAGATGTATTGTGTGAGCCACATTATGCAAGAGAAAATATAGTACCTACATTATTCAAGAATTAGTAAACTTTGATTTTCAAATTATTAAGATAAAATTATTGAATCAAAAAAATTAATCCAAATAACTATTTACGTCTTGGGAGATGGAAAAAATTGTAAAAAATTGTTTATTAGTTTCTTTTTTAGATTATTTAATTTAAAATATACTTTTTAAGCGTCAAAAGTGAGGAAATTACTATTTTTTGTTTATCAAAAGTTTTTACCATAGTTGAAAATAGTTGTAATCAAGTTGAAACGAGGTGTTCATAAAAAAAATTACATATTTATATAATGTAGTTATTTATCTTTTTTACTTGTAGGTACTATCACATAGAATAATCACCTTCTGAAGTTACCGAACTTTACCCCCGGACACCTTGTACGCTATCTGTATTGTTTTATAGGTCAATATGCCTTGTCCTTGGCAATGCCCTTGTCTTTGCCTGAGGCAAGTGATCTCAGGAACATTTACAAAACAACGTCATCACATCCACAAAATCTCAAGATTTTTATAATGTCATTAAAAACAGATAGGCACTTAAATTGAATATTAGGAGAAACCTCTGGATTTTTATTGTTTTTCTTTGAGGAACCATTATTGTCTTTCTGTACACCTCTGAAATATAATCTAAGATTTCGTTAGGATATATAGTGTTACGTAGTTTTAAGGTGTCTCCATAGGTGTGAATAGTAGTACCACGTGATAGAGACAACTGTCGGACATTTGGGTGTAATACCCGAATGGTTCCGAAGACAGCCGTTGTTAGCCGATCTAAAGGCGAGCATCTTCAGTGTGAGATTCCCCCGCCTCATAATAACTTAGAGCGTCATATAGAACGGACGTGGCACAGTTAGATATATACTTTTTTTTGAAAGAAAGACAAACATTCCCGGGTTTCGAATAACCTGGCAATATTTGAAAATCTTCTACGACAACCGCAAGCGAAAAATGTTATAGTAAAAGGAAAACCAAAACGCGATGTCAACTCAGCCACCGGCCGGTCATTGTAAATACGACATGATAATAATATCAGAACGAACCGAAGTGTTATTAAAATCTCCGAATCTTCCAAGTATATTGCTAATCAGAAGAATATAACAGTACACCACAAAAAAAATTAATAACTTTGGTTAATCAATTTGTTTATTCTACCGGTATTTCAATGGAGTGTGTACCGAAGAACTCATTGATCCTTTTGTCAGAGTCGAAAGACACGCCAAATAAGTCCAAAACGTTGATCTTGAGCTCGACGACTCGGTTCTGAAAAGATTTGCAAGTTTAGTATTTGCTCCCATGAATTTTTTTAGAATCTTAATTCACTCTTTAATTTCCTTGGAAAAGACCCTATACTCAATATCCTCAAATACGACAAAAGCCCTAAGGCCTGCTAGTGTGGGATTCAATAAATAAAATATAATATTATCAAAAATCTAATAATATTATGTACACAATTTTATTTTTTTCTAAGAGCGTCCTATCAATGACGTACCTTTTTAGAAAATCGAACGCCCGCGCTTGGCCATAGACAATCAGATAAAAAGATGGCGCAGTCGCTCACCATAAACTTTGAAACGTTTATTAAAATGGCGCCCAGCTCGAGAGCTGTATTTCTTTAAATGTGTGTTGCTAATTGGTGATGATATTAGCATATTACTATCGTTGAGAAGGTCGGTTGAAAGCGATTTTCTATCGCGCCTTTTTAGTAGCATAATATATAATATGGTAGATGCTTACTTACGAACGTAGGTTGAATAATATTGACATATTGACTAGTGATGTAACAATTACGATTTCGATGCATCGAAAAAGCGGATATATACATTTACCATGTTATATAATTAATATCATTATCTCATAATATTAATATGGAAAAATATGAAACTGCTTACTGCGGTTTAATGCCAATAAACCCACATAGATTTCGCCGTTTATCCCATATTTTTAGATTGTATTAATTTGCCTTATGTAATGTATGGAGTATTATCGCACCTTTATTGTAGAGTGTCGTGTAGTATGCAATAATACTCTTAGGTGATCTATGTACTGGTATTTATTGGGGAGCTGCTTGTAGCAAAAGAGGGCGGACAACTAACGTGCATCGCCTTTTATAAGATCTTGCAAGCATTCCATCTCGCTTGCACTCATCTACATTTGTACAGACATCACACCTTAATATGCCAAAAATCGCTCGAGTGGATTAAGGATTTTTTAAAGTCTTTTTATAAGTGAAACGGGAATCCTCCTAGTTGGGCAGTCAAAACATTTCTTAAATAATGTATATAAATGTATAATCTTTTACTTAATAAAAATAAAATTTACAATCACCATGTTTATCTAATGGTGTTTCCAAAACCGACGGATTGTCACACACGTGATCAAGACAGTGCCATCGTGCAACGACAATTTGCAAATGTCGGCAATTGTTGTCGATACTCGTTGTTACTGCTGATTTGTGTGTTGTTTTACGGCAAGCATATTAAATAAACATGATTTGTTAGACCATTTTAAACAGTGAAGTTTACTTAGTGACAGCGCTGTCTTTGTAATTTGGCGGTCGAGCGGCCTGACCTGTACTCTAGTCAGCATTGAGCTGTTTTTTAGTGACATCGACTCTGTCAGATGTTGATACCCACATACGCACCAATACACACAATCCATGTTGTTGTTAGGGTCAACTCTAATTTGAAATTTGTCCGTCCGTGTCAATGTTGTCTCTTCCAACGTTTGTGACGACATTATTTTGTTCTTCATTTTTGGTGGTCGTTAAAAATCAGGAATTTTTATGGCTGTTTTATAGCCTAGTATTTTATACGGATTCGCTGATGAGATTCTGTTTAATATGACAAGTTTTTATTCAATCTCAGAAACGACAGGTTGTTTATACTTTTTATTACGTATGCTTTTAGATTAATCAACGCTAAAACGTGTCAATGAAAATTCATGAATTTTAAATTGTAGTTTTTATTATTATGCTGATAACATGATATTAATTTGAGAAAATCAATCTTTTTTGTCACTTGTTATCTTTGGACTGGCGAATGAACTTCTGCCTAGCCTTCATAATACCTTCTCGGATTGAGTGGTAAGAGATACTCTCAGTATCGCCCTGCTGAATCTGAATACTCTCGAACTTTCCTATTTTACATCCCCTTCCCCTCTCAACATCCTGGATCTTGAAAAGACTCAGATTCACTCCTTGTTTTCCCTAAAAAATACCCTCCGCTCAGCACTTCCAGAAAAGACTTCGGCCTCCTGTGTGATTCCAAAAAAAAGATACCGGCGATACCAAAATTTAAAAAAACCTCTATTTACTTTATCTCGGTTGTGTGAAATATCAAATGAACTCACAAAATTATTATAATTATGTTAGTAAGGGCCATAAATAATAAAATAAATTAAACAACTGGGGAATTTGACGAATTTTATTTAATAAATTTATTACTTGTACAAAAAAATGTTAGCAATTTTCTCTCATTTAAGTTTGTGTTAAACAATTTTTTCGTAGGTTTAACCATCGAGGAATTATTTTTGATAAAAACATTTTTTGATACCTTTCATCCAAGATTGCTAACGCCAAATTCAACCCAGGTCGAAAGCTTGCATTTTTTTTATCAGTGCCCCAACCTTTGCAACATAAAAGCTCGAGTTTACATAGCAAAAACCCCTACTGACTGGACTTCATTATTTGTGTCATTTTCGATTATAAAAAATGTTATTTTTTTTATTTTTCAGGAGACAAGGAAATCTTATTTGATTCTCTGGAGATGACTTGAAAAGGGGACATTTGAATATAGAGTGAGAAAATTTTTCTGTATAATAATTTATTAATATCTACTAACAATATACTGCATATAATTAATGACCAACTATTTTTAATCACATTTGTAAAGCAATATCTTTTTCATTACATAAATATTGTAAATACACTGTAGATATTTATCTATATATAAACTGAATAGTGATATGATAACAAAGAACTATTATATCATTGAAGAAGGAGATAATACTAATAAATCTGAACGAAACATGAAATAGAACAAGACACAGAAAAATACAAAATGTAACGGTTTTAACTGGAAATCGAACCCAGGAACTCACTGGAACTGTTTTACAAGGACAATTTCCCAACCAACTTGACCATTGGTGTTATTACATTAACATTAGCTTTATGTTGTTCTGTATCTTTTTTGATAGGTAAAACGTGATTCTTCAATTGTTAAGACTAATAAAGGATTAACTCGGAAATTAAGAGTAATTTAATAATTTTTGTTATTTCTTAAATGTATTTTCATCTTGCTCCGACAGCAAAAATAAAGCGGGAATTCCTTTCTCCGCCTAAGGGAAATGAATGAGGAAATTTTTGTTATTGTCAGGATATCTTTTATAGTCTAAACAATTTACAACTGCGTCTTATATAACCGCTTTATCTGATTTCAAGAAGTTGATTGACCAACGTATGTTTTTACCGTTTAGTTCTCCGCCAAGAGAAAGTATTAATAAAACTTAACTATATCGTTGAAGAACAAGATAATACTAATAAATCTAAACGAAACATGAAACAGAACAAGACACAGAAAAATATAAGGGTAACGGTCTCAATTGGAAATCGAAACCAAGTTCTCTATTATACTTTAATTCAATTATTTAGAATTTTGATAATATTGTTATTTTTGAATTTGAAATATAAGATACTCGCTTGTACCTAGATTGCATGCAGTTAGCAATGTTTTCTCAGAAATTGTAGATGTGTACAACTGCGCGGAATATAGTTACAAGAAGGCTATAATAACATACCTCAGTAATAATAACAATTAATTTTAGCATAACACCATTCTTTTGTATGGGTTCTGTATAATTTTTAATGCAAATTTTAATATTAATTACTGTTTCACTGAATTATTATGTTCATATAATCAAATATTTGTTAAAGCTCTCATGGGCGTATAATAAATAAATAAATATGAGATTGGCAAAAAATATGTATTATAATTAATAGTTAGAGACGTTTTCCCGGTAAGACAGAGATCCTGGGTATGATCTCGAGTTGAGACCGTTACCTATTTATTTTTCTGTGTCTTGTTCTGTTTCATTTTCGTTGAGATTTATAATAAAAATTTACAAGGTATGTCGATGGTTCCATGATAACTCAACACAATTACAATTCAACACACATTTAAAATGTGATGTAAAGTCATTAAAAGCGATGATAAAATTAAACTAGTTTTTGTTTCATCACTTTTCATGACTTTATATCAATTTTAAAGGTGCGTTGAATTGTCACCGTGTTGAGTTATTTGTCCGGTTACCGTAACAGAGCGAGAAGTAAATAGATTTGGCAATATTGTCGTAATATCGGTAGCCGTGAAAACTCACCGCCAAGACAGGGCAATAAATACATCGACAAGAATAGGCAATACACAACAATTTGCGCAATCGTGACCGACATTACGGAAATCTTGACGAAAATATCTCGTCGGCGAAAATGGCATGAACAAAATTACCACCTTTTTTAAACTAACTTAACCTGAACTGAATTTGTTATCTAAACATTACATAAATATTCCAACTTCTATCGACTTATAATCAGGTGTACAAGAAAGCTACGTAGATATGCATAAAACCACTCTATTTTTTACATCTTTCCTTGTGTCATGATGACATAACGCATCCAATACGCCAGTTATCTCACATTGCGTCGGTCGGGCCGAGTGAAAGTTACTTTGGCCGAATTATCCCGCCACACGGACATATTGAACTTGCCTCCTCACTGGCTGGCTCTGTGGTTTATGGGTATACCGGACACACTAGAAATATTCACACAAAATTTTGAACTAACTAACTAACTAACCATCACGCCGTTTCTCCGCAAGGGTAGGCAGAGAGGACCAGAGGACCGCCAAACAACTCGGTCTTGGCACACACTTCTTGCCTCATTCACATTCATACATCGTCTCATATATACTCTTCTATTATTCTGACTCTTGACATGGCCTAACTTAAGTATCCGATTCACTTAGTCGTGCCATGTCTTCCTCGGGCGTCCCCGACTTCTGCTACCATTCACATTTGCATCGTATATTCTTCTTACACTCCTTTCTTCGCTCGTTTTCTCTACATGCCAAAACCATCTAAGCGTCCCTTTCATGATCTTACTAATCATCAGCCTTGCACTCTTGGTGGATCTCCACATTCCTCACACGATCATAGATGGTTTTACCACACATACGCCTCAGGGATCTCATTTCAACAGCATTCAATCTACTTTCATCCTTTCTTTGCCAGTTCCATGCCTCACTTCCATACATCAGGGTAGGTATCAGCACTCCATTGTGGACTGCTAACTTCGCTTCTTTGGACAATTTTGAAGGATACTATAATTAATGAAGGATAGGATAGAAGGATGAAGGATACTAACATTTTGAAGGATACTATAATTTTAAAACGACATGTAAATGTCGAGATTTGTTAATATCACTTTAACATACTTATCACTCAATACTAGATATATTAAACTGAATATATTTAAGGTAAGTACCAACTACTTTAACCTCCTCAGGCTAATTTGTTCGGTTTTGGGAACAAACAGTTATTACCCATAGAAACAATTCGTTTGCTTTTCGGCTCACATCATCTCATAGAAAACGTTGCATCTACCTTGCCTTATAGAAATATGAACTAATCCGTGTTAGAAAGAAAAAAATACACCAAGATTTGTATTCAATTAAAGAAGTGTCAAGGGAACTGTGTTAAAAATCGGTAGAAATTCGGAATGCGGGGCTAAAACCGTACGTAAATTAATGCCAAAATAGAACGAGTCCTTTTCAAAATAAAACGAATAGACGATCCTTCTTTAAACTTGACGAAACGAACCGAATGTTTATTATATCATAAATGTACCACTAAGTGTAACTTGCTACTTTATTTTATTTGTTTTGGTTTTACGCCGATCTGGGCTTGTACATGGATTATAAGAAAAGAACTAGTGAGCTATCGAATATTATACACAAAGTTTTTAAAGCATGAAATAACGTCAAACTGATAAACTAAATATGAAAATAATATAGAAAGAAGAACAATACTACATATAAGACAAACCACCAACCAACGCTACAAATTCAACTAAGTGCTGGTTATATAAATGGAGTCAGTCAACATATCAATAGTACCTACCCCCAAACTTTTTGCCAACATCGTATTGGTTAGTGAGCGTGTCTGATAGTTTATTGTGTATAAATTGCAAAATAATGTTACATTTTGTTTTATGTTCCTAGTCGGTATATGGAATTCAATAGTGGCGACGATGGCAGGGCTGTCAATTAAGTTGTTAATGACTCTGTGTAACACAACCAGTTCTGACATAATTCTCCTGTCAGACAGCGTTATTACATGTAATTGATTCATGAAACTGACATAATTATTAGCATTTAATTGAAATTTTGAGCTTAAATGTATGTACCTAAGAAATTTGTGCAGAAATCGTTCTATATTGTTAGAGTGAACTTTACACAAAGGGAACTTACTTACTTACATAGCGCAAGTTTAAAGCACTAATCTCAAGTTAACAAGGCTAAATTCAACGTTTCTAAAGCACAATAAAGGGACTTTGAAACAAGAAACCTACGCAAACACATATCAAGATTCAATGAGAAGAGAAATTGTTTTTATTGAGTCGTGGGAACCGTCCGTTAACACTGCTCAAACTCTGTATATTATTATAAAACACTTATTTCCCCGTAAGTTTACAATAATATTGTTAAATATGCACGCGTCTACCATAGATTTCACGAAAGATAGATTAATACGTCCACGGATTGCCCGAGGGGCCGCCATTTTGCATTTCGCCTTTTCCCGCGGTAAATCAAAGCTCAAAAAGGAAGTAACGGTTTTCGAAATGGAGTATTTTATTTGAATTTTCAATCGAACACTCTCGATTTAGGGACGATTTTATAGTTCCTAGCTTAAATGTCAAACTTGGGGTTTGTCTCGTGAACTTTGTGCTAAGCTTCAAGTAGGGATATTGAATAATTTAAAGTGCGTAAATGCCAGCTTAAGGCGAAGCACTACCAAGTAATGCATATGTTTTTAGTTTGATTATTTGACCGCTTAGAAATATTTTAAATACTGCGAGTGGAACATATAACATGTCTTTGAAATAAACGAGCATTTTTTAGATAAGTCTGTTTATAAACCCAGAAAAAAATAAAACATCTGGCCTATAAAAACTGCTTTATAGTTCAAAATCTCCTACTTACGTAAAACACTTTTTGCGATGTTTTTTTCTTGCTTAAGGCGAAGCTTAATGCTAAATCACTATTTTGATTATCTTTATACCGAATTGGTGTACATTATGAATACCAAAAAATATGCTTTAGATTATTTGAAGGTTTTCCTATCGTTTCGCTTGAGTAGAATACAAATAAAATAATAAATTACTCAATAAAAAATATAAATGTAAATAACTAAAAAATATTTTTTTTCAATAGAAATTTATAAACGCGTAAAGGAAAAAACTTTTAAAAAATACATTACTATAGCTAATATTATCTGTGACAGTTTCACTTGATTATCTTTTTTGCTTTCTTATAAAATTATTTACAAAATAAATAAAAACCAGTTTTGTGCTTTAAAACGTTTATAGACTCCGTTTGTCAAGCGATTTAAATGCATGTTACCTACGATATATACACATTTTTGGCTTGTAGCTTCCTCTTAAATGAAAATAGGCGACTGGTGTTAAGCGGGAATTTAAACTATTATTTATAAGCAATTAACGTTCATAACGAACCATGGTTGAAGTTCTCAGGCCCAACGGACTCGGCTGGCCGACAGGCGGAATCCTTTGCCATTTGCTACGGATTAGAGCAATTGGTTCAGGAGCCTACAAGGGTTCCTGATGTCCAGACTCACCGCTCCAATCTGTTAGACCTATTCTTAACTACTGTGCCACACGGTTATAAGATTGACGTCACAGCGCCTCTGGGATCATCTGACCACTGCCTAGTGACGACATCAATCCCCGTTAGCCTCAGACCAACCAATGAGAGGCTGAGGAGAAAAGTGTGGCACTATAGGTCAGCAGATTGGTTCGGTATGCGGGCCCATTTCAATGCTTTTCCGTGGTCAGCTGTTTGTTTTCGGACTTCGGACCCTTCAAGATGTGCCCAGGAGATTGGTGAAGTCATCAAATCGGCGATGGATGGCTTCATACAATCGACTACTAAAGAAACTGGTGTGGGCTCAAAGCCGTGGTTCAGTCGACAATGCTCCGAAGCAGTTCGACGAAAAAACGCGGCTTACCGAGCCTACAACACATCTCGAACGCCCGAAAGCAGATCAGCATACAACAAATCGGCAAAGGAATGCAAGAGAATCATCAATAGATCAAAATTCGAACACGACCTGCAGATCAGCAAAAAGCTGGCTGCCTGCCCGCATGGCAGCAGAGCATTCTGGTCGCTTGCGGGCTCAATAGGTCGAAATTTTTGCAAACCCAGTTTGCCACCTCTTACCAGACCTGACGGCTCACTAGCAAACACCGCCACCGAAAAGGCAAACCTTTTAGGGAAAATGTTTGCGGAAAACTCGACCCTCGACGACGGGGGTGCTGTTCCGCCGTCGGTTCCTCACTGCGGCTTCTATATGAAAAAGCTGAGGATCCGGCATCGGGATGTACTCCACGTCATACGGGGGCTCGATGTAAACAAAGCTAGTGGACCTGATGGAATACCTGCCCTGGTATTGCAGAGGTGTGCTGCGGAAATAGTTCCAGTTTTGACAAAGCTCTTCAAAATGTCCCTGAAGTGTGGCACTGTGCCCTCTGGTTGGAAAAAAGCGGTAATTCACCCTATTCCCAAGAAAGGTGACCGCTCCAACCCGGCCAACTACCGCCCCATAGCGATCACATCAGTTCTGTCCAAAGTGATGGAACGTGTGATCAACGACAAACTGCTCACATACCTCGAGAAGAACAAAATTATCAACGACCGTCAATACGGATTCCGGCGGAACCGCTCGTGCGGTGATCTTCTCGCGTATGTGACGCATGTTTGGGGGCGGTGCCTGGAACGTCACGGTGAGACCCAAACGGTCGCACTAGACATATCCAAGGCCTTTGACCGGGTCTGGCACCGAGGACTTGTCAACAAATTGCATTCTTACGGACTTCCCGCATCCCTGTGTACGTGGATTGCTGACTTTTTAAGGGATAGGTCGATTCAGGCGGTTGCTGACGGTTTCACCTCTTCCTCGCACTCCATAAATGCTGGCGTCCCACAGGGATCGGTTCTGTCTCCGACTTTGTTTTTGTTGCACATCAATGACCTTTTGACATGTGCACCGATTCATTGTTACGCGGATGACAGTACAGTTCATGATAGCTTTTTGTTTGACAAGCCCCCAAAGGGCACACAAACTCCAACGGCTCGGAGGGCTTTGAAGCAGAGAATGGACGGTTATCTCGAGAGTATTTCCTCCTGGGGTAAAAATAATCTCGTCGAATTTAATGTTTCAAAGACCCAATCCTGTCTGATTACGTCTAAAAGGGATCCAAATGATAATCTAGTCTCCTTCAACGGAAGCAATCTTCCGAAAAGGCCTTCCATTGATATGCTTGGTGTAACTATAAGTGACCAGCTCAGGTACGGGGGCTCCATCGAAGCCAGAGTAAAGTTGGCCTCTCAGAAGCTGGGCGTACTGTACAGGGCCCGCAGATACTTTAATAGTACACAACTGTTCACCCTGTACAAATCGCAAGTGCGCCCTACTGTCGAATTTGGCAGCCATCTCTGGTCTGGAGCCCCAAAATACCTGAAAAAAACCCTTGACTCTGTGCAGAAACGGGCGGTCCGTTTGATAGATTCCCCAATCTTAACAAACGGACTGCAATCTTTAGAGCACAGGCGTCAGGTAGGTATGCTGTCCTTGTTCTATCGGTATTACAATGGAAGATGCTCTGAGGAACTAGCGTCATTGATCCCTTCGGCACCGGTGCGTAGTCGGGATACACGCCAAACGCGTGCCCAACATTTGTACACAGTTGACACTTGTCACATGAGAACGGGTCGCTTCTACGATTCGTTCTTAAGTTCAACAGCTCGGCTGTGGAACGAACTGCCGGCCTCTGTGTTTCCTCCCTCCTACAACATGGGACTCTTCAAGACCCATGTTCACTCCTTCCTCTCCACAAAAAGACCCTCCACACAGCATCCCCAAAGATGACATAGGCCCTGAGGGAAATTATTTTCTTCAGGGCCTCCTGTGTGGAGTAAATATAAAAAAAAAAATAAAATAAAATAAAAATAATTATTAGCCTGAAACACTCATCCACATTGAAAAATCTCCTGATAAAAGATACATGACGCCAACGGGACTTGAACCCGTGTCCTTTCGATTGCCGGTCGACAGCTCTGACCACTGAGCTATGGCGGCTTATCTCTTATCCGCGAAATAATTCAATATATACTAGTGTTTCATTCAACAATTACTGCTTGTTACATTTTTTCACCTGAAAACAACCAACTTTATTTTATATGAGAAAGGCATTGTAAGTGCTAACTCTCTCACTAGATGGCGTCGAGACAAATTGTCTACATTTTTTGGTGAGAATACTAGAACTTGTCAAATATTAATTATTATTTTTTTGTTAAACTAATGTTTAAGACAAGATTTTTTATGCATAGCACAAAAGGTAACAATTATTTATAAGCAATATATTAATATAATATTGCTTATAAATAATTGTTACCCTTTGTGCTATGCATAAAAAATCTTGTCTTAAACATTAGTTTACCAAAAAATAATAGGGAATTTAAACCTTTTCGCCATCTACATAAGGAGTGTTATTGTTAGTGGCCCGATCTGAAATGTTACACGACGTTACATAGAAGGGCGACTTGTTTTAAAAAATATATTTATTCGTGAAATAAAACATGATAATAATTTTAAAGAACTGAATTCACGTTTCTCTGAAATTTCTTCAATATTTGGGGTACGTTGTAAGGCTGGAGGGAGTGGGAGGGGAAGGAGATGAGGAAGAGGATGTTCGGGAAGTGCCTGGCTATTCCAATATGATACAAAAAATATATTTTTAAACTTAATTAACTATTTTGTTTTAATTACACTCAAGGCAAACTTAGAGAAAATATCTATGTATTCAAATCATACTTTTATTTTTTATTGATAAACTAACGTTTATAAGACTAGGTTTTATGCATAGCATAAAGGATAACAATAATTCCTTTATGCTATACATAAAACTTTGTCTTATAAACGTTAGTTTATCAATAAAAAATAATAATATTTGACAAGTCAAAAATATTTCACCAATAAATGAAGATATATTATGTCTCGACGCCATCTAGTGAGAAATTTAGCACTAACAAAGCCTTTCCTACAAAAATAAAGTTGGTTGTTTACAGGTGGAAAAATATATTAAACGGTAATGGTTGATTGAGGTACTAGTACATATTGAACCATTTGGCGGGTTGGAAATAAGCCGACATAGTTCAGTGGATACAGAGCACCTGACCGGACATCGGAAGGCACGGGTTCAATTCCCGTTGGCTGCATTTATTTTCAATTTGTATTAGTATTTCGGATGACTAATTATTGATCATAATTAGTTGCAAATCATACTTGTTTGTATTCGTAATGTAAACCTATCGGTTTCACCGCATTTAATATAACTTATCGCTTACACACGTGTTTAAAACATCTGTTAAAATTCTTATCTTTATTTTAACTTTCCCAATGACACAATGTGATATTATCTCAATTAACTACACAAAAAAATATTGGGCAAGTCCATCCATTATTCATCTCATCCTTATAAGGAATACGAAGTTAAATAATAACCTTCAAACAAAATGCCAAAGAAAAATTGTTAGTCCACAGGCGATTATTTTTTTCTCGTTCTTGGTCGCATGTCCAAATTGGTAAAGGTCTCGTCAAGTAACTATCTCGAATAAGGTGAAATTTTGTGCATTTTGGGTACAGTTGACCCATTTTACTATAGGCTTATTTCGCAGCCTTGTCACATAGCTGATAATTAAACGTTTGGTCTTGGAGTAACTTTGCCGCATGTTAATCTTGTTTTTTTTTTGTATCGTTCCATTTGCGAATATTTTGACGAACTCTCTCAAGGTTACTTAAAAAAATAGGTGCATTTATCATTTCTGAACTAGTTTTTTTTTTCTTCTTTTATATAGATATTATTTTTCAATAAAAAAGGTTTATATACAGGATGTCCGAGAAATTTCAACATTTTATGCCAAAAAAAATTATATTATTTTTAAAGATTATATTCCTACATTTTTTATGCCGAAACGTTAATTATATGAAATTCCCTCGGTATAAAAAAAATCGCAAAGTAAGCTCCGAAAATTATTACAAACACGTTTTGTTCTGTTATTTAATATGTTATAGGTATGAAAAATTCACAGTGTATCTTTAAATGCAACTAAAGCATTCGTGTTTCATGAAATATTTTCGCCATTTTCGCTTAATTATTATATTTTTTATAAATATTAGCGCACTCCCTCTAACATTCTTATTTACATAAAGCAATTTCAAATCATCTTTTAACGTTTAGTACGGGGTCTTAAGGTAGTTTTCTAGAAAAAATCATATGAAATCACGTCACGAATTTTGGTGATTAATTTTGATAAAAATTAATTATACAGGGTTTTCCTAAGAGGTGTTATTCTGATATTCAATCGTAAAAGATCAATGGTTTCGTTGTTTGTGTGGCACGTAGCGCCGTATTGTTGAAAGTAAACGTTGTCCAGATCAATACCATCCATTTCCGGCCATAAAAAATCATTAATCGTCTCTCGATAGCGCAATCCATTCACCGTAACTGTTGCTTCAGCCTCATTTTAAGTAAGTAAGGTCCAATTACTCCGCCGGACAATAAACCGCACCAAACAGTCACACGTTGAAGATAGAGAGACTTTTCAACAATAATTCTTGGGTTTTCCGAGCTCCAGATGCGAAAATTTTGCTTGTTGACAAAGCCACCGCGGTGGAAATGGGCCTCATCACTCAAGATGATTTGCATTTGATTCACTCGAGTGATTTTTAATAATTTCAATGCGTTGTTGAAGCGTGTATCGTTCCATTTTTATTAATGGCGTAGTTTTTACTTGTCAAATGTCAAAAAATGACAGCTTCAAAAGTGACATCTACCGAAATAACGGGCTATTTAAAATAACACATCTTATTGGAAAACCCCGTATTATTAAAATAAAAAAATAAAAATAAGGAGATTTTTTTATTTATTTTATCTATTTTGAAGACTTTCGTGGTTGAGTGGGTATGAACCTTGACTATGAATCCGAAGGTCACGGTTTCAAATCCCTGATCATAATTTAATCGATAATATAGATATTTAGTGTATTTGCGGCACGTTCATAGTGATAGATACTCCTAGTATCGCCCTGGTGAATGATCGCCAATTAGAATCGAAACTCTGCTTGAAATGGCTTTAGCCGTGTTCAGTGACCAGATCTGGAATGCCAAATACTTCCCAAACTCACTCTACTTCATATTCTTCCATTCCCCACTATCTTCATCCCCACAACATACCCCAATTGGGAATGCTATACTACCACTAGCTTTGGACAGTTGGGAGCAGTTGGGACTATTGTGCGGTATTCACTTAAAAAAACTCACATTCGATGTTCGGATTCGATGTTCGGACTCCCCAGGCACTGCAGCGCCTCCTCAATGTTTACAGAAGGGCGAGTTCCAGGATTTATAGCTCTATTAAGAACCAGGATTGTAGGACTGAAGGGAAGGATAAACCATTCCAGAAATATTCTTATCATAGAATCCCGTCTGATTTCAGGATCGAGCATTGAAGGCCTTTGGATAAAGATACTTGCTCCCACAATCTTAGATCCGATGGATTCCCGTGCTTCTCTGCTTTAATCTCATTTTTAATTTTAATATTTATTTTTAATCTATTTTATTCATTTTCTTATTATGTAAATATTATCTGTACTTATACCCTCTATTGCACTCACCTCCCCACATCCTAGAATAAAGAATTTATTATTAATAGAGCACCTCCGGCAGCGCAATTCGTTAATTCAAAGTAGTAATCTCCAGTCAACAAAATGTATAAAAAATATATTTTCCATCTTGAGCTAGTTCAGTGACATGTTTATTGAGACAGTAATGTTGTTAATATTAACGGCTACAGGGGTCCGACAACTAATTAAATAAATATAAATACGTAATTAATTAAATAAATAAATTAGCCGTTGATTTCTTCACTTTGTAAGGTCTTTCAAATAATATACGTTCTCATTTTAAATAGATACCTAAGAATGTTGCAGACCGACATTCTCATGTTTTACTATTTTTTACTAAAGAAAGTATACGAAATATCGATTCGATGGCAGTTGATCCCCCTGACAGTTGATCCCTCAAACAATTGATCCCCTAAAAGATTATATCTTTTGCACTTTCGTACGTTCGCAGAGAGGATATTCGTCCGTATAACAAAAGTCGATATTTCCAATCAAGTCGCCTACACATTATCGTCTCTGCATACCCCTTCGTGGACACTTAATTGTACTATTTATAAGTACTATATATACTGCATATGTAAGTGCATTATAGTCCTTCGTGGACACGGCATTATTATTAGTAAAAATATTTGTACAGCGAATTTCCACTAGAGATGCCTGCAGATAATTGTTTCGACTTTTTTTATACCTACGGCAGTGTGTCCTCTCTGCGAACCTACTTACTCTATCAATGAGGATGTTAGGAAGAAATATTCATTTAGGGGATCAACTGTCAGAGGGGTCCAATGTCCGGTGGATCAATTGCCCGGGGGGTCAACTATCTGGTGGGTCAACTGCCGGGTCACCTAAATATTTATTTATTTATTAATTTTCGGGAAATCGACAGTTTACATTTATTTCAGTTTATACATAAGTATTATTTGGCCAAAATAAAACCAATTATGGATTTCCTCCTTTTCCTCTACCGACACAGAATAATAAGGAATAAGTAAATTAAATTTGTAAGAAAGGAATATAAATTCAAAAAATTATACAAAACAAAAGATTATATAAAACGAAAAATTACAAAACAAAACTTATTTATAGCCATAGAGAGAGGTTGTAGATATAAATCAAACCATAATAGAAATATAAAAAATAGACAGATTATTGACACATTATTCACAAACCATCAGAGAAATATTCTTTTATGGACCTCTTGTATTTGATAAGTTCGCAATTGAAAATATCCGCCTTGGATAATACGCTATTGTAATTATTACATAGTCTGTTCAGGCAAGAATTCTGCTTAGAGTTCGTTTTGCATTGATCCTCCCTGAACAGGACACAAGAGCGCGTTGAACGCGCAGGTACATTGAATTGAATCTTATTTAGCAACTCTGGGTATTGAATATTAGTGTTAACTACTTTATTTACCTAAAATGTTTAAATCCTTTTACGAAGTTTTAGGCAATTGAACATGAATAATTATACCTTAGTTTCAATACATTTTTGCCCCCACGATAAATCAACAGGCCTTAATAATAAAACACCAATTTAAGCGTGTTTTATAGATTTGCCTTGATTTGAAGAGATTCTTAATAAATTACCAATACTCATTATTCTCAGCTGGGCCTCGCCATTGTTTACACACCAAACGCACATCTTTCATTGCATAGCAACTTTGATGGTTCGTAATAACATGACAGTTGGCACTCTTCCACGCGATATCTTCGTTTTTATCATCTATGGAATACTAGAATCTTTGTTAGAAACCACTCCATGATTTACCGACTCGCAATCAGGTTTTTCCGCCAAATAAACAGGTATTATAAAAACAAATGTCATATTGAAACATTTCTAATGCCATATCACGCAATCAATAATCCCAAAACACTACTAGATGTTGCATGTTATTATCCAATATGGATTATTATTGTGAAACTGTTCGGCCCAAGATATTTTTATTTTATTTTAATTTATTTGCTTTTACGCCCAGTCGCCTGGCATTTACAAACAGAATATACGCAGCGAGCCATCGAATATTTTACATAGTTTTTAAAGCATGAAATAACGTTAAACTGATAAACTGAACATGAAACAATATTAGTAAAACATGTAATAGTAACATAAAATAATATAGAAACTAGAACAATTGTTCAAATAAGACAAATCACTAAAACTGCATTACCAACGCTACTGTAACAACCACTACTTACTTATCCAGCGGGGTAAAGTCAATAATAGTCTGTATACTTTTGGATTAAACTGTTTATTCTGCAGTATCTCTCACAGTGTTTTTATAATTCCACCTTCTTCCCTTATCCACTAGCCGGAAGTGCCCATAGATAAGCAAAACATCTCTCTCGAAAAGTCATCTTCTTCTTCTGACGCGCCCCATTCCTGGCCATATGGGTGTTACACTCGTCCATCCTGACTGGTTGTCGTGTCCCCACGACTCTCTCTCTCCTTGCCATAGAAGTTCTAGAAGCAAGTAACCATATTACCATTCGCCACCAACGTGACATAAAATATATTGGTCGACACCTGAGTTAAGGTGACATACAATCGCCACCAACGTGACATAAAATATATTACTCGACACCTGAGTTAAGGTGACATACAATCGCCACCAACGTGACATAAAATATATTGCTCGACACCTGAGTTAAGGTGACATACAATCGCCACCAACGTGACATAAAATATATTACTCGACACCTGAGTTAAGGTGACATACAATCGCCACCAACGTGACATAAAATATATTAGTATTGCTCGACACCTGAGTTAAGGTGACATACAATCGCCACCAACGTGACATAAAATATTAGTATTGCTCGACACCTGAGTTAAGGTGACATACAATCGACACCAACGTGACATAAAATATATTAGTATTGCTCGACACCTGAGTTAAGGTGACATACAATCGCCACCAACGTGACATAAAATATTATTATTGCTCGACACCTGAGTTAAGGTGACATACAATCGACACCAACGTGACATAAATATATTGCTCGACACCTGAGTTGAGGTGACATACAATCGCCACCAACGTGACAAAAAATATTAGTATTGCTCGACACCTGAGTTAAGGTGACATACAATCGACACCAACGTGACATAAATATATTGCTCGACACCTGGGTTAAGGTGACATACAATCGCCACCAACGTGACATAAAATATTAGTATTGCTCGACACCTGAGTTAAGGTGACATACAATCGCCACCAACGTGACATAACTGCTACCTACTAGCTTTCCAGTAGATCAATCAGGTCTTGGGTCTCTGTTTCACTGTCGTTGGATTCAGACTCGCTCGGCATGGCTGGGGCGCTCCGATATGGCCTGAGGGAGTCAACCGCAACGACTGCGTTGAAGGTTTTGTATCCTCGCATACCCTTAATACTCCTTATCTTGTATCTATCGTTTTCTAGAACTCTGGTCACTTTGTAAGGACCACCATACAGAGATTTGATTTTTCTGCTCAAGCCTCCCAAGTGTGTTGAGCTGTCTTTCCAGAGTACAAGTTCCCCCTTTGCATATTTTCTGGCTGCCTTTCGCCTCTTGTCGAACGACTTTTCATCCTTGCAGCTGCCTTCTTCATATTTTCCGTTGCCTTCGTTCTTATCAGCTCTAATGATTGGACCTCTTGTTGTGCACTATTTGCATTGTCAGCTTCCAGTTCGGGTAGCAAATTTCCCCTGTAAGCGAACATCAGTTGGAAGGGAGAATATCCAGTACTCACATTCACCGTGTTGTTGATTCCCCACAGGATATCTGGAATTTCACAGTCCCAAGTATTTTCACTGGCTGTTCCTGTCCTTATAGCCTCCAGAATAGTGCGATTAGCACGTTCTACTTGGCCGTTGGCCCTGGGTGTGGCTACAGCGCAGATCACATGTTTTATCTGTTTTTGGTCAACGAATTCTTTAAAATACCTGCTGGTGAATGCAAGTCCTCTATCCGACACAACTCTCACGGGATACCCAACAACACCAAATATCTCCTTGAGAAGTTTAATGCTTTCAATCGATCCCACACTACGAGATGGTTTGGCCACCAAAAACTTTGAAAAAGAGTCAACAGTCATAAGAAGGTATTGATTCCCTTTACTGCTTTTGGGGAACGGCCCCAAATGGTCTATGTGAACAGTGTGACCAGGCTTCAGGGGTTTTTCAATGGGGTGGAGCTTGCCTTCTAAACGTCCATATTGCCCCTTTTTATAAGCGCAGTCAATGCAACCCTCCACATATTTCTTTATGAATCTGGTCATCTTCGGAAACCAGTACTTTTCCTTAATCCTAGATTCACATTTCTTTAGCCCAGGGTGTCCTATCTCATCATGGCATTTGTGCAAAAGATTCCATTTTGCTATTTTAGGCACCACAAGCCTCTCTCCATGCAAAGTCTTTCTGTAAAGTCGCCCATCCTTAAATGTGAAATTGTTGGTAACGTCTCTATTTGGTTGTGCGCTTCTTAGTTGCTTGACTTTGGAACTTATCGACTGATCTTGCAACTGAAGCGATAGGAACCAATCCGCTGAATTTATCATTGACACTTGTACTGGTTGAACGGGATTTGGACTCAAAGCATCCACATGCTGCATTTTAGCACCCGCTCTGTATTCTATTTCCATATCGAAATCTTGAATCGTTAGCCACCATCTTGCAATCCTGGGGATAAGGTCCTTCTTAACTAACGTAGAGCGTACCGCTACGCAATCGGTTACTATTTTAAAATGTATCCCTGTTAGATAAATCTTGAATCTTTTTATGGTTTCTACAACCGCAAGTGTCTCCAGCTCGTAACTGTGATAGAAACACTCTTCCTTGGAAGTTACACGACTAAAATATGCAACAGGTTTCAGTGCCGAATCTTCTTGAACTTGAAGTAAAATTCCTCCTATGCCCAGTTTACTGGCATCTGTGTGTATTTCAGTCTGAGCCTTGCAGTCGTACAGTGCCAGAACCGGGTCTGAAGTAAGTATATCTTTCAAGGAGGCAAGCGAATCACTCTGATCGCGGCCCCATACCCAGGTAGAGTTTTTCTTTGTGAGTTCAGTCAAGGGCCTGGCAATAGTTGCGAAATTTTTGACAAACTTTCGGAAGTAGCTTGCAAGCCCAATAAATTGCCTGATCTCGTGGGCATTTTTTGGTGTGGGAAAATCTGCTACCGCATTGATTTTAAATTTTCCAGGTTTGATGCCATTTTTAGAAATTCGGTGCCCTAAGTAATCTATCTCCGTCTTCAGGAAGAAGCATTTATCCAGGTTGAGTCGAAGGTCGGCTTTATCGAACAATCCCAGTACGGTCTCAAGGAGCACCAAGCCTTCTTCTTCAGTGCGAGAAGGGATCAAAATATCATCCATGAATACCAGTACTTCCTTGTGCCGTAGACTTCCTAAAACTTTATTAATGGTTTTGACGAATGCGGATGGTGCATTAGCAAGTCCATAAGCCATCCGAGTGTACTCGTATTGTCCGTCCGGTGTTACAAATGCAGTCTTCGAGATCGAATCTTCAGCTATAGGAATTTGGTGATATCCTTGTGCCATATCTAGGCTTGTGAAGAACATGTTCCCTGAAATTCTGTTAATTTGATCTTCGATATTTCCTACTGGGTACCTGTCTTTCATCGTTATTGCATTCAAGGCTCTGTAATCTACGACTAATCTGACGTCTCCTGTCTTTTTTTTCACTAAAATAATGGGACTTGCGTATTCAGATTCAGATTCTCGAATTATTCCGCTTTCCAGGAGGTCGTCAACCTTGTTCCGTACAATTTCTCGCTCTTTAAAAGACAGTCTATAAGGTTTATAATTAACTGGTTGGGCGGTGGTTGTAATTATTTTCATTTCTCCAAATGTGGTTTTACCCAGTTCCTTCGTGGATGTAGCAAAGCAGTGGGACCATTTATGTAAAAGCCCCAACAGGTTTTCCTTATGTACCTCATCTATTTCTCCCATGTGTATGCTCTCCATGGCGAGTGAATTGCATTCTAGGGGTATCCTTTCGCCTTGGAAAGCGCTGTGCTCACCCATTCTTTCCGCCCTAGCGAATAAGCATCCTGCAGTCAACTTGAGCTCTCCCGAGCCCAAGTTTGTTACTTCGATACTAGCGTTGGGACAATCTAGAAGCGATCCTGGGAATGAGTAGGCTTGTTGACCGAGGCAAAGCATCCTAGGCTTCACCAATAATCTCCCTTCCTCGGAAGCGATAACTTCTACTCTGCCAGATTTTCCTATTGGTATCATTGTGGTGGTTTTGATTCTCAACGGGAGTTTTCTTTCGGAGTCTTCGGTGATGTTAATTTTTGAAATTGGCCCCAAGCCATTTTCCCTGGCAAACATGGCTCTACCACTTGCCACTGTCATCTCGATGCCATAGGTATTTATTATAGGTTGGCCAATCAAAAAGTCTACATCATTCATGTCGCAGTCTGTGACCAAAGCTGCCGTATCAAACTCAATATTATCAATGACTATGTGTATCTTTATCTGGCCCATTGCTGGAACACATGTCCCTGTGAATCCTTTAATAACATATGATGTGGCTTCCAAGGGAACTTTTATCGCTTCTGCACTTTTGTTGTTGATGATGTTGACTTGACTGCCCGTGTCTATGAATCCGCACAATGAGATTCCATTTACCCTGACATCCTTGAGATAAGTGCTGTTCAGCTCAAATGAAGGTGCAATTCTTACCTCTTTTACAGGAATTTGGTTTTCTTTTGAGATACGAGCCCAACAGTTGGCCTCTCGATGTCCAAAGCGCCCACATCTCGAGCATTTCTCTGATGTCTGCTGCCTGAAGCGGCAATCCCTAGCCATGTGGTTCCGTTTTGAGCATATGAAGCACCTGGACTCCTGCTGCCTGGGGTCCTGCTGCCTGGGTTGCCAGCCTCCTGTCTGGGAGGTTCGGGGAACGCCAGCTGATTTTAACGCCGATGTTGATGGCGGTGTTGACGTCGATGTTGGTATCACTGGAGACTGATAGTGCTCCAAGGCTGCCAAAAATCCTGAGTACAATTCGTCTGGTTCGCTGCATTTAAACGCACGAGCATTCGCTTGTAGTTCGCTCGGAAGTCCCTTAATGAGAAGTGACACTGCCGCTTCCGTATCTAAACGGCACCGATTGATCATCGCGAGCTTGGAGTGATAGAAATGAGACATTGTCTCCTGCGGCAACTTCTTTCGCTTCACCAATTCTTCGAGCAGGTCGGCATAATCATGTTGGCGCGGGAAAGCTCGCTCGAGTGCCGCCTTCCACTCACACCACTCCAAATCGTAGCATTCCAAACGATTAAACCATGCTTTCGCTTGGCCGGTCAATCGAGTTTGCATGGTGAAAGACTTTTCATAATCGCTCCATCCGTGGATAAGCCCCAGCTGCTCGATCTTATGAAGCCACGACGATACGTGGCAGTCCTTGTCTTCTGGGTCGAACTGCGGAATTAACTCCGCCATGACACGTAATGGCGGACCTTTGCGGACGCCGTCGTTGTTTGCTTTCTCATCCATTATTTCCTTCAACGTTTCTTTTATCAATTCTCGTGTAGACTTCTTCAGCACGTCCCTCTTTGCCTTGTAGCCTTTGTTGAGGAGGACACCTTTTCCGATTCCCGACATTACGCAAACGAACAATAAAAACGATGGCGACGGACGCGATGTTACGAACTTTGAAAACACTAATTTCAGAATTCACTATACTTCACGGCACATTTATTCCGATCCCACTTCTGAATTGTAACAACCACTACTTATCCAGCGGGGTAAAGTCAATAATAGTCTGTATACTTTTGGATTAAACTGTTTATTCTGCAGTATCTCTCACAGTGTTTTTATAATTCCACCTTCTTCCCTTATCCACTAGCCGGAAGTGCCCATAGATAAGCAAAACATCTCTCTCGAAAAGTCATCTTCTTCTTCTGACGCGCCCCATTCCTGGCCATATGGGTGTTACACTACTATAATTTGTAGGATTCAACAAAGTGATGGTATAGATTAGACTTAATTCTATAAATGAAGTCTGTAAATATGTCAATCGTACCCCCAAATTTGTTGCCCAGATCATGCATCCGATTGGTTGGTGAGTGCCTGATAGTTGTTTGTTACATTTTTTCTTGTGTTCCTAGTGAAATTTAATAGTGGCAACGGTGGCAGTACTGTCAATTAAGTTGTTAATGACTCTGTGCAACACAACCAGGCCTGACATAATTCTTCTGTTGGACAGCGTTATTAGATGCAATTGATTCATCGAACTGACATAGTTAATGTATTCAATTGTTATTTTTAGCTTAGAAATTACATACCTAAGAAAATTTGTGCTGAACTGTTTCTATATTGTCAGAGTGAACTTATTCAAAGGGGACCAAATAAGTGAGTTGACATTGAAATTCCATTTGACTTCTAACTAATGTAATAAGGAGGGTTCTCGTACAATCTAAGGACTTAAAATTTAAAGGATCTCTCTCATCTCAATTCTCAACGTATAAGAATAAGTAGTGGCGATTTTCTCTAAAGTGCATTTGTGCAGTTAACTTCTATAAAACATATTAGAAAATAAGGCGAACTAGTATTATAATTTTTCCATACACTTTAAGGCTCCGTAGAAAGCGTTAAAAACAAGAAGAAGAACCTATTTTCGGTTATGGTTTTATTGTATAATGTAGCAAATTAAGTTCTGTAAAAAACTATCGTAAACCATTTAAATATTTGTGCCTGAACATCGCAAAATAGAATAGGTATAACAAACTTTTTAGCGATGTTTTTTCTTGCATTAATCAAAGCAGGCGGCTGGAGTTAAGCGGGAATATAAACCTTATCGCCATCTACACAAGCAGTGTTTTTGCTAGCGACCTGATTCCAAATATTACACGCCTTGCCTCGTTCACATTCACAATAATAATAATAATTGGATGATTTGTATAGCGCCGTTTTTGTGCAAAATCTCCTCAAGGGCGCTGATGAATACATCGTTTCATACGGTAACCGGATAAAAAAAAAAATTAAAATTCATCACATCTTTAAAAAGTTATATAAAGTCATGGAAAGTGATGAAACAAAAACTTTATTAACTGGGTTAAGTAGGTTAGGTTAGGTTGGGTTAGGTTTAAATTTTTTTTCATCGTTTCTAATGACTTTATATCACTTTTTAAAGGTGTGTTGAATTGTCGATGTGTTGATTTATCGTGGAACCGTTTCTTACATATTATTCTGACTCTTTATTTTGTTCACTTGATCGTGCCAAGTCTTCCTTAAGCGTCCCCGACTTCCAGCATCCACATTTGCGTCATATACTTAAGCCACCGTAGTACAGGTTTTAAATATGTTTTATTTTATTTTGGTTAATTTTATTTTATTTTATTTTATTTTATTTATTTGTATGTTATATATGGCAGACATTTATATATACATGCTCAAACCATCTTGCTCATTACCCTTACATTAGCCTTGCATTCTTTGCGAATCTTCGCATTTTTCACACGAACATGCATGGTTTCACCACACATACACGCCTCAGGGATCTCATTGCCACATAATTAATTAAAGTGTTGCAAAAGCTTTTTTTTATGTAGAGCTTTTTAATGGTTTTCTTGTGTTACCTCATAGTCAAACACATTGTTTAATTACTAGACAATCTTTAATTGCTTTGTTGAGTTAAATGGTGTGTTAGATACGCCCTATTTACATTGGAAAGAATTGACAAATTGATGTCCATGTAAGTTGAAACAATGACTTGTGAGATTGTAGGGAAGGTTACATTAATTAGGTTAATTTTGTAATGTAACTGGTGACAGACTAACCCAATTTATCATGATAATGGACTGTATACATACTTGCATCATATGACTAATGTTAGATGTTAGATGATAAGCAAAAATAATAATAAATATTTGTTGGTTGCTTTACTTAGGCCCAGTAATTTCGCAAAATTTCACTTGTGACAAAGTCATCAAATGGCAATTCAGTGCCATTTTGTTTTTTTGACAGTTGAAATGTCCTATAAAAACGCAGATTCTAGGTGTGTTTCCGCATTTTATCATATTGTAATAAATTTACACGTTTAAGGCGATTCACTACGTAGTAATACAAAATCACGTGTTTTTGGTTTGAAAATTTGGTCGCCTAGAAATGCTTTAATTAAATACTGCGAGTAGAATACATCCTGGCCTTTAAAATAATCGAGTGTTTTTTAGAAAAGTCTTTTTATAAGCCCAGAAAAAAATAACGTATAAAGCCTATGAAAACTGCTTTAAAGTTCAAAATCTCCTACTTACGAACCCATTTTCGGTTATGATTTTATTGTATAATGTGTCAAATTAAGTTATTTATAAAATGATCGGTAAAAAATTAAATATTTATGCCTGAACATCCACAAAATAAAATAAAAGGCATTTTTTGGCCATGTTTTTTTCTTGCATAAATCAAAACAGGCGTATGGTGTTAAACGGGAATTTAAACCTTATCGCCCTCTACGTAAGGGGTGTTATTGATAGCGGCTCTATTTAAAATATTACACGACGTAGTGCATCGCCTTAACAACGTGAGAGTTGTCTTCTTCTGCTGACCACACTTTTTTCAATAGCTGAAACTTACTTAGAATCTGTAATTAACGGGGATCTTTCAACTGTAAAAAAATGGTGCTGATTAACCATTTGATGACAATGTTACATCTGAATTTCTATGAAACAACCCGCCCAGAGTGTGCCATCTAAAATAGTTATTTTTGTAATAACTTACTTGTTTTTCTACAAAATTAAATGTTTATAAATTCTACCGCCTTACCAGATAATTTATAAAAATCGTATTGTATCTATTCTATGTAGTTTCCCCAGGACAGCTAATTATATTCAGAGAAATGTGTTTTTTTGTATGCCTAATGTAATAAAAAAAATGTAACAATGACATACGAAATCATTGTTGAGTTTTATTATATTTTCAAGCTAAAGAAGCGTTCTCAACAATAAAAATAAGTCATTTGTTAATCGTGTTAAATAATCTCCTGTAAATAATGACTTGTGAAAATGAAATTTTTTGAAATAATATTGAAACAGAATTTGCGACGCGCATTTTTCACAGATAAAAAATCAATGTTTGCGAGTGACGAAACGACAAGCTAAATTAATATATATATATATATATTTTTATTAACAAAATTTTTGATACATATACAATTCAGGTACATACATAGTAATATAGAATGAAAGAGTAACAAAAAAATCCCACAAAGGCGAAGCCTGAGCGTGGGTATTATAGTGTAAGGATTTAGATAAACTATTTTATTTCCAAGCGAATAAAATTTGTTTTCGAATGTTAAGTGCATTTTTTAAGGTTCATAATACCATAAAGTCGAGGCAAGTGCTTTGAGTTCCTAGCAAATCTGCTGGCTTGTTATTTCAATAGCCAGCAAGACTCCTGACTAGTCGAAGCCAGTAGATCTATGGTATCATCAATAGGGGTATTGTTGTAAGACTGAATGGAGTGGGGAGCAGGAGTTGGAGAAGAGGAAGGTTGGGTTGAAGGTACCTGGCTATTTATATTCTGAAAAAATCCAGCTGTTTGCAGGTAAAGCAGTCTTTTGGTCATGTTTGTGTCAACTGCGTGGTAATAACAGAAGTTCCTTTTGAACATTTTGATAATTTGGTTCTTGGAATTGTTGGCATCGTGGGTAACGATATTGCGGATTACTTGTCATAACAAAAAGCATCCGACACTATTATTACCCCTGCAAACCACATCCCCCTATCTGACAATTTTTCCATCTTCAAAGATAGATCCAGCAATGTTTGGACAGAGTATTGACACATTGCTAATCAATCCAAGGGAGCCTGCTATGCTTCAATACAAAGGACTATCCCATTCAAAACGTGGTTTCAACAATTCCACCATTTCTAAAAAAAATAAATTTTCTTACTTATTCGAGGGGAAAATTGGACACTGTTCGCTTCCTTCTGACCTTTATCAAATTCACATGCATGACTCCCCAGATTGTACATTCTGTGGTCTAGAAGTGGGAACTTTAGATCACATATTTGTTAGTTATCCGTCTCTAAACAAATATCCTCTCTTCTATCAAGCCTTATCTAAAATTGCCTCCTCTCCGTTCAACGTCTCATCTCTTCGAAGTCTGAACTAGACTCGAATCTCCACATAATTATGAAATTTGACCGTTTAAACAATGTTAATACATACATTCACCTTCACTCTCTCCATAATTTGAAATGATAGCTTAGAACTCCCTTGATGGCCAGAAAAAAACCTATTTATATGAATTTTAATCGAGATTCAACTTTTAAAATTATTTAAAATTACAATAATTAAGCTTACTCATTTCTAGGCCACTCTCCATCGTACATGAATCATAAACAAAACGAATCGCAAAAAGAATAATAATTTAGTTGCTGCTTAGCCGAGATTCGAACCCCTGGCTGGTAAGGCCAAGGCCCGCCAGAGGCCGCCTGGTTCGCAGGCCATATTAGGTGCATTTCCTGGCTGCAGTGAAGTTTAACAAGTCGAGGTCATCCACGGCTTTACGCTACCGATAAAGTGAAAAGAGTCGAGGCCAAAGACTCCAATATGCATTCTGTTTGTACGGAGTCACCTTGTGTTGTTAATTGGTCACGTTTCAGTATAGCGAGAGTGTTTATGTTAAGTTTGCATCAATTACTGGCTATAATCAAATCAAATTATTTAGATTTTCAGTTATAGGTTAGATATTGTGTTCCCGTTAAACTATCTAAATTTCTCTACGTCTCATCTGGCCCTCCATCTGCTTTTCGTGTGTTAGTTGTTTTGATGTAAGTACCAACATGTTATTTTCTGAAGTACTCTTTTATGCGCATCATAACAATAGTCTCTTTTTATATACATATATTCTATTCTGTATCACCCTTTTACGCACATATTATAATACTCTGTATCACTCTTTAATTAAGGCGATGCAATATTTTAATATTTTAAATGGAGCCGCTATCAATAACAGCCCTTACGTAGATGGCGATAATGTTTAAATTCCCGCTTAACACCATCCGCCTATTTTGATTTATGCAAGAAAAAAACATGGCCAAAAAGTGCCTTTTATTTTATTTTGTGGATGTTCAGGCATAAATATTAAAAAAAATTTCGATCATTTTATAAATAACTTAATTTGCCACATTATACAATAAAATAATAACCGAAAATGGGTTCGTAAGTAGGAGATTTTGAACTTTAAAGCAGTTTTCATGGGCCTTATACATTATTTTTTTCTGGGCTTATAAAAAGACTTATCTAAAAAATACTCGATTATTTCAAAGGCCAAGATGTATTCTACTCGCAGTATTTAATTAAAGCATCTCAAACATTTCTAGGCGACCAAATTTTCAAACCAAAAACACATGATTTTGCATTACTACGTATGGCATCGCCTTAATATAAATATGTATTATATTCTGTCTCACCCTTTAATTTATATGTACATATTGTAATCTATGTGCAAGTCTGTAGTGTAGGTACATGTATATTGTAGCATACTCTAGTATGTGCACAGGTATGCATGTATTGTACGGTGTTACTTTTTTTTATTTTAGACTAGCTTAAGTGCACCCGGCATTGCTAGGGATTATCCTTAGAAGATAAACACATACCATCTCGGACATTTCTGTAGGCCTTTTTAATATATATATATACAAATTCCGTAGTACATTATTTTGATATATCTCGCAAGGCTTAGCCAGCGTTAGCAATGTAGTGCACTAAAATATATTATTTACGACATGATTACAAAACATCGACTTTTCTCTACTTTCTATAAAACTAATATGCATGTAAGATAAATATAAACCTTCCGAATTTTTTTTTTAAATGATAGTGAAAACCCTATCGAAATCCTTTATGTAGCTTAGAAGAACTAAGCGCACAAACAGACAGACGCGGAAAGCGACTTTGTTTATACTATTCAGAGATGTATTATATTTTTTCAATATTTGTGTATAATTATAATATGTATCTATACTTCATAATAATACTGTCTCAATCTTGTATTTGCAGTGGTATTTACAATGAATTGGATATTTCTTTCCACCGTACGAGAGAATCGATCTTGAATAATATTAAATAATTTATTATCACCGCTTGAACTTCGAGCCTTACCACTTCGAACGAAAACCAACTGACAAACAGTTAATTTGAACTCTATTCAAATAAACCGGCATCACGAAACTAGTTTTTAATTATAGCTAATGTCCAGATTTATAAGTAAACGTAACGGCTTGTGGACATTTGGATATTTCACTAATTTGTGATTTATTCAGCACATATTTTCGTGGCGATTTTTTACAACCAAAAATGGAACCAACACCTCTACCATAGATCATCCCAAGTAGATCGATAATAGCTATAATACAGTGATATACATGTGAAGTGAAACTAATGATAATATCAAAACAAAAATAATTATTATTCCACATCTCCGTTCATTATTTGGGCAGCTGTCTATTTATTGTTGGTCGACATATTTGGATGACCTCGGTGTTGGAAGAGAAATCCGAAGACATCGTTTTGAATAACATCAAACTCTAAAATCTGCTTCTCCAGTCCTTAAGTCCAGCTCCATAAGCATATGTTCCGATAGCCAGGCAGCCCTAATGGAACTGGAAAGTAACCAATGCGACTCCAGACTCGTGATGGAATGCAGGAATGTTCTTACAGAACTCGCTACCATCAATAAAATAACCCTAATCTGGGTACCAGGACATAAAGGTATTGGGGGCAACGAGCGGACTGACGAACTAGCAAGGAAAGGGGCGAAAGCACCACTTGTAGGATCCGAGCCGGCCGTAGGAGTAGCAGCTTGCCACACAAAATTACATAGTGAGGTGGTTCAAATCCCAGCACCGCAAAGAATGGGAGAGGGCACCTGGAATGAGACAATCCAAAGTACTCATAAAAGGACCAGACCCTAGACGAACCAAGAAACTACTCGGTATGGACAGAAACTCACTGAGGGAACTGGTAGGACTACTGACGGGACACTGCCATCTCAGGAGATACATGCAGATATTGGGAATAGAAAACACCAATAGATGCAGGAAATGTGAAGAGGATGAAGAGACTCCAATTCACCTATGGTGCCAATGTCCTGCCCTGGTGGGAACTAGGCTCAGATACCTGGGAAGACATACAGTAGAACCAGAATACATAGCCACATACCCAATGACAACCCTGGTGAACTTTATTAAAGGAACTGGGTTGTTGTTAAAGGATTGAGGTAAAATGGGAGATAGCACAATGGGCCTATGGCCTAAGTGCTCACGGGAACTACGTGTAAACCGTCTCCGCTGATTCGTCAATGTGTATCTTTCTTGAGTCAGACAATGATTTTATTCAGGAACCTTTTCGATTCTGTTCTGCCACTTTCTATCAGCCATTCTGTGATTGGATTTTTAAGAAAGTCTGTTTTATTCTTACAGCTTAGGAGCTAGGAATATATTAAATCTACACCAGATGTGACTCTATTATAATATTTTAATGCAAGCCTTTTTCAAGGTCTATCTACTATTCAATTTTTTAACAAAACGAGATGTCTTAACATCAATTGAATTAAATTTATAACAAACGACAATCGTGACAATTCCTTTCACAAACAATGAAATTGAAGACACTTTATGACCTAGACCCAGAATAAAAGAATAATTTGTTATTACTTAAGAAGTAGGATACATAGAAAAAAGATAGCGTGACAATGATGCTATTGTGTTGTTATTTATACGTTACGTTACGTCATGGTTTTATAGGAAAATTAGATATGCCATAAAATAATTAGTTTACTTTGAAACTTCTCAATAATGTAAAAATCAAAATACATTAAATATGACGATCCCGGCACGATCAATGGAGTAATATGGTGTGGTAGCTCTCTATCCCCCATACATAAAGAAGGTTCCCGTTTTAACCCGAAGGGCGTGCTCTGAAGATATAAGGGCTGGAAGTTTTGCCCTCTAGAAATTTCTAGTACAGTCCAGAATATTTGAGAGTATTTGAGAGCATTGGAACATCCCGACGGACATCATCGACGGACATCTGGGATGATTTCCACTCGGACATCATCCCAGAACATCCCGAAACATTCTGGAATGTTGTGGAATGTTAGGGAATAGTGTGGAACGTTCGAAAACATCCCGGAACATCCCAGATCATAATGAACTAAAAACGAGATTACAGACCGTTTCCTGATAAACTTTTAATAAATTCGTAATCGAGACGGTACTAGTATAAAGTCCCTACCCGCGTTTGTCGGTTTGTGCGCTTAGTTCTTCTAAACTATGCAAATGAATTTGATAGGGTTTTCACTATCACTTAGAGAATTCATTCCAGAAGGTTTATATATATATGTATATAATACATGGCTAGTAAATTTATTTAAAGTAGAGAAAAGTCGAGGTACACGTCAGCTGGTTAATGTATAAAATTTGATATTTGTAACGTGACAATCTTTCTACGCAACACATATGTCTCCTTTTAATAATTTAGGAAGGTACTACACATAAAGTAGAAATATTTATATATTAAATTTATTTTTATGGGCTGGAATGGTTAATAAAATTCTATTTGCATTATTATTTAAAAAAATTAAATCATGAAAATCTTTTTTTTATTTACTTATTCATTTTCGGAAAATCGGCGGTTTAAAATTAACAGTTTGTACATGTGTGGTAGGTATATAGCGAAAATAAAACGATTTACACTTGACTTTACCTGTAATAAGACGAAATAAGAAAATTACATAAAACAACAAATCGCTCATGAAAAATAAGAAAGATATTTATTTTATGGAGCATTCTCGCGGTAATTGAATATATCATATTAAGACCAAATATTATAAAAAGAAGTCAGAATTTAATATTAGTTATGTTCAATACAGAATTATATAAAACAACAACACACATGACCATATGTTCAATACAGAATTATATAAAACAACAACACACATGACGATATGTTCCATACAGAATTATATAAAACAACAACACACATGACGATATGTTCAATACAGAATTATATAAAACAACAACACACATGACAATATGTTCAATACAGAATTATATAAAACAACAACAATCACACATGACATTTATAATTCAGTGGACGTCATAGTCACAATTGTCATTTATTGGTAATTTTCGTATATATTTTTTAGGCATAATTATTTCCCTCTATTAATATTCTGGGAATGAGGAGTTCTTATTATGGTTGTTAGTCCCAGAATTTCTGCACTGAAATAAATTCCAACTTCTCGTACGTGGAATGAAAATCATGGAATCCGAAAACTCATGCCAGCAAAGAAATGCAAAATAACTATATCTATTTAGAAATAAAGTATTTCAACAACCTTCCGATTGAAATAAATAAATTAAAGGATATCAACAAACTTAAACTAAAACTGAAGTTATACTTTCAGAAATAATTGACTGTTTTTCCCTCCATTTATGTTTATTATCAGTATATACTTATATCCACTGTATTTAGATATAGATAATCCAGAAGTGTCAATTGTTCCTATTATATATAAATGTATATTGCATAATGTTATTCTATTTTCCTTATAATTAGTGTAACTCGCTCACCAAGCACAAGAACCAGTTTCTTCTTTGGTGAGATTGCGATTATAAATATATTTTGTAACCATATGTACTTATATAACATCACTGTACCCCCTTATATATATTAAATAAAAAGCAATTCTGTACTATACAAGGCATCTTTTAGAAATACCGAGATGGTGAAATACCTTCCGTCTAAAAATTTAAGCGTATTCGGATCATTTAAAAGAATGTTATACTTCAACAATTTTATTTGAGCAAATTTTAAAACTTGTAAAGCGTAAAAAATTATATTTTATTCTTTCAATATCTTGTAAAATGTATTTGCATGTGTAATGTGGGTTCCAGACTAGAGAATTGTAGTCAAGTTGACCAAGAATATATATTATATGAGACAACAATCTGTGAACTTTGGAGTTCTAAAGTGTGTGTACAGTTTTTTTAATGTTATTTAGTTGCTAGATCATATTTTCAGTTTGAAAATATACTCAACGACTGATCTTTCATTTGATATTTTCCACATTTTTCAATTTCTCAACAAGAAAACGGATTTTGTGAAAGAAGTTTTATTTAAATAGTTTCATAAATTTATAACATTTCTAAAACTACATTAGAAAAACGAGGAAGGTGTAAAAATTATCACGAAAACTCTTTATAAAGTAAAGTACCCACAAATAAAAAAAACCTTTTTATTAACATGCAAAAAACATCAGTTGAACATGCATGTAATTTTATATGAAGAAATGACCTCAAAATCTCGATGAACATTAAAATCGCTACTCTGATAAACAAATAATCTATTGTTAAAAAAGATTCTGTTGATATCATGTATTAATAATACCTGCGACCTAGTTAGCAGATCAGGACCAACCCTCAAGGCTGCATTATCAAACACGAGAAGATAATTTTTTCCAGTGCATTGTAATGTCAGTGAGTCTCTTTTACAAACAACCGTATGGCCTTAGTATTTTTTATTGTTTCTCTAACGCGTATATATCTTTATAGCCAGCAAACAATTGCTAGTTTTATAACGTGTTGATTAGTATTTCAATTGATTTTGATGTAACATAATAGTCTAACCATTCATGCCTCTATCACTTTGAACGTTAAATTTTGTCGGAGTATTTGTGTATATTTCTGCTTCTCTATCATTTTTGAAATATTAAAATTTCAAACGTGAAAAGGTTTTTAAAACGGCTCACCTTCGTTTTTTCACCAAATAACTGAAGTTAAATTATCATTTATTTATTTAGAATATAATATCTATAAATAATAAACTCAGAAACAATACAAATAAAATCCTATGACAGATTTTCACATAAACATCAAATTATAACAACAACAAAAACTAAGGTCCTACAGTACCCGCGGGCTAAAATATTTACAAAAAATGGGAATATTAGATAAATAAAAAAATAAGAAATAAAAACACATAAATATTTTAAAAAATAACATAAAAACATATTATCCTCTCTACACTACCAACAGCAATAATCATTCACAACTAAACTGAACAAATGTTTACAAGATGAATGGTACGCAACTAAACAGGATTCATAGCAGCAACATGATAACTTGCAGTATGTTAACTCACTTTCACAGCAAATTTTTAATATGTGCCAAAGAAGGTATAAAAAAAGTCAATTTTCTTAGAAGATTAAGAAATAAACTAAATGGAAACACTACAGAGCTCATTTATAAAACTATAGTTTCTCCACATTTAGATTATTGCTCTACTGTGTTATATCTGGCCAATGAAGGAAATTTGAACAAACTAGATGTTATACAAAATAGAGCTATGTGATGTATACTGGGAGGAGGCAAATACGCAAGCATTTATCAAATGAGAGGGCAGCTAAATTGGATTCCAATAAAAAAGAGACTGTTATTTAATGTGTTAATTTTTGTGCATAAAGTCATGAACAACCAAATGCCAAAATATTTTAAGGATGAAATCGTTTTAGAGATGTTCATAATTACGAAACCAAAAATGTAAATAGAATTAGATTGCCACATATGAAGAAATCAAAATCACAGAACTGCCTAATGTACAAAGGACTAAAGATGTATGATGAAATGCCTGAAAGTCTGAAGAATGAATGTATTTAAAAAGTTTATGTTATGTTTATTGTAAAAATATTTAAAGTTACAAAATGAAATATAATTTTGTTTAAATTAGTTTATTTTCAAATGTTGTATAAACTAACTCAATAAATAATAAAAAAATATTATTAAAAATTGTAAGTTTTTCAATGTTAGCTAGGACATATTTTTTAAATGTTATTGAATTACACGAAAATATGTCGATATCATTAAAATTTTGTTAACGAAAACAAAATATACGTTTTATTAGACAAATGTATTATAAACATTACTGCTACCTTATTTTTTTGTCATTTCACATGAAAATAATTAATTTGGTTTCACAGAGGTGTACATTTTTAATATTCTGTGTTTAATTTCTATATTTGAATATAAAGCTTGATGTTTTTTCTTTAAAACACCGTTTAGTTTATATTTCTTACTATGACGGTAAGGGAGACACAACGATTTTTTTGAGACCATATGAGTTGTTCCTAAAAGCGAACAAATGGAATACGGACAATATCTGTTTGTTCCCAAAACAGTACAAATTAGCCCGAAATTAGACCGAGGAATAAATAAGAAATTGGAACTGTATTAATAAAATGATATACCACAAAACAAATCAATTGGACAATTGGACATATGACAAACGATGTCTGACGATAATTTATGTTATTTCAAATAATGCTAAGGTTTAACCATTTACACATATTATAATTCGTGGTAAACCCATTCATAACTAAAATATTGCAAATAAGGAGGATCCAAAAAAATCACCATATTCAATGAAATCGAAATGATACACGTTTTAATTCTTTTAACTCACTCAATATCTACAGGGCCATCCTTTTCTCCAACTGCTAGGCCTTTATAGTCACCTTATTTGGAAAATTCGAGGCTTTTTTTCGCCTCTGTAGGTCAGTGGGTGAGTGGTTTGCCTCGCGGCCACTGGTTCATTGTTCAAAGTCTTCAGACGTCACCTTATAAGGCAAATGTGTCGTGGTCCAAAGGGGCGACCTTGAGGGATACCAACAATGCTTTCTGGAAGGGTTCAAAAAAGGTTTCACTATGACTCATGCTAAAACACTAATATAACGCATTATTATTTATATTATATTTAATATTCTGCAAGCCGCTAAGGAATGCTTATTACTAGGAAGATTAGTTTTGGTCTAAAGGGACGACCTTGAGGGACACCATGGGACTCATGTAAAAAAATACTTACACAATGGAAAGGTTCAATGGAGATTTAATCTAATTTCTTATACACTAAATAACAAATCTAATCATATCGATTTATATGTAATATTCTGTGTATGATATGCTTTTTATAGGCCAGATGTCTTGAGGTCCAATCAATCAATCTTAAGGAATACCAACAAAGCTATATGTAAGGGTTTAAATGAGATTGTTTGATTAGGACTGATTTAAATAATATTTTCGCGTATGCACTTAAATCTCTTTATAATGTGGATTTATAATAATAAATGGAACCTGTTATAGTAGACGTGTCATAGGGAAGATTAGTTGTGGTCCAAAGTAAGGACCTTCAGGGATACCAGATTTCAGTCAGTACAAGGGGTTCACAGTTGAAACTGGAAGAAGCTTATGCACATCGCTGTAATTTTTTATACTTTATTATTTATGTTGGTAATTTTTGTGAGGGTATTATGCCGCGTTACGCTCCATCCTTATTTAGCCAACATTTCGAACAGCATTACAGTGACATCATTGTGCAGGCATACCAGGCCTATCAGGCATATCAGGCAGCATCACACATCTGCCCTGATTATGGACACTGTAATGCTGCTCGAAACGTTGGCTAAAGAAAATAAAGGCGTCACACAGCATAATACCCCAAAATAAATTACTATAGGGTAGACCGAGGCTATTCGGATCATTTTTTATGTTTTCTTGAACAAAATTAAAACTAATGCATTTTCGAAAAAAAAAATTATTTAATAATAAGCATTTGACATTTTTATATGTTTTTATTTTAATGATCATAACATAAAGTAACTTTAAAAAAAACATACGACTATTACTGTAGACCTCTCCACCGATCCGAATCACCACATATATATGTGGTGATTCGGATCAGTGGTGGGGCTACTCGGATCAAAACCGGAAAAATAGTTAAGTATGAAAAAAAAACAAAAACCAAAAATAGGTTTTAGAACCCATAACTTATATGAAAGTATCATGACACTTATTACACTCTTATTGGCTTACACACCGCACAAATAAAAACTTTCTTGTCGTAACATTTTTCGTGGCACCATTCTTCGCAAGAAAAACATTGAATCCAATCTTCCTTTGGAGGATGTACAAAAACTTCATTGCAATAAATGCAAAACCACTTTCTTGAAGCCCCAGCCGATGAAGAAGCTGTTTTGGAAAAAAAATTTAACTTTAAGTCCCGGGGTACCTTTTCCTTTGAACTGTAATTTTGTGCGGTTTTTGGCGAGAGATCTTTTGTTTTCCTTTGCGTTCGAGGCTTTTATTTTTTCTTCAGTATCTTTACGAAATTTGGAAACGTTTACTGGAGATGTAATATGAAAAATTGGCACCTTTTCAGGAGGATGTGCCAACTAAAATTGTCGTGTATGGGATTCCGTAGCTCACAGCAGCACTGCGTAATCCCATTTCACCGGATTTTACTTTCCTAACGGTTTCATCCATTGCAATTTTCGACCATGATTGATTAGTCGTCTTTTTCACATAGTTGCGCACCATCTGTTTCAAATAAAAAAATAAAACAATTAACGCATCGAATTTTAAAAGCATTAAAATACGATCCAAATAGCCCCCCCACCGTCGGTATGTTTAACCTCACATTTATTAATATGATATTTACTCAAAGTAAAGTACAAAAACATACAAAATGCAATTTATTGCGCTTTGATTCTGTTTACTGTGCATTTGATTGATAAATATATAACATATGAACATGACTGAATAGCTTACCTTTTCAGAAAAAACACTAAGAACGCAGAGAACAATATTACATCAGGCATTTATTTGAGACGTAACTTGGATGATCTTCACACATATCGATTTTTAGCAGTCAACCCACGCAATCTGTAATATCGGTAATTTTACTATTATGACATACGGTAGATGGGGACGCTGTGTCCAAATTTTTTCCTTGTCATTTGATTACAATAGCCGAGATATATCCATATTGCTTAGCTTGATCCGAATAACTCACCCGATCCGAATAGCCTCGGTCTACCCTAAGTCAAAAATTCAATTCAACAAAAGAAAATCTTTAACTCGCTACAATTGCTTTAGGCTGTTGGCCAAATTTTACAATAGACATTATGTGATATTATACATATGTTAATTTTGTGCATCCTTAGTCAGTCATCTCAGTAAACTTAAGCCTACGTGTGCTCCTAAAAATAGCTTGCGTAGGGCCCGTGAAGCTATTTATGTAAAACCATAATTGCAACCTTGCAATCTGTTGCACTGGATACATAAAGTGCATAATGAGTCGCCTCAACGCCATTTCCATTGTCTCGGATCTCGGTTGACAAGGAGATAACATATTGTGGATTGTGGAAACCACTGTTAATAAATTTAAAGTTGAATGCTGAAGTTCATTAATCATAAAACTTACTCATTTCGGTTGTGAGTCTATCTGTAAGTGATCGTTGAATAACTCGGATTTGTTTTGAATTTAAATGTCAAAAAATTTAACAGATTGGGTCATGAATACAGACAAACGATAAAGTAGGGGAGGGCGGGGTTGGTTTTAACGGAGGTAAGAATTAACAAGCTGATTCCCGCCAAACGTGAAGTGTCAAAAATATGATACTTGGTTTAGAAACAGTATATACAAAGCCGAACGTGTCCTGACTTGTCAGATGCCAACCGGACGTCGCTTGTAGTGGTTGTGCGCAGTGACCTCAGATTGACAGGTAAGCGAACTTTTTGTTCTTTACAATAAATTGATTTAAGATTTATTCATTCGCTGAATCAAATTATAGTTTTATCATGAATCGAGCTCTATTTTATTGACAGTAAAACTATATTATTTGTTTGTAATTATTTAAACTAGTTTGTTTTCTGTAAATGACGAAGTAAAAAAACTGACCTTGGGGCTAAAATTAACAAATTGAGTGGGGTAAGTATTAACACGTTAATACTTACCCCGTTCATGAAATTATTAGTAACATGCCTGATATTTACATAAGTATTTCGGAGGTTATTGATCAAATATCACGCGTACCATCTAATGTGCCGGAATTTTCAAACGAATCAAGACCATCTACTAATAACAAGCCCGGACCATCAAATGAGCCAGGACCTTCAAACCAGCCAGGACCTTCAAATTTGCCAGGACCATCAAATACAAAGCCTACAGAAAAGTTTAATATTGAAAGCATACGAAAGCTTCCAAAAGCATCACCGCGTCTTGACTCCAAACGCAAACGTTCAAAAAAATCAACGATCCTCACCGATACTCCAGAAAAATTGGCCTTAGAGGATGATGCCAAATTAAAGTTAACCAAAAAGATAAAAAAATAGTCAGACGGAAGCGAAAAAACAAATTCAAAGGCAAAGGAAAGGGGAAAGGTAAAGGCAAAGAAACCCGGAGAGCAGAAGTGAAAAAGGTAAAGAAACATATTCTGCAGGATGACAGTTACGAAGAAGCCTGCTTCTGCTTAGTTTGCGCTGAGTCTTATAACGAAGATACATCTGGACTTGACTGGATACAATGTATTTTATGCAAAAGATGGGCTAATATCACCTGTGTTAGAGGTGACACCAAAAAATACACATGCCTCAATTGTTTCTCGGATGATGAGGGATCGTATTCCGAATAACTATTGCCTACCATAAAAATATACTACCAAAGTTCCTAACATAGTTCCTATCATAGTTCCTATCATAAAAATTACTGTTTCATTTCAAATAAATATATCTTTAAAATGGATGACTTTTATTTAATTATTTCATAGAATTTTAGCTTCTGTTAATAATTGTCCCTTGCGTTAATACTTACCCCAGCTCCGTTAATATTTACCCCAGATACGGGGTATGTATTAACAAATGATTTTATTGGTTTTGATGACTCTGTCTCTGAAAGGACTTACCTAACTGATGATTTTTGTTACTAATATCATAGCTGAATAACCAAAGCATGCTATGAATAAAAAAAAAAAACAAAAAAGTTCATTATCATTGAAAATATAAACAATATTACAAAATTTGTTAGTACCAGCCCCGCCCTCCCCTACCTACCTTTTATAAAAAATTTTTTACAAGAAATTTTTTTTAATTCTATATTTGAAACGTGTATTTATTTGTTTACATTTCTTATAGTTAATCTTGACAAGTAATGTTGGATTTTGTAATTTTTAAGGGTCTGCGTTTATAAAAAAGCGATATTTAGTAAATAACTAGATTTAACAATTGTGCAATATTTAGAAACTAACGGGACAAGAGACCGGAATAATGTTGTATCCAACAATATTCTTGTTTTGAGAATAATTGAAAAAAACGAAACTACTTATCTTTCATAACATTTCACAATTAAAATGCATGTGCACAAAATTCCTAAATGTTTTAATTAAAAATTGGCGAAGAACCGCAATGAAATCAGTATTTTTTACAGGCTCTGAGGAAGATAATATCCATCAGACCTTTGTGGATGCTGTGTGGAGAGTCTTTTCAGGGAACACTGATCTTGAAGAGACCCCTGTTGTAAGAGAGGGGAAACACTGAGGCCAGCTAATCGTTCCACAGCTTATCTGTTGAACTCAAGAACGAGTCGTAGAAACGATCCTTTGGCGTTGTCGTGTGACAAATGCCGACCGTGTGCCAATGTCGGGCGCACGTTTGGTGTGTTTGCTGGTGCCGAAGGGATTGACGACACTAGTTCCTTGAAACATCGTCTATTTAAATACTGGTAAAACGAGTCAAGGGTTTTTTTCAAGTATATATTGGGACTCCAGAATAGACGCCTGCCAAATTCAATTTGGAGGATTGTGATTATCGCCAATTTAAATGGGATGTTGGCCGAATGATTCTGTGGTTTTCCAATCCGCAGAATCCAGGGTTGTGTTATTACTCTCGGTGTGTAATAATGAGAATTCTGATATTTCCAATTTAGTTTTTATTTTAATAAAACTCACGTTACAATAATTTTATGAACAAACAGATCGCGTACGCTAGAGGAGATTCAGGGCTAACCCGACGGCTAGACCGCTGGAAACAGAATAAAATATTTTCAGCGCGAGGTATCGCGCGCAGGCTTACAGTGATGCCAGCCTCACAAGAATGTGGGTAAAAATAATGTTGTCATTATTTTCGGGAGATGTAAACTCCCTATAATTTACCCTACATCAACAAAGGGGCGCACTTGCGATTTGTGAAGAGTCAGCAGTTGTTTACTATTAAATTATCAACTGGCCTTGTACACCCAGCTGGTACGCTCAGTTTCTAAGAGGCTAACTCGACTTCGATGGAACTCCTTAATGGCTCCAAAGATTCATTTTTGGATCCTGTCTAAAATATCTAAGAACGTATTATCGTTATTCTTCATTAAGGACAACACTCAAAGCATGGTGATGAATCCAAAGGGATTTTGGATAATACCTTTCAATCTCTTGATGGAGCATCTGATGGTCTATTTGGACTGTAGTTGTGATGTGGTGTGTTGTCACTGAGTGTGGGTGTCACCTGACACTGAGTGTTGTGTTATGTGCGGAGTGCGAGCGACCCACGCGCCGCGGCAAGGTTGCTGGGAACACTTATCACGGTCCGGAGGTCGCCCAATACCCAGCTGCTCTCAAACCAACCTTACATTATTATTATTTGTCGAGTGCAAACAGTGATAAGTCGGATAAATCAGATGGAAATGCAACTCTAACTTGTCGAATGTTTTTTTTGCTTAATCAGTTTAGATGTATCTTAACCCCAGACAGCTAACGTTCGTCAAAATGACGAACATCTGATGCAAATCTATTAGCTTCTTTTAAATGCTTCTATCGAGAGTATAGCCGTCACGTATCAATTTAGTGTCCGCTATACTCGTGTGCATTGCGACAGCTCGGTAAGTTCTTTTGTTTTTGAGATACCTTCTACGCCATTTTGTCGAATGTTCAATGTTTTTGGTGGATTTAATGGTTTTGTCGAACTTGCGCCAAAAAATATAAGTATGTTATCGAAGAAAGCAAACACTTGGTGGCTTGACATTATATAAATGAAACTTTAAAAAAGTAAGAAAAAAATCATTTATATAATTAGTTTGTCATATTTATTTAGATCTTATCTCTTTTCGATGGCAAAAAAAAATGCAATTTTACCCATTTATCATTATTTAGTGTTGAAATGTGATTTTTTTATAAAAGTGGTACCATTTCATATATGTGATAAAATTTTATACTTAAAACTTAAATAACATAAGTTTTTTTTATTTCGTTGTTTAAATAATAACCTAAGCATTATGTATTTTACTACTAAAATAAAATAACAAAAATCAAAATTGTTAATAGGATATGTTCGTTAAAAAGTCGAATGGTTCACATATTGACGTACAATAACAACGTTAGCTGTCTAAGGGTTAAATGTTTAATTCATAAAATTTTGAGAAGTAATAATGACACAACGCATGAATTTCCCAAACTATAGTACTTTCTTAATTTTTTTCTGATGAGGCTGAATAGAGATGAAAGAGGACAGAGATAAAGAAGAGGAAAGTTGGCAAGATGGGAATGCCTGGCTATTCAGATCCGGTAAACACGACATTTCGATTCTTAATGATGGTCTTTCACAAGGGTGATACTGAGAATATCTTCCACTCTGGAACGTTCCGCAAATATACAACATGTTATTTTAAAATTATTTAATGTTAAATAAAACTATGTTGCGCACGACGGGATTTGAATCCGCGACCTACGTATTCGTAGTCGAGAGCCTTACTCCCCAACCACAGAGGCCAACTATATTAAATTACATAATAATAATAAATTATAATACCTTTAGTGCTTATGTAACTTCACACAAAGGTGAACACTTTTACTTTCTGTAAAACAGTGTTTGAAACAAACAGAATTATAATAAATAAATACAGAATTTGAAAAAATTCATCAAATTTCAACGTTCATTTTCTGGTTCTGTGAAAATTCTTTTAAAGTTCTGTTATAATATCATTGTAAGCCAGTTACTTGACAGAACTAAAATAATAACAGAACCCGAAAAGGTCTTTCACAGAACTTGAAAAATAACTTTGAAATTTAAAGAATTGTTCAAATTCTGAGAAACAACTCGTCCCAAGGATAACTAAGGTTGTTTCACAGCATTTGAACAATTCATTACATTTTAAAGTTGATTTTCAAGTTCTATTAATATTTCAGTTTTGTAAAACAACCGGTTAATACTGATGTATTAACAAAACTTCAATAGAACCTTCACAGAACTTGAAAATCAACTCTGAAATTTGACCAATTCATTAAATTTAAATGTTCAACAATCGGCCCATGATAAAATGGTAACAGAACTTGAATAGAAATTTCACAGCACTTGAATTTTAACTTTGAAATTCGATGAATTGTTCAAATTCTGTGAAACAATCCGTCCTTAATTTTAAGAAACCGTTGACTAATAAATTATTGTTCTTAAACACCTACGAATTAAAATGAGCCAGTAAAGACGAATTCGGCTGAGGAATTTAGCGAGGGAAGAAGTTTATTCATAATGAAAGAGATCTGAATTATTAATCAAAGTATTGTTTTGTTAACACAGACAGCATAAAATAATAACATTTTAATCATAAGCCAATGCTGATACCCGACTTTGCCCGGTAATTGATTATTCTAATAGTATAACATAATACTACCTAATTTTACCACATACCCAAACATTATTACATATTTCATTGAAAAATGCACGCAACAAATGATTCTTGCAAGAAAAAAAAGTTAACATACCAAGTCATTTTTAAATACATACATTTGAATTTGACTTTTGTTTATCTTGAATGAATGTATAAATGAAGTGGCAATTAAACCCACTTCCCGACATTCGATCGATCTGAAACTCGGCAGAAAGACTCGTTTGGTGGCAATCACGTATACACACGTGGTCATATACGCATTTACAGCAGTTAACATACTAAATAACTGTCGGTCCTACCCAATCGGGATATGGCTCAGTCGTTAGCGCGCTGGATCCAGTCTCTGGGGATGAAGGTTCAATCCTCATTATAAGCAAAAAGAAGTTTTAAAAAATATTTCAAAAGTTCACTGTTCAAAGTTCAGTCCCCGGGAGGAAGGTTCAATACTCAAAAAAGAAAAAAGTATTTTAGTGAAAAAACTTTTAATCGTTTGTAAGTTATGTGAAAGCTCTGTAGCTCATGATGGAAATGAGATAGATAGAGATGAAAATATTTGCGTTGGTCTAGTACACGTTCTAGATATAATTTTGGTTTTGCATATTTTTTCATGACGTTCTAGTTGAACATTGTTAGTGTTTGCTGCTTCACAGGAATTAAAAAATTCTTTTTATTTAAAGAGGGTATCTACCTACCTATTAGTTCTATGAGTATTAACTTAACCTCAAATCAAATGTTTTCTTAAGTTATGTGTTGTGGTTAGATCTGAAAAACTAGTTAGGCAGTTCCACAATTTCCCCATCTCCTTCCTAGAGCCCATTCCGTCAACTATTCTTGGTGTCACAGTGTCACATTAATAAATGTGTATCTCGTACCATTTCAACACAAAGTAATATATAGTAGCAAACAGTCGTCAATTAAGTATTACGTCATACGTGGTCAGCCATTGGTGTACCTGAAAGGAGAGGTATCGATTGCGCATGCGCGAATAACTTTACCCGATATGGCGCGCAGGTGACACTAGATTCAAAATGGGCGCCGGCAAACAGCTGTTGTCTCGATTCCCGCACAGATTGGAAAATGCACAAATTTGGGTCGTCGAGCGTCGAAATGAATAGAATATGAATGATTTTGTCGTTTTGTTGTGTAATTGTGGATTATGTTTGTGTTAATCGGCATAAAATTATGTGTTAAGCTTGCTTTATAACGATTTTAACAAGAGTTTCTTTTTTTCCTATTTATTTGTTGACAAAATTATATGTAGAGATTCTTTTCCAATAATTTTCTTAGTATTCGTTAATTTTTGCTATAATTTAGAAAATTTATTTCGTCCGGATTGCATATAAGCTTTTCATAGGTATTCAAGCAATTTTATGCAAAATTATATTATCTTTTGTCTTTTATTTAGGATTTTACACAAGTTTTCCTAATTTTCCATACATAAATACGCTAAATTGAATTACGTTGTGTATTTTTATGATTATAATTGCTTTACGGCTTCTATCAAACCTTATGTATTTTGTAAGATTGTGGATATTTAAGTTATTTTCGTTTGTTTTTAATCGGAGGAAAAAAATTTAATATACTACATGATTTAACTATCTTAAATCGCAAAATCCCCACTCTCAGTGTCGTCCTGGGTCAAGTCTTTGCTTGAAGTGAATATAGCCGTTTTTGGTAACCAGATTTAAGTAACCAGTTACTCCAATTGGGTATGCCATTTTCACACTGGCTGCAGACTTAAATAGTATTCTGCCGTCTAATATCATGATAGTAAAACCTCATATTATGTAAAGTGTCGTTTTTCCACAGGTTTTCCACAAAATAACAATCTCTTTCAAAAATCACATTAATATTTAAATCTCGAATTTAAATCTGGATACAAAACATAGATCAGAAATAGAAAATATACTGTAATCTAATACAAACTGAAACCAAAAACACTATGTAATATATTTTTAACTATTTCAGAAGAAAAAACACTACATAATATATTTGTAATTACTTCATATAATTCATATTGCTAAATTGTAACATTCTTGATATTAGTGTATGAGCTAACCCATAGATGGCACTAGGTTATATTAGTATAGACATAGATGGCGTTAGCTGTCGATAATGATGGGAGAATATATACGGTATCCTCAGCATTGGAGATCCCAATGATTATATCATTACTTCTATTTGTTACAACAAAAAATTAAGATAATAAAACATTTAATTTTAATTTTATTATGGTTATTTTTAATTTTGCACTGATTGTGGTGCGATCTGATAATTCTAAATTGTATTTTAATACAATAATTCATAGTGTATTTTTCTAAAGTAATACAATGCAAGTATTATAATAATTTATCCCCCATTCTCTATAAGCAACATTGTTTTTTTGAAGGCCGTGTCTGTTGGTTTTAACGTGGGCATGTTTAAGAGCTGATTCTATCAACTTCGGAGCCGTTTGAAGTGATTAACGACACTTTAGTGTTTTATCTCTAGGAATAGATTTAATTTATTCTAAAACATTGGTAAGCAACCAGCGGTTTAAGAATCAATACGTACAAATTAGAAAAGCACACAATTTATTTATTTATTTATTCACGCCTTGAATGCTTTTACTTGTATACATTTTTATAAGCAAATTGTTCAGGAATACAATAATAAGTGTTTACTAAATAACAGAGTATGAACCATATAATCAGGTACAAACAAGTTATCATAGAGAGTTCTGTTGTACAAAGGAATTCAATAATTGTATATAACAACAACAGCACAAAATAAGTACTTAAGTTACTATGAAAGTAGTTACAGAGCAATGTGTAGTAACTTTGTCAATATTAATAAAAATAAACAGTTTGTTGTAAAGCATGTTTGTATTTGGCAAACCTTTATTGAGTATTTTACAGAATAAAGCAAAATTAATGCAGCGATAAAAGGTGCACACGAAGAAGTATGAAAGTAGATATATCGAAAGTTGTACAAAGGAGTTGTTTGATATGTGTTTTATAATAATATAATAACAAAGTTAATATAATTTTTAACATAATTATAAAAATAAACTTGAACTGTTGAAAATCAAAGTGTTAATTAGATTTTATATTTTACCCCTTAACTGACGGCTCAAATCTAAAAAGTTGATATTGGTAAATACATATTTTATCTGCGTACTCTGGAGCCCCAACACATATATATGTTTTTTTGATTTATTTTCCTTTATTGAAATATAATTCTTACATTTTAATACAAAAAAGAGATTAACAGTAGAAAATTAACAATAATTATGTATTACTCAGGCATATAAGCAATGCAAAAAAAAACAAGTTCTAAGTTGTTAGTTTAATTAACACCTTCCTAATTGAGAATAACTCGTATTTAGGGAGGAAAAGTTATGTATGTATGTAATGTTGTATAAATGCAAGGATAAATACATGCATTTTTATTTTACTGTGTCACATCTATTGACTTGTGTACAAGTTTAGCATGAATATATTTTGTTTAAAGCTTGTAATGTCATGGAATACGAGTGATATTTCAATTCCCAGTTGCAATGTTGTTGTAGGAGACTTTAATAATTGCTTTAGTTCGTCAAAATTACAAGATGATTTATTTACGTAAAGAAGTCTTACCAGACTAAGGTCTTTTCTAGTTGAGTCTCTTGTTATTATGTCGAAACAATTAAGACACTGAGCTCTGTCCCCTACGATCAGCTAAGGTTCAGGAATCCAAATCGGAACTATTCGGAACCTGGCGTGCGCAAGCGCCGCTTGCTTTGCAGGCAGTGCCATCTATGATTAATCACTAAAACTATATTTACAATATTAGCAACACAACAATATTTATTATTTCAAAATAAAATTAGTTTGCGTGTAGCGCATTACCTAACGATATAATAAATAATCTCAATTAGCGATGGTGCAACTCACCTGTGATACCTTATGCCATGGACATCACTAGATAAATAATTAAAGATACCTACAATCATTATCAATCATTACATCAATGGAGAGCCTACCTAATATGCAAATTGAAATAAAAGAAACATCTCTTAATTGATGGCAATAAATTATGTAGCCACACAAAGCACCTATTTGGTAAATTAAGATAATATTATTATATTGACCAAAAAAGAGTGTCACATCGCCAATCACAAATGGTTGATTGAATTTCTTGAATTGACTATAGGTGGGTTTAGTTACTAGTTCTTAATAGCCAGATTACTTTTCGATTAAAAAGAGCAAATCTATTTTAATATTGAATTTCTAGATGGAATATGACGCTCGTGTCTGCCGACAAGATTTCTAGATGGAATATGACGCTCGTGTCTGCCGACGAGATTTCAAGCGTGGAAGATATTCTCAGTAAGGCCCGAGAGAAATGACATCATTCAGAATCGAATCATTGGATTCTTCTTTATGTGCCGTATCAGGTCCCCCGACGTTGGCGATCACTCTAGAAAATGTCTCTTTGTCTTGCGCTGCCCGGAATAGCTCCTCCACACTTCTAATGCCGGTCCACTCTCGTATATTTCGCAGCCAAGACATTTGTCTCCTACCAGGCCCTCTGCGACCTTCTATCTTGCCTTTCAATGTTAACTGGAGCAAGTGATACTTGTCCCCTCGAAGTACATGACCCAGATATGAAATTTTCCTGATTTTTATTAATCTAAGCAGTTCTCTCTCTGCTCTAGCCCGCCTGAGAATTTCTGTGTTGGTGATCATGTCGGTCCATGGGACTTTGAGTATTCTCCGGTGAAGCCACATTTCAAAAGCCTCTAACCTGTTCATGGTATTTACTTTCAAGGTCCATGTTTCACATCCATACAACAAGACCGACAACACATAACATTTTAGCATTCTCTGCCTTAGTTTTAAGCTGATATTATCATTGCAGAAGATGGATTTCATTTTAATGAACGCAGTTCTTGCTGCTTCATCATTCTGTTTCAATCATTGGATGAAATGCCTTTTTGTTTAGTGACCAGATCTTAATAATAGCCAGGTACTTCCCCACCTTAATCTTTCTCATCTCCTTACCGACCCTCCTCACTACCTCTAGTCTCCTAACAATTCTCAATGATAGGGGATGCCACAGTCCACAGTCTCACTGGCTCCAGACGGTTGGGAATATTTGAAACTCTTGTTCGGCATACAGCCCTTATTCACAGTATCCTGGAATATAGTTGCATTATTTGGGCCTCTTCTGAATAAAACCACACCCTAGAAATTGAAAAAGTACGAAAGAGTAAGAGTAAAATAGAAAAGTAAAAACGTGCATTACCTATATGTGGGTGAATATACGTACTATCCTTTCATATATTCATTCTTATTCTTAACAGGAAAGCTCGATTTCAACAGTTTAGAAGCACACCGAAAAATGTTCTAACCCACTTATATTTATTTATAAATACGCCTAAAAAGGCTTTTACATAAAAGTGATACATGATGCAGTGTACATAGGAGAATATCTGTATTATACAGGAGATACTGACAGTAAATAGACGTAATCCACTGTAAAGTAGGTACAACATACACAATTGTAAAATTGTGATTACAAATATAATTTACCAAAGCTACTCTAATTTGTAGGATTCGACAAAGTGTTGGTATAGATTATGCTTAATTCTATAAATGGGGTCAATAAATAAATCAATAGCACCCCCATACTTGTTGCCCAGATCATGCATCCTCACAGACATAGGAATTAATAGACGAGAAGATAATGGCGAGGGGTAAAATCAACTGTTGAAGAACGAAGGCGGTAAGGCTGACTGTGATTCGTCAATAAATCAATCTGACAGTAAATAGGCATCTCGCATTATAATATCACCATTTACTTCTTAAAAGTAAAATCTGCTTTTGAATGAATAGACATTTTTACATGGGAGCGCAAATTACTCGCCACGTTATGAACAAATTTGCGAAGTCCAAATTCGGCAAAAAAATTCGGTTTCATTTTCAGAGTCGAATATTTCGTTTAAGTATTTAGTTAAGACACTTTTATAAATGTTCATAATTTACTTCCCAACTCCAACCAGCTTTGTGTTTCGCGTCCAGACGTTTCTCGATGTGATAGTATATGTTTCTAAAACTGATACATATTATACGATGTGAATATGCTTAAAATAAAGTAAAATAATGCTTACTTATGGAATGTAATACGACAATTGGGTTTATTCTCTTTTTCACATCTATTTTTACAAGTTTTCATAGTACAAGTCAACATTTTGCCGTGTTATTTCGTAAAATGAACCGATGATGCCTCGACCATAGTTCGCACAAGAATGATGACGTCACGTTTTCAAATTTCACTTGAGGCCATACGCGAGCACAGCCGGCTCCAATGGAACCGGTATGGGGAGTGGGGATAATACGCTTTTAATCACTTAGGGCAGGTCTACTAATATTCATATGTCTATGTGCATCCTATTGGTCAGTGAGTGTGTCTGATAGTTGGTCGTATATGTATTGCACAAGAATGTTATATTATGTCTTGTATTCCTAGTCGGCACATGGAATTTAATAGTGGCAACGTTAACTTATATGTGCCTTACAAGTATACTTGGGGGAGATCCGATGCACTTTTTATACTCCGAAAGCGAGGACATCTGCCTGTCAGAACGCGCCAATCAAGTCTTTAACGATTCTGCATTGACCATCGACATTTTAAACTTCACTTACAGACATCTCAGCAACTATGTCTTGACATACGTCGCAACATAGTGGTACTGCCCTATGACCCTTTATACTTACATAGTGGTACTGCCCTGTGACCTTTTATAATTACAAATTTGTGATCTTCTCCGTGATATATTGATACAAAACCGTTTTACAGAGAACATGAATAAAGAAATAAAATAAGGTAGGCTTATCTTAGCGATTGATATCAGATCTTTCTGGCAAAGTTTGTAAAAAGAGAAATGAAGTTATTTAATCAATGACACGAGGAATAATACCATGTAGTAACAAATGAGAGAATGCATGGTAGATTAAACGATAGCATTGGCACATGATAGTAACTAGTTTTGAATGACTACGTGTCCACGATCCACTCTCTAGATATAGAAGAAGAAGACGGAGAAGGGAAAGAGGAATAAGAAGTAACAACTGAAGAAGACACCATTAACCATTTAGACGAGTATCCTAGAGATTATAAATCACGAAGTTTCGTAACATAGCAAATATGTAGTTCAAACTGAGAACAGGACCGAAGTAAGGTAAAAACTTACATTGACTCTTTAGTTTGCTAAGAAATCCACTGTGGTATCTTTCAATTGAATTTATGATGCCTCGATTTTATGGTATTTGAACATCAGGAAATGTTACAAGTACACTAAAATATAATTTATTCGCTTGACAAGGAAATTATCTATCCTTATATTATTCTAGCAGGTCGTTTCGTCGCTTGAAAATATGTTTATTTAATTTGTGAAAAAGCGCGTCGCGAAATTCCACGTTACATGTCATAATTCCGATCCTCAAAAGCCATATTACTGTATATATTTATTAAACATAAGACTATTTTCTTATGTGTTCATCATATAAGATTTTTTAATAACATTAGATTCAAAAGTACCATTAAAAGTAACATTACTGAATTGAAATATGAAATATTGTAAAAAAAATGTATCAACAATAAAAAAAAAAATTAAAAAAAAAGAATATTTCTCAGCGTAATTTATATATTATTCTGGGGAAACTACATAGAATAGATATAAAATTTATTTTATAAATATATTAACTCAAAATCTGATAAGACTGTACACTTTACAAAAACATAATTTTACGAAAAACCTTCCTACCCAGGAACTGAAGTCGAAAACTCTACAAACCTCGCCAAATGCCAATCGGGTAGGACCAACATTTATATCGTATAATAACTGCTTTAATGCTTTCCTATCTTAGAAAAACGCTTACATTTCCACGTGTATGTTCGTGATTGCCAGCAAAATTTGATAGAATGCATTGTCATCGACAGCGAGTCAATCCACTGGATGGCGGAAAGTGGGTTGATTTACACTTTCAAAAGTTGCATTAATTCATTTCCAAAAACAAGAGTGAAATTGAAATAGATGTTTTTGAAAAGATCACCCAAACTGCGTTTGTCCCCAGTGCGGCCCTGCACAGTTAGTCGGTAGAGGCAAATGTCACGAGAAAGTAAAAGTCTCGTTAAAAGCATCGTTACCATCAATTTAGTTCGGCTCCGACGGACGACCACAAGTCTTTTCCTGCAAACACTTTTTCCCTTTCAATCTTATCTAACCCAAGTTTAAAGAATTTGGTTCCACTAACAGCTTTCAGAATTGTAACGTTGCTTGAACTGGCTATGTCCATGTTTTGGGACCAGATCTGAATAGCCTAATACTTTCCCCACCTCCCTCTTTCCCATCTTCTTCGAATCCCTACTACTTTCAGCCTCACAACATAACCTAATTGGGGATGCCATAGTCTCACTGGCTCCAGAAGGTTAGGAGCAATTGGGACTCTTGTGTGGTTTCACATAAGAAATTTTAAAAAAAAATCTACAAATTTCATCAAAAATACGCATTAATTTCGGTTGTAACTCTGATTCAATGAACTCGAATTTGTTTTGAAATTAGTGTCTTTTTAAAAATTGAAACAAAATGTGTGAAGAATTCGAATTAGCGGTAAAGTGCCAACATATAATTTTTATAAAATTAACAGAATATTTTAAAGTGTTTAATTTTTCTGTTTTTATGCCGTGTTGGGTTTTTTTCTTCTTTAGCCAACGTTCGGACAGCATTTTTTTTACACATCTGCCCTGATGATGGACATTTTAATGGTATCCGAAACGTTAGATAAAGAAGCAGGAAACCCAACACGATATAATAATCCAAAAAATAATCAAGATAGGCTGTGAAAATCTTAAATCGCTCACCAGAATTTTTTTTTAATTCTAAATTTGAAAGTTGTATTTCTTTTGGGAAAGTTCTTAGGGTTAATCCTGATAAATAAAGTCAGATTTCACGATTAACATGATTCAATAACTTGTTTGCGCAAGTATTTTTACAGCGAAATTGTGGAAATTATGGCAGATTTGTAGATTTGCACTTGGCACTAAGTTTACTAGTGAGTGGAAAGTTTTTTTTATTGATATGGATTTCTGCGCTTGATGACCACATCTAAATATAAAAATACTTCCCAATCTTCCTCTCCACAGCTTCTATCTCATAAATAAAGATACCATCATGGAGTCCCACTGGCTCAGATCAATTGAGAGCAATTGGGACTATGGCATCCACAATTGGGGTAGGTATTGCACGGATAAAACTGATGTGAAATACTGTTAATTTATTAAAAATCTGATCAAATCATTCGTTTTCCTGTTGAAAATGAAAATACAGGCCTATAACGAATGAATGAAAGAGTGCCTAGTAAAGTATCAGTCAAAAACGAATGTTTGAACACGTGATCATACAAATACTGATATTGATATTGACATACTGATACTATCGCATTCCACCATGATAACTATTAGGAAAAGAACATGTGTTGTCTGTATATTCTGAATGACTAACATTTTATCGGGAAGTTGGCATGCTGTCCCTTTTTAACAGAATCATTTTTCTCCATCAAGTAGATGGAGAAGGAGAGAGAAGAAAGATATTTACAAATGGAATCAATTTTTACCTGAATCCTAAATTTCCGCTTTGCAATTAAACATCTTTAACTAAATTAAATATACCCTATAAAGAAAGCTTGACTAAGACAGGTATAGTCGATTGCTTTCTGAGATTGGAAGTTAACTTATGATAAACATACTATGTCATACCATTGTAAACCCCATTCAGGTCAGGTCATAAACGATAAGGTTGTTTCTTTAAGGTTCCGAAGCATTTCCTACAGTGCTTGTACCTCTGAAACTAATTTGATAATCATATTGATTTTGAAAGATATAAAAGCGATAGTCGATTTGACGAAAAATTTAAGTAAACAATTTGATTGCCGGAAAAAATTTGAACAATTCATCAAATTTCAATGATGATTTTCAAGTTCTGTAAAGGTTCTATTCAAGTTTTGTTATTTTATCATTACAGAACAGTTATAGGATCAAACTGAAATAATAACAGAACTTGAATACAACCTTCACAGATCTTGAAAATCAATTTTGAAATTTGATGAATTGTTCAAAGTTTGTGAACTAACCCGTCTTTAGATTGGCGTGAAGGCACTGGCTTAAAACATATTGCGATTGTAACCAATTTTATAAAGTAATAATAATGTATTTAAGTTTTATATTTACCTAAGGAGCCTCAATAGCTTAAAGTTAATAAACACCTTCATACATTTATTATGTGATGTAACGTAGAAAAGAATAACAAGATAAAATATTACAAAGATAAGTATTATAAAGCTTTATGAATTTCGTAATATTGAAAGAAACACGGTACACCAAAAAAAAATCCATTTTATTAATTATTGTGATTTACACGGATAAAAAATATTGTTTTGATTTATTTTTTAGCATAATAATGCAGTTTTTAGCTTCGTATTTCTTTAGCCAAAGTTTTTGACACCATTAGAGTGTCCTTCATCAGGGCAGACGTGTAATCAAAAGCAAAGTGTGTAATGTAAAGATATGTAAATGTGATGACTAAATCTGTCCTGATGATGGGCGCTGTAACGCTATCCGAAACGTTGGTGACAGAAGGGCGTTCAGAACCACGGCAAAAATCCCAAATCATGTTTGATAAAAATATGTTTGTTCCCAGATGTAACCGAATCTTTTTCTGTTTCACGTTTTTCGTTTGAGAATTGTCTCCAATGATTAAATATGCTTATTGTTCGAGTTACAATCTATTCGGTTTATTAGTTACTATTCTTTAATGTTTCTATATATAAATATTGTTTTCTTCTCAGTATTGACGAGTGCCTACTAAACTACGTATTAAATATTTTGTGCTTGAAAAGGCTTTATTTTATTTGGCTTGTCGAATTTCCAGATGCCATAGAGCAAACCAGAGTCGCCGATAAAGTAAACTACCAATAAGAAGTAAGCACAGATGAACGAGACAAACAACACAGAAAAGAAGAAAGAAAGAAAGGTCGAATCACTAAACCGACAGAACCGAACGAACCCATGCCTGATGCAGTCAAAACACTAGAGCAAGATGATGAAATAGATCCAAAAGAAGAAACAGAAACCAAAGATTTGACAGAGAACAAGCAGAGTCCAGTCACTAAGCAAAGGAGCGTGTCCTTCAACAGGGACGTCCACGTAAAACGAATCGGTAAGATGATTAAAGAAGTCGGAGTCATCCGGGAATCTGTTGGACTAATGGACACTCACTTTCCGAGGAAAGGCACTCATACCAAAATAATACTTTCACCATACCCTATTAATGATTAATCTCACCTTCTTGCGTTTGTTTGAATAAGTAGTTTTTTAACATTTTGACTAATGATTGACATTTTTTCTTATTCTTTATGTTTCTTCTCGAGTATTTATGATTTTTATAACTAATCTAATACTTTGATGCGTTTACTAGAAAATAACCACATTTCTAATTTTTAACAACTTTTGTGCATTTTTCGTAGTTTAAATATTATGGATATGTTTGTAAATACAGCCCATACAATAATTATGTTATATGTATTTATACAAAAAAAATATATTATTATGAAAGAGAAGAAGTAGTATTACAGTATCCATTTTGTCATGACTTATTATTGCGTATCGCCGCAAATATTTAATTTAAAGTTTCCTTCAAATCACTGAGTCTAACACATTATCACACATTTTTTACATTGCATAGTTTGACAGTAATTATAGATCCCAATGTACGAGCCTTGCGGTATTCCTGATCACATCTTTATTGGGTAGCAATAAAAAAAATCTTTGAAACCAAAAGAAAGTGACGAAAAGAACAAGACTAATGGATTTCTGTAAATAACATAACAATAACAAGCCTTTGAAGTGTGGATTTGAGTGAATAACACCCAATAATAATATTTATAATATAATATGATATTATAACACGTCAATAACAACATGAACTCTGCGGAAAAGCAGCCAAATTTCTGACAAATTCCTCGCAATAATTCCGCAACAGGCACTGGGCACATCTTTTCTGTCGGTTTGGTGATTTCCTTGTGAATATAATATATTTGAATATGTGAACATCTGCAATTACTTTATTTTTTATATCGTATACTCCTTTAATCTTCAATGTAGGTTATATGTTGGTGACAAGCAGCCTTATTTACCATTGCGCATTGGTAAGTGAGACACTTAATTTTTAACATTGTGTACCTACCAAAAGTTTACCACTTATGCATGTCTTGAATTGTTATTTTCCCTTATAAACATGTTTAAGATTTGAATCGTCAACAACGTACTCCATCACATCCACTCCTCTAAGGAACTCATTTGTTTATAATTTTAGGTATTCTGTCATCTGGAATTCTTTCTAGGTAGCCATCCCATTACAGTATTTGGGACTTACAAATCTTACAATGGTTTCATCGTCAACTAAATTCTTGAATTATTCATAGCTACTGTTGTAACTCCCAGAATCTAGTGGCCTTCCCAAATGAGACACCAGAATAAACAAACAAAATATACGCATTACAATACCGATATGTAATGACCCCAGCAACTGCTCTCAGTTTGAAGGTAAAATTTTACCCGTTCAGTAGTCTTATCCCAGAGTAACAAGATTTATAAAAATACACGCCTTAGTGGACCATCGAATTTTAGGGGGTCTAGCACAATATAATAGATAACATTACAATATCGGATCGATAAGCGTAACTACCAACAATTTCATACCGATTTCCCGAGCACGGTCGCGCTTTTGATAGCCCAACCGATATTGATAATGCAATAAATAAGAAATAGATATATGCTGGCAGCACTGGAGGTATCGTCATTACATTTCAAAACGTCAATCGTTATACAATTACGTAAAAATATTAATAAATTGACAATGTTGATTTGAAATACTAACCGAAATATGCTTCCGCAGTCCGCATTTATATTTTGACACTAAAAGGGAGTTAATTAGTAAATAATATATTTATTCACTACTTGTTATGTAATGTAATGATAATCATAATTTCTCCAAGCCCGAACCAATGTAGCGTCATTCAAATTTAACTCGTCGTGTAAACGACTACTTTCAACTCCAAGAGTTTCGTTAGTTCGTCTCCGTTCGTTAATAAGCCAATAATTTTAAATAACGAAGGACATTATTAAAAAATATATGTGAATATTGAGAGTTAACCGAAGCTTATCTGATACTATGCTGCGATAACGCGTGATTTTATTATACTAGCTGTACCCCGCCACGCGTTGTTGTGGTTAAATCTGTCTGTGCAGTGACATCTATATGATATAGGTATATAAAAACACACGCGTATTCGAATGCAACGTTGTGTCAAAATTTCAAAGCAATCGGTGAAGAACTTTCGGAGATTTAAGATTTTGAACAAACGAACATTTACATTTTTATTTATATAAGATATAGATTATTGCAAATTATTACGATTCATTAATAACGTATATTTGCAGGTTGACAATTTTATACATTTAGAAAGCTCTGCTGTCGCGTAGGATAAATAACATGTTACATGCAAATCTTCAAGGACATAAAAGGACTCATGCAAATTGATCATGAGCAGTTAGTGGGAGTAACGGTTATCTTTAGGCTCCGAATTGCGGTAAATGCCTCCCTCTTCAATCAAATTATTTCTGGACTCCAAACAAAGGCCTAGTTCATTGATACGAAAATGAGACAAGGAGGAAATGATAGATTAATTATTATTTTTTTAAAGATTTTTTTGCAGTATCGCCCACGCGCAATATACAAATCAGTATTGATTTATTAGGAAGTGCTGGTCAGCCTTATTATGGATTGTTGCGTTGTGTGAATTTACTTTATGAATTATATTTTCTTATGTAGACCCCTTTTGCTTTCATAGTATATACTAATTCAACTGTACACATATCAACGCTGTAGAAATATCTATTTGATAGTCCGTTTGATAGATTCCCCTACAAACGGACTGCAATCTTCAAGCAAAGGTGGGAATGATATCCTCGTTCTACTGGTATTTCAATGTAAAATGATCCGAGGATCCCCTTCGACATCGGTGCATGGTCATAAAAAATCCGTCAGATCTATGTACACGGTTGACATTCGTCGCTAAAAACGGATCGTTTTTACGACTCATTCTCGAGTTCAACAGCACGGCTGTGTGACGATTTGCAGGCATCTGTGATTCCTCCCCCCTCAAAAAGAAACTCAACATGGCATCCCCAAAGATGACAAACGCCTTTAGGGAAATTATTTTCCTCAAAGAGTCCCGTGTGGAGTTAATGAAAAAAAAACTTTAAAAGTTTTCTACAATAAAATCTTCAACACGGAGTTCCACAAGGGTCCTATATTAGTACTGTACTGTATTCATTTCTCTAAAGTGAACTGTATAGTTAGATATTGTATGATTCATCAACTTTGACAATCAATATCATAATACCCTAACTAAAAAGCATTCGTTGAATCATTTGATGAATCTACTCCAATATCTGCATCATCTTTTCTTATCATAACTGAAAATCTCGTTCATCACGCAGTGATAATACCAACTGTAAATTTTAAACAAACTGTTTGTTCATCGAACCTTCAATAAATTACTTATTCCAAGGCTTGTGCACTTGTTCGCAGTTATGTCATGCATCTTAAATTCAAGTTTAAACGTCTTAGTACAGTAATTATTCGTTAGGTCATCATCATCACCATCTAGTAGATATCTACCTAAACACCGTTTGACAGATGTGTGGGCGCACTGTCAACTGTCATTAGACTTACGTAAACTGTTCTAAGCATAGACAGCTGTTTCGTATTTAAATTTGCATCAAACATGCGCATACATTAACTTTTGTTCGTGTGTCTATTTGATTATTTATGAAATTCTAGAATATTGATCGTGCTTACAATAACCCAATACTTAATATGTGTGGTAGATTCTAAAACTAAATTGATTCACTTGCCGCCAAGTAATTCTGACGTAAAAATGTTACTTTCCCATTTATTTAATAACAAATGAAGAACGAAATAGACAAAATGTTAATTTGTTTTATTTGTTAACTGTAAAATGATTTTTGCAAAGCCCCACGGCCCATGATGAATATTAATTTGAGAACTGAAATTTTTTAATTCTAGATAAAAAAAATGCAAATTTCATGACGCCAGAACTCATCAATCCAGAGTTTCTACTACTTATAAGCACAGACTTTCTTCAACGTACACTGAGAAAAATTAGTATTGCGAATCTCTTCAATTCATTGGTAATCCGGTTAAGAACAGGATTGCAGGCCATTACCTAATAAACTTTTAGTAAATTTCTTATATATCGGAACACGTGTTCATGCACTTGATAATATATAATGTCGAAATGCGAAAATATTTGTATATTTGTGAACACATCCGACATCGTGATAATATATTCGTCATTAAATAAAAGTTTATCAGGAAACCTATTAATTTATTCGTTAAGGCCTGCAATCCCGTTTTTAACTGGATTACGAATGATTTGAAGAGACTCCTAATAAATTAGTTAGTGTCCACTTAAAAAAAAACTTAAAATTATTAATAATTAATGAATTAGAAAAATATCTGGCTTCAAAGTTTTCATTCAAATACATCATTTCCGTTTACACATACCTAATCTATATTGTTTTCAGTGACTCATTGATGTTTTCAAATCGAGTTCAAATGAAAGATATCGTCATTCGGTTGATTCACGTCAACAAGACTTATTGATTTATGCAGAATACTGTCGATGAGTCCCTACCCACAAAAGTAAACCATCCTTTGAATCGAAACAGGATAGAACTCCAGCTATCACAGTTATGTTAAAAATAGATGTCTGATATTAAATTTGCGAAGGATATATAATAGAGAGGTATCAGAGATGATTCACAAAAATACCAAGAGATTTGAAAGACCGACAATATAAAGATTGACTTAAGGAACTAAGATGAAACATTAAAAGAAAGAAGGAAAAGGGGTGACTTGATTTAATTCACAAAAATACCAAGAGATTTCAAAGACCAGCAATATAAAGATAGACTCAAGGAACTAAAATTAAATATTAAAAGAAAGAAGGAAAAGGGATGACTTGATTTAGACTTTCAAAATTTGCATTAGTATTCAAGAAATCTTCACCACCAACAGAGATATAAACTTCCGTGGACACTCGAAAAATATTAACAAAACATCTTTTGCATCCAATCCTGGGAAACACTTCCTTGCAAATAAAGTGCTTGGTGGAAGCATGGAACCAACTTCCACAACATGTCATCATATGCTACAATTATAAATCAATGTAAAGCTCGATTGGATTCTCGTTTGGAGAGAAGAAATGATCGACTTATATAAAAAAATTAAATGCTACCTGCTGATTAATTAATAATATAATAACAAATAATTGATTCAGTCATCTCATAGTGTTAGGTACTCTCATGTACCGTCCTACCTATTTGTTGATGGCACATTATTTTTTACTCTATTTTCTTATTTTCTTCACTATTCTCTCGGTCCATGGCTTCCTTTCAAAATAGAGTGGTGTATACCCTCAGTATCACCCTGTTGAATGACCACCATTCAGAATCGAGACGTTGCTTGCTGTTTAAGCTCATGTTTTGGTGATCAAATCGGAATAGCCAGATACTTCTCAACCTCCCTCCAGTTTCACAACATACCCCAATGGAGGGTGCCATAGTCTCGCTGGCTCCAGACGGTTGGGAGCACTTGGAACTCTTGTAAGAAACACATAAGAAAAAATATATTCTTATGTTTCTAGAAGCAGTAAACAAATGACCTCACATATCAAAGATATTGAGAAAACATTTTAATGGCCGACATATCAAACATGATGCATTTTCCTTGTTTGCATTTTTAATTCCGTGTCTTGTTTGTCTGTGTCCAGTGGGAGAGTGGTACAGTTACCGGTGGCCACCTCAGGTCCTGGGCTCTCTCTCTGCTTGCCCACGCGGGCAGGACGCCGGCTGTTGAGGCGGCAGGTCCTTTTTTGGGAGCGGTCACGTCATTGGGGTCGGGTAAACATGCAATGGGGAGACGCCAATTAAAAAATATCTCATGCTCGAGCTATTTTTAAATATGTACTTAACTGTGATTCTGCCGCTGAAAGCTGCGTTGTAACAGCAGATTTTTATACATTTTTTAATATACAAATCCAATGTGCAATGTACGTCTCAATGAAGTGGCGGCTCGTGACTTTGAGTCTGATAAAGTGCTATGTATGAAAAATTCGATTCTCAGATTGGCCGTTCCGATTTCCTGTAAATCTTCATTCAAAAGAAAAAAAGAAGATTTTTTGCTGCCCAAAGTGAAGTTTTCAGCTTTTGATGTTTTTGAAAAACAAATTTTTGGAAACCTACCGAATTTTTTGAATACCTACCGAGTTTTTGAAAACTTTTTGACACAATTGCTCTTGAAGAGACCCATGTTGTGGGAGGGTGTAAATCGTTCCACAGCCGAGGTATTGAACTCGAAAACGAGCCGTAGAAGCGATCCGTTCTCTTGGGACAAATGTCAACGGTGTACATAAGTATTAAATATATATTGTCAAATTCATTCATATCGTCCAAATATTATCAAATACATCCAAATCGTCCAAATATTGACAAATACATCCAAATCGTCCAAATATTATCAAATACATCCAAATACATCCAAATATTGTCAAATACATCCAAATCGTTCAAATATTGTCAAATACATCCAAATCGTCCAAATATTATCAAATACATCCAAATCGTCCAAATATTGACAAATACATCCAAATCGTCCAAATATTATCAAATACATCCAAATATTATCAAATACATCCAAATACATCCAAATACATCCAAATATTGACAAATACATCCAAATCGTTCAAATATTGTCAAATACATCCAAATCGTCCAAATATTATCAAATACATCCAAATCGTCCAAATATTGTCAAATACATCCAAATCGTCCAAACACTGTCAAATACGTCCATATCGTCCAAATATGCGTTACCAAGACTGTGTAAGCTTTGTGTTGGAGATACCTTTGCAAATTGCAAGCTGAAGTTGAAAAGAGATGTACACTCTTGGTGAAAACTTATTAACAAATTTCATAACGCAGGAACTCATACATAGCTTTTATAACTACTTGAAACATGGCTTCCGTGGTCGAGGGGTTAGGCTCTCGACTTACAATTCGGCAGTAAATTTAACTTAATTATTTTGTTTTATTTCACAATTTAATTTTATTTAAAAATAAAACATACCTAGTAGAAATATTCGCGGTACGTTCCAGAGTGGAAGATACTCTCAGTAATTGAAACGTTGCTTTAAATAGTGCCAGCCTTGTTTTGCGACAGGATCTGAATAGCCAGGTACTTTCCCATCTTCCTCTTCCCCACCTCCTTCCTCTCCCTACTACCTTCAGCCTCACAACATACCCCTATGCCATAATCTCACAGGTTCCAGTTGGGATTTAAAATACTGAGTTTCTGCTTCACAGTTTTTAAAGCAAATTGTGGACAAACTGATGAACATGTTATGTTATATTAATAATCATAAATGGATCATAGTACACTATATAAATTATTTTAATGACAATATTATGTACTTTAGTCACGACATAAGTCAGTGCCTCGGTTACCAGAGCAGAAAGGTAATGTGAAGTTTATGTGTGAGGTTAGTAGGCAGTGTTAGTATTCTGTCGCTTGTTGTCGCGCAACTATGCAGGAGTACTTACAATGAATACAGTGTCTTTACAACCGTTGATAGTCATTTGAATTATACCGTAAGTAACTTGTGAGAATGTTTGAGAATCGTTATGAAGTCACGATCTTTATACTCCAGTTACAAATTATTTACAACAGTTTTTCAACATGCCATTACACTCTCTTGAAATCAAATTCTCTGATTTATCAAGAACGATTTCGCCCTTCCAAATTTTTTTCCAGTCTTTGTACCGTTCAAACCTTTTCCACGTGGTCTATCCAAGTCTTCCTCGATTTTCTTCTGGGTAGCTTCCACTGGAACAACGATTTGGTCCTGATTATCGGTATTCTATTACCTTGCATTTTTACAAGATGCCCAGTCAATTGCAGTCTTTAAGACTTACATAGTCTTACAATGTTTTTATTTTCCAATTTGGAAGGCGAGTATGGGTACTACTGCAGCCTCAAGGACCACTTATTGGATAATCAACACCTCTGTCATAGGTCACCACATGTGGTATCTGTCGACCCATCGCATTCCAACGCGGTGGGAGGGATGTATCCATGTGTCACTCCTGGACAAAGTCCCTCAAATTCCTTTCCGCCACTCAAACCCTTTTTCTTCCCAGAACTTCCTCTTCATTATTTATTTAAAGAGACCCTTCACACTAATCCTAAATCCTGTGTGGAGTTAATGTAAAAAAGCTCAATTGGAATCTTGAGTTCATGATCCATTTTTACCTCCGTGAATCCTTTTCTTGCACGGGTTCTAAAGTCTCACAATCATTGGAAACCAATGTTTTATTGCCTGTGTTCGGGCTGTGTTCAATAATTTAATCCCTACCTTGCCGTCCAGTTACCTTGTTGTCACCAGAAGACGGGAAGTACCACCATTACAATTTCTGCACCACCTTTATTAGGTTGCTATCCGGGTTAAGTGCTGGCAGAAAGAGGGAATATTGAGGACACCAGGATCAAAGATAGGACTTTGATCATTCTGGTGGCATCCTCTCATAGAACCATTTCGTTCCCCTTTCAATATTCTATATTTTTGGAAGAAACTTGCGGCCGGAAATATTTCCGCTATACCTCTTTCCAAGAGCTATTGAACTTTTGCTTATTTTACGCTGTAGTGTCAACAAAAATGGCACAACACCAATGTCTAATTTAATTCTGCTTTATCCATTTCCCTTTTCCTTATTATTGCAATGTCTGCTTAATGTATCGATTAACGTCTCGCCAAATTGAGAAAATCGTAGGAGATAAGCAGAAGAAGTGGGCAGGAAGATATTAAAATATTGGGAACAACAACAGTTACTTTATCGGAGACTTTGACATAGTATTTTGGAAGCTTCTTTATACCTGGAATCGTCTTGATTAGCTTAACAAGTGGGTAGTTTTCGTCCTGAACGGTGCATTCATACTATATGCCTTATGTCCCCGCATTTCACACGAAATACTAAAATGTTAGCGCTGGCGTCATTTTGCACGAAAGATGACGAAAACAAGTTATCGATATTCTCGACCCACGAATGGAAGCTTCCAATGCGTTTTTAAACAGAGTCGGACAGGTAATAGACACAAATGTTTTATTCAGTGATAATATATTTTTTTGCTGGACATTAGATGATTCAGCTTCTCTTTTACTCATTCTGGATTAGGTGGCAAAAATTAATAAAATTGATTTATAAAATACAAAATAATGCTCTGTAAAGGATGTTTTTTGTATAACAGAAAGAAATTGATTGCATAGTGGTTGAAGACAGCTTGTGGCAGCAACTCATCTCCACTTAAATTTCAACAAATAATATTCTCTTCAGTTCTAGAAAAGCCTTGTCAATCTTGTCTCCAAGACAAAATCCCGTGAAAGTGCAGGATTGGAAGATGTTTTTCGATTGCTCATCTTCCAAGAATGAAGATTCCAGTTTGTTAAATTTAACGATGATCAGCAAAAAGGATACCCACTGCTTTGGACTGTTGAACAAGGAATGATTTCTGCTTTGATTTGAACTCCTCTCAGGTTTTGTGATTCGATCGCCGGTATGACAAACGATGTGTCCCCAATAAAATACATGGTTGGCAATCTAAACAATGCATAAATTTTTAATGCGTTAATACTGCAGGTGCCACACACCGAAAATATAAATATAAAATAAGTAGAACGATCCACACAAATTGTTACAAATCCTTTATATAACACGTCCTTTACTGTTCCATACTCTTTCTTTCTGTTTCGTGTCGATGTCTCTTCTGTTAATTCCTAAAGGATCACTTGCATATCTTTAGTAAGTATCTCATTAATCATATTTTTTTACTTTAACGTCAATAAATTGTTTTATTGAAAACATCTTGATGAATACGGTTTAAATTCATCTCGTTGTGGTTTTTTATGTGAATCGCCAACTGGGGTATGTTGTGAGGCTGAAAGTAGTAAGGAGGGGAAGGAGATAGACATTAGGAAGGTGGGGAAGTACCCGGCTATTCAGATCTGGTCACCAAGCACAGCTAAAAGCCATTTCAAGTAACTTTTCAATTACGAATGGTGATCTACTCATGGATACCGAGAGTATCTTCCACTCTGGAAGGTGCTGTAAATACACTTTAAATTATTTTAATTTATTAAAATTTGCAATAACACAAACGCGAGAGCCTTACCTGGTGCTTACATTTAAAACTTTTCTCATTTTTCTGTACAACATTTACCGTGATACCTAAACTTAACATGTCCACACAAAGAAAAATGACTATTTTTAATTCTCTAGGAACCTCTTTAATTTATTAGTAATTCCGGTTAATAACTGGATTGCAGGCTTTACGAATGAATTAAAAGGTTTCCTGATAAACTTTTTGGACCTACATTACAAATATATTATCATGATGTCGGAATACCTTAGTGAAAATCCAAGTATTTTTGCACCATAACAAAAATTCTTAAATCGATGAAACATTCATAAATTGATGTTTCATTAATGAGGCCTGTTAATTTATCCTAAGGATAAAAATCGATTTCTCTCCGTGTATCTAGATATTTTTAGTTATTTTTATGAATTAAAATTAATACCTCCCTGTTCTGGCACCAAACATAACTTGTAAAGATATGAATCAAACGTTAATAACACTCCAAGCTGCGATTTAGGCAGAATGGCAATTGTTTCTAGCCGTTTAAATGCTAAGCCCAAAACTGACTAAATGTATAACGTATTTTAAAACGATCATCAGAATGAAGTCATCTGGGTTAGGTTGGGTTACGTGAGACATTAAAGAAACAATACAAAGAAAATGAACAAAACTAATATCAAAAATATTAGAAATTTGTGATAAACGGTGTGGATAAAAGGTATTATCACAGCCAAAAGTGTTATCATGATTAATTTCTGGGTTTTTATACCGTGTTGCTCTTTCTCCTTCTTTATCCAATCGGACAAGATATATTATGTAGGCCAGAGAGGACGGATCATCTCCAAAAGGATCTCAGAACACTTTCGATCGCGCAAACTCGGCCATCCGGACAAATCGGCAATTGTCGCCATTACTTTGAATTTATTCATTAAGTCATGGGAAGACCTAATACGCATCGAGCAAGCCTAATCACGGAGGATATGGAATTCCTCAAAAACTCAATTAATATAATTAATAGGGACGACGAGGATTTATAGTTCTTGGTATGCATGGTGGAGAAATTGTTTGCATTCCGGCAATTTTTATAAAAATCGGTATTTGTGTCTTTATGTGTATTTTCTAATCAAACGAAACATAAATATTATAACGTGCATTTTGGGAACTAATTTCCTTAACCCAGTTGCCTCAGTTTGAGTAATTCTTTTATTAAAACCGAATTTTCGCCCACCACTCTGATTATCAAGAAAACTGAACAGAGCTCTTTATATATTTGTCTGAATATCCAGGTACTTTCCTAACCTTCCTCCCCACTTCCTCCAATCTTGCAAGATTCCCCAGATTAGTACATAATGCAGCAGTCCCACGTCCCACTGGTTCCGAGCAATTGGGACTCGTGTTCGGTAATCACAAGTCTAAAAATCTACATATTTTGGTGCACTCCCATCGGCGTTTGGCTATCATCGGGGCAATCTTTCCTATGCAGCTTTTAACAGGAACAATCTACGTGATAGTCATCATCACAGCGCTACATTCTAGAGTGCAATTTGGCCTCCTCCTCAAATATTCTCCATTAGCTGCGGTTCTACACAGCCAATCCACCTCTTCCTCGGTATGTCTCTGGGTCATTTCTACTGGGGCACCCTCTTGACCAAAACTTTTGGCTTCCTATCATCTGGCATTCTTTACACGTAACCAGCCCATAGCCTATTGTTAGACCTATACAAAACCTCAGAATTGTCTCATGATCTATTAGGTTTTCAAGTTCTTGATTAAGATCCATTTTCTAAGCTAGGTTCAAATAATTCAAGAACTGTTAGCTCGGTCTCATCATTTTGCGTCAGGCACAATCCGCACAATTCCCCACAACCGTTGGTAACTAATGATATGACTTTCGTTTTATAAATGAGCAGTTTGGTTATTTTGCAAAGTGTTTTCGACCTCAGTTCTCCCTTACAGGTCTTGTATCATCTTCTTCCAGCAAGTAAACGGATTTTTAGCTTTTCGATAGTCTTATTCAGTTTATTTGCTTATCATCTATATTTTTTAAGCCACGAAACGTCTGTCTGTAACTACGTCTTCCCTGGATTATCAGTTGGGTATAATCTCGCATTTGTCGCTCGAACAAAGATATTGTCTACATATTACTACAATGATTTTATATAATATAAACAATTTGTAACAAAATCGGATAACATCTGGAGTCTGTAACGTAGTTTTATTGGCATTTTATTCAAATGGAAAGATCGTTTATTGCTGATGCTATTTGTTTGATAATTCTTAGAATCCATTATTGGCACAAGGTCAACGGCTTGTCGCCAAATTTATGCTGAAATGATATTACAAGAATCATTTTATTATGATCTTGGTGTGTTTTTATTCAGAAGGTGGTAAAAAAATTCTTATCAAGGATTTGTAATATTGTCAAGGAAATTTTAAATCTAATGTTTTTTTTTGTTCTGATATCAGCATTGTTTTGCTACAAGTTATTATTATCTGTTTAATCGGTCAAGACAACCAAAAATACTCAGTTAAAAAATTCTCTCTAAAAAATTCAATTTAAAGTCAAAGGGCTTGAGACCTCAGGTGATTATTATTCATACTGAAATGCTTGCCCTAACACAACACGGTGTCACTTTTACATGCGTAAACACACATTTCACCACAATGTACACATCTGCCCTGATGATGAACACTCTAACGATGTCCGAAACGTTGACCAAAGAAGAAGCAACATAATTAGTAATATTATCATTTATTTTTAAAAAAATCGATTCAAAATTATATTCTGTATATGCATAATCGAACATAGCGAGCGATATAATATATACAACAACTCGAGCGATTAGCATTCGGTTTTCGATTCGACCATTCGATTTAAATAATATCATACCTCCAAATGTTAATACGGAAACATAATAACTGCTTACTGTGGTTTAAATGTAGCCAATGAATCCAGCTAGATCCATAGTCATCGCTCGGATACTCAATACTCAATCAGAGTAACAGAAATACAAAGTATGTGGCAGGTATCTCTAAGTATGAACTGAAATTGTGTAAAGAAGTATGTCACATTTGTCAATAACACCGACTTCGCGCTAACTCTACCGAAGTATCGATGACTTCACCGGTTTCACAGTATTACGTTGCTACCACAGAATCGTACTATCAGTACCAGTTATGATTTAATGCAATCATTTTTAACCGCTCGGGCCTCTGGCATATTGTCCATTATATTTCTTAAAGACGCAGTCAGAAGTCGGAGAATTGCAATAAAATCCATATAATTGGAATATTTCTGAATGCATCTGAAAACTAAAATTATTGCAATTTATTATTGCAATGCGTGACAGCTGTTTCACCTTCCGGAGTGTGGTGAAGTCACTTACAGACGTTCTGTTGTGTAATTATTGCAATGCGTGACAGCTTTTTCACCTTCCAGAGTGTGGTGAAGTCACTTACAGACGTTCTGTTGTGTAATTATTGCAATGCGTGACAGCTGTTTCACCTTCCGGAGTGTGGTGAAGTCACTTACAGACGTTCTGTTGTGTAATTATTGCAATGCGTGACAGCTGTTTCATCTTCCGGAGGCATTATCAAACTGTGGTGAAGTTACTTAAAGACGTTCGGTTGTGTAATTATTGCAATGCGTGACAACTGTTTCACCTTCCGGAAGCATTATCAAACTGTGGTGAAGTTACTTACAGACGTTCTGTTGTGTAATTATTGCAATTCGCAACAGCTGTTTCACCTTTCGGAGACATTATCAAACTGTGGTGAAGTCACTTATAGACGTTCTGTTGTGTAATTATTGCAATGCGTGACAGCTGTTTCACCTTCCGGAGACATTATCAAACTGTGGTGAAGTCACTTATGGACGTTCATTGACATCATTACAGACAGGTAAATCTGTCACTATTAATAAAACCTGTTTCGGGTTATTTTATTTGATTTATTCATACTTAATAATAAATAAATAAAAACTGTCGGACTAAAAGTGTTACCCGTCGATTATTTAACACCCTCTTTCGTTCAGTATTGGACATTATAACGACGCAATCAATTTTATTATCAGTTAATAGTTCTAAATAAAGTGTCGTGGGGAGTGCAAAATTAATGCTCAGTCGTAAAAACTGATTTTATCAGTAACTCTATGAACGTAAGCAGTTAATTTTCCAGAATATATTACAGCAATGATCAGGACGCTGTTTTTGATGCAAATATGTTTCTTTTTATCTTCGGCAGGGGTTTTTAACAAACAAACAGTTTGCAAATTAGTTACTTGGAGCAGGTGGATGAGTTTGTGTATTTAAGAAATATGTTTAAAAGAGATGCAAAGGCTGACAGAGATATTGAAATAAAACTAAATGCAGGAAACTCTATTAATGGAGGACTGAACCCGGTTGGCGCTAACAAAAACTGTCCAAAGTAGGCGAAGCTAGCAGTCCACAATGGAATGCTGATACCTAACCTGATGTATGGAAGTGAAGCATGGAACTGGCAGAGGAAGAATAAAAGTAGACTGAATGCTGTAGAAATTAGATTCCTGGTGGTAAAACTATGTATGATCGTGTAAGAAATGTGGAGATTTGCAAAGAATGCGAGGATGATGTAAGCGTAATTAGTGAGAAAGGGACGCTTAGATGGTTTGGGCATGTAGAGCGTATGAATAAATATGACGCGAATTAGAATGGTAGAAGAAATTGTGGTTTCTCCTTGTCGGAAATTAATAATCGAATCGGTGGTAAAAATAAAAGCAATTTGTCGAAGGTTTTCATTTTAACCCCTCCAGTGTTTGAAGGTCATATATGACCGGGTGTCAATATTTTATAAAAGTATTTTTATCTTTTTTTCTATCATGCGGAAATACCTAACTTTTTTAACGTTAGAAAAACAAATAATAATTGTTTCCAGTTTGCTTCAAATATTTACACTGGAATCCATTAATAAGATCGTAAAAATAGCCTAAATGAAAAATACATGTTTCGCGCCGCTATCGTAACAATATGTTCAACTTTAAAATTTATTTTTATTATACGAACGACATAAAAGTGAACTTAAAGTTTTCTTACAAATTCCCCAAACAAAACGAATGTGTTTTCGAAATATCGACTTCTCTCAATTTTGCTATGATTGGAGTAAAAGATTCAGTAAAATGTGGTTAGCGTATTTGTCAACATTTTCACATTTGATATTGCAATGTTTTTTAAATGCGTACAGCGGAAAGATTATTTTATCTAGTTTCTAAAACAGTATTTTTTACAAAAATTAAAAAATAAGATGTATTTGAAACACACAGAAAACATTGCAAACTGAATCGTAGATCGTCTGTTAGCGATTTCATCACAATTTTATAATGCCTCCGGAAGGTGACACAGCTGCCACGCGATGCAATAATTACACAGCAGAACTTATTTAAAAAAAAAACCTTTAACACTTTTTGAAAATTTTTTCGGTTCTGTAAACATATAGCTATTACTCGTAGAGTCAATTTTTTCGCTTTTTGAAACAGCTCAAAGGGTCTCATAGAAATCGTTGTATGAACATGACTGTTTTATCATCTAAACGATGTCAGAGAGAGAAAACACTACACTATATTTTCAAATCTAGATTTTAACTATAGAAGAACACAAATTAATCAAATAAAATTTAATTGACCACGCCGAGATTAGAACCTGCAACCTCCAGCTTACTAGTCGAGAGTCTCACGACCACGGACGTCGTCAAAAGAGATACAAAAATCATTACTTAATATTTAATGTTGTATTAAATAATATCGTCTAATACCCGACACAAGCTCGTTGCAATTAAATAATATCGTCTAATTCTCCACATAGGTTTGTTGTAATCAAATAATATCGTCTAATTCCCCATACAGGTTCGTTGTAATCAAATAATATCGTCTAATACCCGACACAAGTTTGTTTTAATCAATTAACATCGTCTAATACCCGACACAAGTTCGTTGTAATTAAATAATATCATCTAATACCCGACACAAGTTCGTTGTAATCAAATAATATTGTCTAATACCCGACACAAGTTCGTTGTAATTAAATAATATCATCTAATACCCGACACTAGTTCGTTGTAATCAAATAATATCGTCTAATACCCGACACAAGCTCGTTGCAATTAAATAATATCGTCTAATTCTCCACATAGGTTTGTTGTAATCAAATAATATCGTCTAATTCCCCATACAGGTTCGTTGTAATCAAATAATATCGTCTAATACCCGACACAAGTTTGTTTTAATCAATTAACATCGTCTAATACCCGACACAAGTTCGTTGTAATTAAATAATATCATCTAATACCCGACACAAGTTTGTTTTAATCAAATAATATCGTCTAATACCCGACACAAGTTCGTTGAGCCTTCCTTAATTAATTAATGAAACCTAACTCAGTTTGAACTGTACTTGTCAGGCAAGTTTTTTTTTCATTAAATATATCGAATCGATGTAAGCGTTGAAAAATTAATATAACCTGTAACCCATTAAACATCAACATAACTAATGGGAAGCCATCGATTAGGTAGCCAAGTTTTTTAAAGTCAACAGTTTCATCGACCTCAAATTGTATCAAAAAACATATATATTAGCGTTGCTGGAGATTATGAATGGTTTGGTGTAGTTTTAGGTTGTGAATTCTAGTGCACTTGAAAACTGGGTCTAGTTTTAATGTGGAAATAATATTTTACTAAAGAATTGAATATTTTCATTTTTGTAAGTTTTTTCATTTGATCGTGCCTCGTCTTCCTCATAACGCGATAACGCGTTAACCCTTCCTCTGGCGTCCCTGACTTATTCTACCATTCAAACCACACTCCGGACACTAATAAGAACCACTAACAAGTCCAGTAATTTCCGAGCCACAATTATGGTAAAAGAATGAAGCAACCGCGAACTGCGCGAAAATAAATACAATTTTGATGTGCATGCAGGAACAACCGCTTTAGTAAGCAAATAATTAAACAGATGGCACTAAATTCCTTACTCCAAAGATCACCTTCGTGAAAATATTAATTAGTGACGTGAGAATGAATTGCAAATAAAAACACAGTAATTTTCCTTGTGCCTCTCAAAGGTTGTATTCAAGAAAATATCGTCTCCTTTGTCAATGAGATGCCGTCAAAAATTTACAGGAATGTCTTTGAATAATTATGAAGTTCGGATAATTAGGCATACATTGTGTACTAGTAGGAACCAACCTCTTAGGGTCAAAGAAACTTGTCTTGCGTTTGCGATTTATTAAAGAGAAGTTTAAGAGGAACGGTTTTTATACAAAACTTTTTCCGTAAGTTTCTCAGTTTGTCTGTTGGCCCTAAAACCACTGCTGCTTTCTTTTTCTTGATTATGAGGTTTGTTTTGGTTTTGTAGTCCTGTGACTACTTCTTCATTCTGTGTCGGTCTTAGAATATGTAGCTTTCTTATTTGGAGTGTAATGAAAATTATTCTGGATTTTCCTGGTGTCCCTATGTTCTGATGTTATCTCGATTATGATGATGCCTTTTCTTGACGTCTGGTCTTGTTTTTCTTTTTCTTTTTTACAGTGTCGTCGCAACTCTGTTATCCTGTATCAATCTAAACGTGTGTAGCTTTCAAATTGTATCAAAGATAATTTTGTTACTCTTTCTCAACTCCTTGAAAGTTTCGAAGCAATTCCTTCATTCTGTATTGGTCTTAGCGTGCCTTGCTTTTGGGAGGAGGGTTTTGGTCAGTATAATGGACTCGGGTTTTATTGTTCCCTTAATGTGATGGTGCCATTGTGTTGCATAGCCTATCGGGTGTGTGTTGGCCACTGAAACAGCCTTGTTTTAACTAACCGCGTTGTGTTTTGTTGTTCCAGCCCCTGTGAGGCCGTCGGCCCCGGCCAGCCCTCCCGTGCGCCGCCAGTCGCTGGGCGGGCTGAGCAAGCAACAGCTGGCCCGGGAGGCCGAGCGGGTCCTGCTACAAGCCAGTAGGGCTACCTGCCACTCCACTGATGCTGGCTTGCCTCCGGACAGGTTTCATTCGCTGCCGGTCAGGGGGTAAGATACACACATTATACAGCAATTCTGCTTACTTCGATCTTTCTTCACTTCGCCAGTGTTAATAATTAAACATTGTACCTAATATAAATTCATTTGCATATTTGGGCCCCTTTTAACCGTTAACGCATACTTTATCCTACCAGATGCGCCAATTGTGGTGATTGTTTGTCTTGGCCAGGTCGCGGATACCAAACCGGCGTGCACAAGTAAATTTTATTTGATTAATTTGTGTTATTTGACAATTTATTCATTTAAAGAAATATATTTAAATTAAAAAAAAACTGTTGTTTTGTGGAGAATAATAATTCTTAGGTAGTGCTGATACAATTCGTAAGACTATAAGAAGTTGCACGCTGGAAGGCGGTGATAAAGAAGACGGTACACAACAGGCATATTCTTTTATTAGCATACCCACTATCATGCTGTCTCATTCGTAATTGTAGTGTTGACGAAGAGTTATGGTTTCAATACCGCTCAACAGATATCGGTAGAGTGCGTAGATTCAACTTATTGATATTTAGTTTTAAGATATTTCCAAAGGTGGCAGTAGTAACGCCACATGATAAAGGCAACATATCGGCTCTACCCGAATGGTTACGAGTACAGCCGATGCTAGCCGATCTCCAGGCCAGCAGCTCAGTATGAGTTTCTTCCCTCGCCAAAATAACTCACTCCTATAGAACGGACTTGTGTCCCGCTAGATATTCATTGCAATTATCTCACGATAATAAAGAAACTTCTAATCCTACACGGACCGAAATACTTATTGTAAACTCCCGATCATCAAGTGTATTCCTATTCAAGAAGAATTCCAGATGTCCCTTTCATACATTTAGACATACTTCCGCTTGCAATCGCTAAAGAGTTACACAGATACGAGTATGCTGTGGGTGTATCCGGAAATAAGGTTAATTTTATCTAACTTCAAGGGAAATAGAGAAAATATGTTTAAAAAACGAAATTTTCAAACATGAGCAGTTTTCATTGACCTGCCTAAAGAGAAGGTGCTGAAAGATCTTATGTAAACTGACGAAATCAGTTTTCTTTCAAACAGTACCTATAGGTCATATTTCTGGGCATTTTATGTTCAATGTCTTTAATGCCTATTTGATTTTCCTACAACCCAATGAAAGAGAATAACAGAAACTCTGTCACCCCAGCACAACTATACAAGTTCCGTGCTACAAACTGGGTGATGTAAATAAGAGTTTTATTAACGCTTTTAATTTAATGGAAAAAAACTAACGGAACTTACTGCACATTCCCTCGAGGTGTCCCAATATTTTTATTTTACCAAAAACCTTAAAGCCTTGTAACAAATTTGTCCCAATAATGTCGAATTAATGTAATTAATGAATGGAGATAAGAGTTAATGTTTATTTCTTATGTTTGTGCCCTCTATTTTCAGACGTCGTCGCAACAGACCTACCCTCGATATCAATTTAGGCCCTCCGAGAAGAAGAAGTGAAGAACTCGGGGTCACTTCAACATTCCCAGTTGAGAACCTCAAGTCTTCATTGGGGAGGTCCACCGGCGATGTGAGCACGAAAAAACCTAAGAAATTGCAAAAGAATTCACTGTTGAACCTTTTCAAAAAGACAGAAAGAGAGGATCCGGTTTCCTCTCAGTCCCAGGGAACTAAGAAATCTAACATCACAGTCAAGAGGAGTAAAAGTGACGTAAGTGATCTCAAGTCAACAACACAGAGGCCGATCAGGAAGAGAACAGGAAGCGAATCAGAAGAGTATCTCAATTCTGTCATTGGTAAAAAGACTCAGCTATCGCCAATAATAGAAATCAATCAGGCGGACGACTATTTCAAGTCACCTGAATCTAGGCTTCCAAATTCTCAGGGGGGAGATAAGGAAAGGATTGAAGCTAAATCGACAAACGTTAAGAGAAGTCCTACAAGAGCAGTGGTTGCTGCTTCTTCTGATTATAAAGTTAACCCTGTCGAAAAACCACCTCGAATCAAAGAACCAAAACCTCCAGCGAGGCCTAAAAGGGCTAAAACTCTCACCGGCAAAGACGAACCATTCGTCCAAGCGCGGAAATCCATCAACCCATTTAGTACACTTCCGAAGTCTAATTCTAGAAAAAAAATTATCGTAGATGAAATAGAAGTTAAGAATAAGGAAATAAAATCCAAAGATATCAAAAAATCTATCAAGGAAACTATTAGCTTGCTAGAAAACAAGCCACAATCGGATAAGTCCCCAGATATGATTCATAGTAGCCAGAAACCACCAGAAAGACTCCCACTTACCAAAGGACAAACAGTTGACAGCATGGTCAGATTCTTGAACAAAGATAAGTTTTCTCCCCCTCCAAAGGCAAATCTTCTTTCTCCAACACATGGTGCAGCGCATAACAACAATCAACCCTTTTCTTACACTAAGCCGAGCGTCAGTCCCGATCCCAACTTGTATATGAGATCTCTCAGTCCAGAGAGAATACCGTCACCAGTCAACAAATCAGTCCCAGAAAGTCCACAGGGTATTATTTACGCCCAAGTCGTTTGTGGAAGCGGTGAAAACGGTGAAAAAGCCGGCATGAAGTCAACCGTGCATACGACCGTGAAGCCGGGAAGGCAGCGAGGACAAAATTCAGACGAAGACGAGGGATTAGGGTATGAAGAAAGCAGAGTGCAGTCTTCTTACTCGCGTGATCAAACTGACTTTTCGTACAGTGGCCAGAAGATAGGTGATGATCCATACAGACATTTAGAAGACTTCATAACGGAAACCGATAGTCCTATTACTCCGAGATTCAAGGAGTTCAAGCAAAGATCGTTTTTGGACAAGGAGCCTGACTACGCAAACGAATATCCACTCGAAGACGCTAACGCAGAAAATCAGCGATATCTCGATTACGAGAGAACTCGCGGTAGGGCAGACGGAATGGACGCCAGAAAAAGAGACAGCTCAGCAGAGCAAGATGATTTGAAATACAACAGTAAGAAGGCTGAACTAAGTCACCGGAGGGAACTTTTGGAGTCGAGGCTAAATGCGAGAAAAAACAGGGATCAAACTAGTCCGGGAAATGTTAGCACGAGATACACTCCTGAAAAGGAGTTCGAAATTGAGGATGCAAACCCCGTAGAAGCAACTAAAAGATACGTTTCCGAAATGACCAAATATTACAGAGATGATGGAAATGTGAAATCTGGTTACACAGATGAATATACTTTAAACACAAGCAGGGACAAGGATGGAACCTTGAGGAAAACCGAGCACAGTTCTAAGTCAAAATTCAATCCGGAGACCTCCCGGTTTGAACCCCTTCTGGGTGAAGAAATAGACAGGCGTGAGTTTATTGACAGGCGTCTAGCGGAAGAGCCTTCGGCAGCAAAATATTTCGCCCCTCCAAAACCCGCGAGGCATTTCCCTCCTGAACCAGAATACGAACCTCCGAGCCTCGACTCTCAAGCCAGTGGGCCTAGGTATTCACCCGACATCAAAAAGTACAAATCCAGAACCACTCGAACTGGCTCTAGTCAGGATGGGCTCAACACCCACTCGAGATACACCAGCTCCAAATATAAACAGGAAAAATTTGGAAACAGCAAAGACCACTACGCGTCTAACCCAGAAATAGTCAAAAGAGGAAAAAGCAATTTAGAAGAACAGTACGACCCAGAGAGGCCAGAAACCTTCCACAATTCCCTGAGGAGAAACAAGCAAAACGCTAGTGATAAGCATTTCAAAAATCAATTAGATTACTCTGAGCAAACCAGCTCACGGTCCCTGAGGCAACACGATTCAGAGGAGAGGCGGGACTTGGGCTACGGGGGAGAGACCTCCGGACCAGAGTCTTCGAGAAGCAGATACGAAAACGACCGGGATCGCGACAACAAGTTCGCCGATTCTGGAATCGAAAACGATTACAGAAAAGACTCGAATGGAGACATCAATTCTAGAAGAGCTGTTTCGTCTTCTAAGGGAGTTAGAAGTCGGGGAGATTTGAGGAACGAGAGCGAAGATGAAGGATTCGCTTCCTCTCTCCTGATTGCCAGTGAGAGGCAACATACGGAAGACAACCACCCTCCGCTGAAGCCCAGATACGCTTCGGACTTTGAACACGAGCACTCTGAATACAGAACAGAGAACGCAGATTACCGACAGGAGAACGGCGACAGCCGGAGAGTACCAAGGAGGGAAGAGTTTGCTCACCGTGAGAGGAGTATTGACGACGGCTCGTTCTATGATCCAAGATTAGACAAGTTCGAAGATAGAAAGAACGCCGTGGATAAGATTGACTCCAAGCCTCCAAAGGCAACCAAAAAGATTAGCGGTTTAGAGAAGGTAAGTTTACCAAATCTTTATAAGCACAAACCTAATTCATTTAATTTTTTCTGCTCTCTTCTTATCGTGGTGTATTGAGTGTGTTCAAAGAACTCTAAAAAGAGAAGAACACAATTCTTCAACACAACCATTAGCTTGCTTTCAATATTCATGGCATAAAAATATTAACCGGTTCTTTCGCCTATGCTTCGAAAGTACTCCTAGGGTCAATGTTCTCCTTCAAAATTGTGTATAAAGTTCCCTGGCTTCAGGTGGCTTGGACTCTTGTACAACTTAGACTGTTGTGACTTTAGGTGAAGCAGCTCTTCTCCCGTGACTCTTCCAAGAAGAGCAAGAAGGTGAGGGAGAGCGAGACAGAGGCCATGGTGCGCGAAGAGGATCTGCGCCGGCGCTACACGGAATACAAGGGACCCGCCACCAGCCGCAGCTCCCGGAGGGACGTAGTTGACGCACCCTTCCATTCAGTAAGTATTGACTTAATAAATTGGAGAACCAGCAACTAGCACAAACTGATTAGTGTTATTCAGCTAATACAACGCAATCGCTTTAGTTTCTCCCCACGCGTTTCTTTCATTTCAGATATTTTTGTCATCACATTTAACTCTGTTTCCTCCTGTAATTTCCCTAGTACCAGTACCAGTCATTATGTTGATATACAATAAGGGTTATTATCTTTAGCGTGGAACTTGGATGGATAATTTCGGAAGTTCTCTCTTTTTCTGACAGACTTTCTTTAATATCGTTGTGATTTTCAGGATTTCGACTACAGCCAGAGGCGCCGCCTAGCGACGCCTCCGCCTACCGTCATACCCTCAGACAGGAGGGGCAGCAGCGAGGCAAGGCTGCGAGGGAGTCACAGAGAGGACCCCGAAAGGGTAGAGCGGGCGGAGAGGGTGGACAGGGGAGAAAGGTTGGAAAGAGCGGAAAGGGTGGAAAGGTCAGAAAGGGTTGAGAGAGTAGAGAGAACGCCGGTCAAGAAGGTGGAGACTCCCAACCCAAGCAGCTGGTTCAAATCCCTGGACAGGCTATCACGGAAGAAGAAAGACATCAAGGTAATGGATTTTTCATAATTTAAGGTTATGTTAGTGGTAAAATGTAGAAAAGTGTGAAAATATATACCTGATGTCTACAGTTGTGCAAATGGATCGAAAGAGAAATGTGCGGAAATTGTCGAAGTGCGGAATAATTATAAGCAATAATTAGTCTCCTGAAATATCAATACAAATTGAAAATATCTCCCGAGTAAAAATAAATGCCGCCAACAAGAATTGAACCCGTACCTCTGAACCACTGAGCTATGTCGGCTTATTTCCAACCCGCTAAATAATTCAATATGTATGTACTAGTACCGCAATCAAAAATTATTGCTTATAATTATTTGTTATCCTTTATGCTATTCATAAAACCTTGTCTTACTTTTACTTTATGCTTCCGATTTTGTTGTCCGGGTTAAATCTTCCCCATAGGAAAAACTAAACCCTTCCACTCACTTTTCCACAAATGATCAGCTAGTCAATCAACACTATGCAAGTGCATTATATAAGTAAAATAAATACAAAACAATACAAGAACAACAACACGTCAACTCACCAGAGATCAAATGGGAAAAAAAATTCACCGACTTCAGATATTTTCATATCAGAGGGTTCGGCTCGGTAGAACTTCTAACAGGGCCTATAAATCCTACTGATCCCTCAACATAAATATTTAAAAAATCTTTCGTTATCCTACATGTATTCAAAATGACCGACTTTTGCATCTTTATATCTAAATTTTTTGATAGATCTAATACGCCTAAATTTTTAATGAGAGAGCTAGGTATAATGCCAGTAGCCGAAATAACGAATGGTAATATTTTATAGTCTGAGAATGCCAAATTCTTTTTATTTCGTTTCCTAAATCTGTGTATTTTCTTATTTTTTCATTGACAGATTTTTGAATGTTACAGGAATTTGGAATAGCGACATCAATGATATAAGTTATTTTTTTAATTTTGTCATGTAAAACTATATCGGGTCTATTATGACTAATCGTTCGGTCTGTTAGTATAGTTTTATCATAATATATTTTATAAAATTCGTTTTCATTTTATAACATTAGTTTATCATTAAAAAAAAAATAACTATTACTGTTTCTGTTTTCCAGGTTGAAAAGGACAGCATCTTGACCACTACCGAGGAAGACTCTAGCATTTCTCCTAAGCGGTACACTCCTTCAGGATCCAAGGCTCCCACCAAGAGTTTGAGATTCTTCGGAGACACCGATCAAGAATCTAACGGTAGTGGCTCCAAACAGGGCACTCTGAGAAAACGACCGCAAGAAACCAACGGAAAGTCGACTCTCACGCGATCAGGCAAAACTCTCTCATCTTCCGTGCATGCCCTGGACAGATCTGTCAAACCAGAGAGCAAATACCGTAGCTCTTCCATGCAGAACTTGCAGAATGGTAACCCGGCATTCGACTCCCGACAGAATCTACTGGCGAACAGCTACAGCCGAGAGAAATACAACAACGGCCGCCGAGACTTGCACAACATTTCAGAGAACCAGACAAACGGCCGACGTGATCTGCACAACATCTCCGAGATACACAGCAACTCTGAGGACGAGAGTCAATTCCGGGAAAGCAAAGAAGATCGCACTTATGAAAACAGTGGAAAGGACGGTGCCAGCACTTTGAAGAAGCCTCCGATGAGCCCGTACAGAGAGAAGAGAAGATCCAGGAGTCACAGCGGGTCCAAGACCAGCAAAAGCGGACCTGCTTTGAAGAGTGGTCACGGGGGAAGTCGCGGAGACTTGATTGAAGAAAGCAGCAGAGCCAACACAGCTACCGATGTACACTCCAGCAAGCACGATGTTAGGGGAAGCAGGCAAGAATTGACAGGAAGCAGAAATGATATGAGGTTAGTACCTAATTCTTTATTTAAGGGAAGAATTTTGAGACAAATCATTCCGTTAAGCGTGGGGTTCCATAATCAATTACTTGATGCCCTTCTTTTGGTGCCCCCTTTTATCAGAGGCCGGCTATCTTCCCATCAATCTTCCCCTTCATTATCAGTAGTGTAATCCTGTATTTGTCGCTCCTCATGTTGTGATCTCTTGGTTACCTAGTGAAATGCACAATTTTTGGCCATTTCATGGAGAACTTCTTAAAAACTTTGTTCTTTTTTTTTCTACGAGCCGCAGTCTTTCGACCTCCTCTTCTATGACAATTCTTGATTCATGGTGTCAAAAAAAATAGTTGAATAAAAAAAACTTGTAATTTATGATTTATACATAACTGATTTGGGTGAGCCAAACAAGGTTTCCTCAAGGATCTGGACTAATACTTATACTAATGTTTGCATTATTCACAGCAGAAGGCGGCGTGCCCCTCAGGCCGGGAGCCCGGCAGGTAGCAGCACGGAGGGAGAGTCCAGTCTTCAGTCACAGAGAAGCGTGGTTTACCTGCATGCCCCAACAGGTAAAAATATTTTTACATTTCTCAAAATATGACAATCCTCAGGAGAACAAGTAAAATTCTTCAGTTTTGGGTATTGAAAAGTCGATAGAATAAACACAGCATTCCCACCTGATGTACAACTTACATGTTCTGAATATTGGAAACCATTTTCTGTTAAGATAGGGTTATCGTTTTTTTAGGATTGCGTTTAAACCCATTTTAATTCTTTTTTTTTCAGTTGGCGATATTCCGACATCCGGCCGCATATCTCGCGGCAGATCCAGAGACGATGTATCTTCCATCAACTCCTCCCGGATCCAGCCGTCCACCAGAACCGTCTCCAGGTCCTTCTCCGTACTGGCTCCCTGGAAGCCGAGATTCTACCGAGAAGGCTACGACATCAACTACTCCCAGAACCAGCAGGGTACTCTCAAACGCACGGAGAAACCTCCGGTCAAACAACCACCCAAGAAAGAATCATCCAGCTTTCTGTTCGGTAAAAGCAAATCGGCTTCCACAAAAAACCTGACGTCTTCCAAGTACGACATTCGACCGAGCGAAGAAAGATCCGTTCCCAACCGATCAGGCACTTCAACATTATCGAGAAGACCCAATACAACTAATGGAAGAATCAGTTCAAATGGCACATCTACCTTGAGAAAAGCCGACGGGAAAGTACGATCAACCAACGAAAGTAAAGAGAATATCAACATGAACCACAACATTGGTACACTTTCTAAGAGCAGAAATGATCTGTCAAGTTCACGTTCAAGGGATTACAAAAAGAGCTTATCCAGTGAGATTTTGGAAAGGGATAGAGATACCCCTAAGGGAATGAAACGCAGCTCAGTTGAGAGGGAAAGACTGTCTCGATCCATCTCGATGCCGAAAGATCCAAACAAATCGGCCGGGTGGTTTAAAATAACCAAGAAAAGCAAAAAGACAGAAAGCACTAACAGACTTCACTAAAAATAGATTATATGTACTTTGTTTTGACTCCATTTTATTTTCACAGGCTACAATCCAAACATCCCATGCTTTTACTAGCCAAACTTAACTGGGTCTATTGATATTAACCCCCTAGCAATTGATTTTTTTGAAATTCGGACTTCGAACTTGATTTACTCAAAAATGAACGATCAAATCAAAAAAGTTGTACTATAAAATTGACTCCAAATGTGATATAGATTCGCCAATTTCCCGCATGTACACGACAACAACAAGAGGAAGGTCACTGACTACATGAACTATATAAAACCCATCCCCATCCCTTTTTCCCACCCCTTAAGTCAGAATAAAGCCAGAACAACTCCGGAAACACAACGAGAGAACAATTATTGCAGAATTGAGTCCTAGAAAATAAAATGGCGAAAAAAATATAAATCGTTTTTTACATTTAGATTTTAATTCATCGCTACCATATTCAATTTAGTATTTTCTGTATATTCTAATAGTTTAACAAAGACCCCATGAAATGGCAAATTATTTTATTGATGTTTTAAACACACGAAAAACTAACTTTAAACAATGTTATTGTTGAAATTAAATGCTATTTTAATGATAATACGCCATAATTACGTTTAAAACTCTCATTACAAATTTATAACCATTCGCCTTTAATATTATTTTTTGAAGCCAAGCTTTGTTTTCTTCCTTAGTCCTATTTTTAAGATTTCTTTTGCAACTTAACTTTTTTTTACTATTGTATATTTTGTATAATTTAAGAATTTTTACCAGACTTTAGATTAATACGTAAAAATGTTAGAATGAAATTCAAATGTTTCTTTTCTAATAATTTATTGCGAAATTTAATTTTCTCATTAACACACTTCTGGCGGGAAGAGTAGTTCTGACTATTACACCAATCCTACTTGAATGACTGTGAAGACATTGCCGTCTGATAATTCTACATGAATATTATATACCAATCTTTTATCAAATATAAATATGTATATGTATACAAAATGTGATACAACCTTCTTGTCTCTTGTGTGGAAGAATATTTTATCAAAAGTATACTTTACTAAGCGTAAAACTGTAGAATGGATAATAACATCCATACACTATGTCACTGGAGATGCGGAAATCCTTCTTTTTTTTGTAACGATTTGTGCGAAAGTGAAAACCAAATGTATGTGATAACACATACATCTTTTACGGCGACTGGATAACTCATAAAAATTACAACACATCACATCTTTAAAAAGTGATACACAGTCACGAAAAGTGATTTCTTTTATCTTAACTTTTAACTTAGTTTTGTTTCATTACTTTTAATGACTTGATATCCTTTTTAAAGGTGTGTTGAATTGTCATTGTGTTGAGTTATCATGGAACCATTTTACGGTACTTTTTCATAGTTGGGGTGTGGTGAGTATTATGTAAAAAAAAACCATTAAAATATACCGTGTTTTTTTTATATGTATTTCAAAATTTCAACATTTTAAGGTAGTTTTCAGGTACAAAAGTTTTTTTTTAATTCTACCATCACGTAGAATCACCTGCCAAAGTTTGTGCACTTTACCCCCGGACACACTGCAAGTATTATTTTTAAAGAAATAGCGGTAGCAAAATTCATTTTCTCCAAGGGGACGCTATTTTCACCCGCTTGAAATGTGTTATTGTTGAACAATGTTATCTTGTGGTATGAAAGGCCATTATTGAGTGTTATTTTTGTAGAAAATATTTTAATTTCTGGTTTCCATTCATTCGGTTTCCGTTTAAAATAGTATAAATACATAATTGTTGGTCAAAATTTCATTAAACATGATGTGTAATATTAGCGATGCATAACTATTTTATTTTCCTTCCTAAATTAAGTATTTTATCGGTGCTATAATAAAATATAATGTCTGAGACACTTTAAAATAGTAAGTAGGTACTTAAATATAAATATTTTCATGTAAATAGTGTTTTCCTTACGATATTTGTATTAAAACTGTAACATTTTTTTATAAAAATAAATGAATAATTAATAACACACAATTGTTTTTAATTTATTTAAAAAATAAAAAATCTGCAAAAATGTAGCACAACAGTAATAGTAGATAAGAAAACATGATAAAAAGTTGCACAGCACTAATATGTAGTAGATAAGAAAAATTGGTAATAGTTTAAAATTTGTATTTTTTTACATTAACTGCACACTGGAGGCCCTAAAGAAAACAATGTCCCTGGGGGTCTATATCATCTTTGAGGATGCTAAGTGGAGGATCTTATCGAGGAAAGGAAGGAGTGAACCTGCGCTTTAAGAGACCCATGTTGTAGGAGGGAGGAAACACAGAGACCTGCAAATCATTCCACAGCGTACTGTTGAACTCAAGAACGATTCGTGCAAACGACTCATTCTGATATTAATACGCCTGTCTCCCTGAGGGGGCGGGAGAGCTTCTCTCTCTCCGATGCCCCGCCTCTCCCGCCACAAACTGGACCTGGACTGCCCCGAGGATCCTGTTCGGACCGCCCCGAGTTTCAGATTCAGAGCGGCCGCGCCTGCATCTATCTCATTTTGAAGCATCTTTATCTTTTGTATCATCTCCCTTATCTCGTATCTGTCGGGATCAATTACGCTAGCTCATCGGAGCATCTTCCGTTGAAATATCAATAGATTAAGGACAGTAATTGATCCTGCTCTCATTCGTAACTACTGAGCAACAGAATACTATGGGCAATGTAAGCAGTGAACTCAATATTGAATAAACTATGGAATACCACAATGATCTAAATTGGGACCACTACTATTCCTAAAACGCATAACTAATTAACTAACTAACCATCACGCCATTTTTCCAGTAGGCAGAGAGGACGGACCGCCAAACAACCCGGTATTGGCACACACTTCTAACCTCATTCACATTCATACATCATCTCATACATACTCTTTTATTATTCTGATTCTTGATATGGCCCGACTCAAGTATCTGATTCACTTGATCGTGCCATGTCTTCCTCGGGCGTCCCCGAGTTCTGCTACCAATAAGTTTGTTATAACAGATTCAGCTAGTGGCAACAACATTATCGTGTTGTGCTAGTAAGAATATTGCATTTTATTATTGAATTTTACAATCTTATCTGCGAAATTTCAATATACATACACCTACCTAAATCACATTTATCTTATCGGTGAATTGAGATTCACTTGAGATTGACGAGTAATAATTATTTATAATTATATTATTATTCATTCGGATTTGGCACAATGTTCGGACTATTTCAAATATAATATCAATTTGGGGTGTAGTGTTTGTTGTAATTGTGTTGAAGTGTACCTGCTCGTAATTTTTCTGACAATGGATGAAAAGGGTTCTCAAGTGTCAGCTCTTCTGGCCTGCCGGTTCCGCGCAGACCTGACACGGCTCCGGGGGATAGACTCTGCCTCCTTCCCTTTCATCACCTTGGCTTGCAAGCACAACAAGGCTGACTTATTGAAGTTGTTATTGGAGGTTAACACCTCTGATGGCGCAGTTGTTGTTATTCCCCGCCAGTGTTCAGTAGAACAGGAAGATGTAGGGCACGGTGCTGTTTATTACGCCATCCGCTCAAGCAATGTGGAGCTCCTCCGCACTCTCCTAGAGTCAGTAAATCCTGAACTCTCGGAGCGACTCGTCTCCGAGTCTTACGAGGAATTACTATTGAACAATGTCCTTGTAATAGAAGAAATGCATCTGTTTGTCCAATACTGGTTGCTTGATCTACGTTTCTTTTCCAAAGGCGATGGAGCGCTTTCTGTAACTTCCATAGCTAATATCCAAGAACGCATCCAACTGCTGGTGGAAAATATTGCGCAAATTAATACTTATGAAGAAGTGGACAGTCACTTTTTATACACCGCCAAGTTTATAGCTCAAAATATTCAAATACTGAAAAATCAATTGAAATCTACATATGATAGATTGCCCTGGGAAGAAATGGAGTTTTGCTTGGTGAGCTTTGTGTCAGCCCACATTCTGCGCCAAGAAATGAATTTATTCTATCTGTCGGTACTGAAGAAAGAGAGATTACTAAAGGAATTGGACAAGTTTGCTTCTGCCCTGCAAGAGTTGGAGGAACACATTGGACGTACATCTATCTGGGAACTTCAGAAATCGGTGAACAAAAATCTTAGCCGAGAAAAAGCCGCCGCTGACATCAGCTGCAGATACCCCCAGTTGTACACTGACTATAAAGAGGTGAGAGACATATCCTCGCTCCAGATCATGAAGACATATCTTGACTCGGCTTTGCTGGCAGACTCTGCTACTAGACTCGGCCAGTTGACAATCAAGAGAGCGCTGCAGGTGACAGGAGAGCATCTGAAGAACACATTGGACAGCCCCAAGCTCTCCCCAGCCGTGAGTGATCTTCTTCTCCGTTCTGCGCCCAAAGAAACCAGAAAAGTCCTGATAGACTTGCGCGACTCTCTATCTCATCCACATCTATTAGATGACTCTGTACTATGTTCTAACATTCAAAATGACATTAAAAAGATCGCATCTGTCATTACTACCATTTCAAACTCCAAAAAAGTGAACAAAGTAAAGTGTATACTGACCACGCTCATCAATAGTGACAGTGTAGATGAATTTCGCGAACTTGTAAATGTCTTTCGCAACGTTTGCATTGCGGATGTTCAAGAACCAGATACAGTTACAAAAGACCATCGAAAGCTTGTAGATCTTATTGGAAACATAGCAGATCTAACTCCCTACGAGAACAAACTGTTTACTGAAATAAAGGATGAGCTCAACCAATCCAATTCGCATCATAGATTAACGAAGGAGGACTATAGTTTTTTAAATAAATTATTCCTTATTACTTCCTCCTTTTACGGTAATACAAAAAGTGATGGCAAAATGATAAGGGACATGAAACTTATTATAAATAAATCGGCCCTAAAAAACTTTACATCTCAAAAAAATCGTATGGAAAACGAAAGACAATATATGCTAACTGACCTATTATACAAATTTTATAACAGCGTCTCTTTGCGAATAAAACCAGAGATTGCTTTTAAACTAGAATTTGCGATATTTAGAATAAAATGTACTGGGTCATTTGACAAGGGTGATGTTAAATATATTGATGATTATAGAAGAAAAATAATACTTGTACCAACTTGTAAAAATAAAAAATTTGATAACTATAAAAAGGGAGGGGGAAAATGCAAAAGTTTTGAAAACAACAAAGGGATAATTGATGAACAACTTACTCTGAAAATAACTGAACTAAGGAATACCTTAGAAAGAATGTCTGGTCAGTTATATGAACATCTATCTTTGCTCTATAAAGATGATAAAACTACAGACAGGTTTACGGTAGAAGCCCTTGTACTGGATATCATGTCTCTTTTAGACCTCTCCAAGCGTGTTCCCAACAATGTGCTGTACCTAGATGGGGTCATTCCTCTATTGAGCGGCAAGTGCTTGCGCAATCACTTGGCTCATTTCCATAACTTGGTAACTATTCTGCCAACTCATGCTTGGTCTGCTGTACTTCTAAATGCCGTGAAACTTACTGAAAGCAAAGACCTTTTACTGAACTGTACAATAGGGAATGTTTTAAAACACAATATCAAACAATTGAGGCGGAGATACGAGCGGGGCTTATCTATTATTGACAAACAGAAGGAAATGTGGAAGACTCTGCTTGACGGAAATTTTGAGAAATTCGCATTAGGAATCGCAGGCGGAGCTGATATAGGTTCAAGAACTAGAGATTTGTCATCTACGCTACACCACGCTGCGCAGGGATCCAACATTGAAACTATCAGATTTTTAACTAAACAGAAAATTATTAGCACTGAAGTGACAGATGTTGATGGACACACCGCCCTTCATATAGCCGCAAGGTATGGAAGAGAGGTCATTGTGAAATTCTTAATAACAGAAATGGGAAATGCCATTAATCAAGTTGACAATGCTGGAAAAACACCGTTACACCTGGCTTCCCAAAATGGCCACAAGAAAACTGTTATGACATTACTTTCACTAGGAGCCAAAAAAACTATCAAAGATATCACAGGATACTCTCCCTTGCATTCTGCTGTGAAGAACAGTTATTTAGATGTGGTCAAAATCCTTTTAGAGAAAGGTTCTACTGTGGATGATAAAACTTTTCTAGGGGGCTTCACTCCTCTTCACATAGCCGTAGGAATTGGTAATATGGAAATGACAAAGTACTTGCTGCTAAATGAAGCTGATGTCAATGCTATGACTGACACAGGCGCCTCTCCATTGAATGTAGCAGCATCCAATGGTCACCTGGAGGTTGTGAACGCTCTGCTAAAGAAGGGAGCTCATGTGAATCTCAGAACCTCCAGTGGTCACTCTCCATTATTTTACGCAGTGGAAATTAACCATAAAGAGATCACCAAGATCCTCTTGGAAAAGGGTGCTGTTGTTAATAACGGAGATGTGGCATACAAACAAACCCCCTTCCACATGGCTGTTTGTAATGGCAATGCTTTCATTGTAGGTCTACTGTTGCAATACAACGCCGAAGTCAATGCTAGAAGAAATGATGACCTCACCCCGCTTCACCTTGCGGCCTGGTGTGGACATGCGGATATAGTTGATCTCTTGTTGCAGAATGGTGCTCTGGCGGATAGCAGAGATATCAAAGGATTCACGGCATTACACCTTGCTGCAATGAGTGGCCATACTTCTTTTGTAGAGATTTTAATTCTCAGAGGCATTGAACTCCAAACCCAAAACACAGATCAAATGACGGCTTTGCACCTGTCTGCACATGCAGGTCACAAACAAGTGGTAGATATTTTGATAGCTGCAGGAGCTAATGTACATTCTGCAGACAAAGATGGTTTCACAGCTCTGCATCACAGTGCTCGAAATGGTCATGAAGCGATTTTGGAGGCATTGATTAAAAAATGAGCTAATGTTAACTGTAAAGACAACCGTAATATTACACCATTGCTCGCAGCTACCATTAAACCTTGCAATGAAAAAACTATTCAATTATTGCTAAAGTATGGAGCCAATATTAATGGGGAAGGGGTTTATGTTGGCACAGCGTTGCAAAGTGCATCGTTTGCTGGATACAGTTCAATGATAGAAACATTGCTCCAGGCAAAGGCTGATGTTAATAAGGAAAATAATGGTACCTCCGCTTTGCTTTTGGCTGTCAGTGGAAATCACAAGACAGCAGTTGAGATCTTGTTAAAGTACGGAGCGGATGTTAATTACTTGGATTCTAACGGTTCTTCCATATTATGCTACGCAGCAAGAAATAACAACAAAGACCTGTTGGACATATTGATTGACAAAGGAGCCGATGTTAATGTTGGCAGAGGTAAACCTTTGTTAACTGCAATCAAAGCAGGGCATAGACTTGTAGTTGAAGCTTTGTTGAAAAATAAAGATGTTGACGTCAATATTACAGATCGAGATGGATCAAAACTGTTACACACGGCTGCTATAAGTGGTGACGCGTTAATAGCCAAGGCGCTTATGAAGAGAGGTATTAAAGTTGCAGATTGCATACAATACCCTTCACCATTATTTATTGCAACAACTTTACGACATACGGAGTTTGTCGAAGTTTTACTAAAAAAGGGTGCTAATATAAATCCTGCGGATCCTAATTTATCACCACTGTTTCACGCAGTCCGCGAGAATAATCCAGATGTCATGGAAAGGTTACTCCACTGGGGAGCCAACTCCAATATCAGAGATTCGGAAAACAGAACGCCGTTAGAACTGGCAGTTGGTAATGCCCAAATACAAAATACTTCAATACTGTTGCAACAAGTAGGGGACAGGATTAATGAGAGAGGCAAGGATAATTGCACGTAACTTCATATCGCGGCTCAAGCGGGTAATCTTGAAGTAATAAAACTCTTGGTAGACCGGGGAGCAGACGTAAATGCTAGAAACATGGATTTAAAACCGATCCACATGGCCGCTATTCATGGCAACCACCACATCTTGGCCTTCTTTCTAGAGCTTGGGATGAGTATTGATGATCTGGGATTCAATGGTTGTACCATGATGCATTGCGCCGCTGCAGGAGGGCACCTTACTATGGCTCAGCACTTGATAGACAAACTGCTTGATATTAATTCCACTGATATAAATGGTTTCATGCCTATTCACATTTCCGCATTACTAGAACACATAGAGATGGTCAAGTTGTTATTACACAGTGGTGCTGTATATGATGCCATGGACAACTTTGGAAATACCCCTGCAGATTTGACTAAAAGTCGAGATATTAAAGAAGTGTTAGGACGGGTTGTTTCGGAGAATTTGAAGAATTCATCAAATTTCAACGTTAATTATCGGGTTCTGTGAAAGTCCTATTCAAGTTCTGTTATTATATCATTGTAGGCTAGTTGCTTGACAAAACTGAAATAAAAACAGAACTTGAAAAAATCTTTCACAGAACTTGAAAATGAACGTTGAAATTTGATGAATTGTTCAAATTCTCCGAAACAACCCGTCCTTAGAGTCCATTGGAAAACTATTTAAAGCAGTCAAAGAAAATAATGTTTTAAAGGTTAACACTTTGATTGGAGGTTTAGCACAATATATAGATGTAAAAAGTTGTGAAAATTCAACACTACTACACATCGCCTCCCGGGAGGGCTTTCAGGAGGTGTGTGACATTTTGTTGAAGAGCAAAGCCAATCCCAATGCTCTTGGAAAGGGCGGCAATGCTCCTCTGCATTACGCATCCAGATTCTCTCATCCAGCAATAGTTGAATCCTTGTTGAAACATGGCGCAGCATACAACCTCAAGGCTGACAATATGAAGACTCCGTTGGATTTTGCTACACAAAAAGATATAACGTATTTACTGCAAATTGTTGCCTCCTGTTACCGGAAAGTACGAACCTGGGATGTAAAGGTAATTAAAGATATAACCAAAATAAGGAACATAGAAATCTTAAAGGCGGTAATGAAGGCTCGCGACACTGATGGCAACACACTTGTGGTTGTTGCTATGAAATGTGATTTCCCCTACGTAGACCAGTTAAAGCAGGTAGCACTAGCGAATGTTACTGAAATTTTAAACAGGGTTGACTTAATGTTCATGTCCAAAAAATTTACAGAAGCCATAGATATTTTAAAACAGCTGCTAAATGACAGAATCGAAATCTTGGGAGAAGATAATCCAGGAACGCTGGATGTGCAATATAAAATAATACTAGCATTGCACAAACAGTGTAAATTTTTGGAAGCCTTGCCCATGTTGGAAGATATCTATAGAAAGAGACTTAAAGATTTTGGCCCTCACCATCCAATTTCCCTGGATACCAGGAGTATGCTGGCCACGTTATTACACCAGCTAGGAAGGAACAAAGAGTCGTGGGATATATTCCAGGAAGTTATGCCGAGGCAACAGGAAGTGCTGGGAGAGGGCCATGATGAGCTTTTACAAACTAAAACCAACGCTGGAGTCACACTTGTTGCTCTGGGGAAGCATGAAGAGGCCTTACGCTTGTTTACAGAAGTTTATAAAAGACATAAAAGCACACTAGGTGACAATCACCCTCTCACTCTTGGCATACAAAATAATATTGCCGGGGTTTTTCGTGCTCAAGGCAAGCTCCACGAAGCAACAGCTTTGAATAAAACTGTTTATGAAGTCAGAAAAAATATTTTGGGATTGAATCACTCCGAGACTCTCATGGCCAGGCGCCATTTGGCAATTGATCTTGTGAGCCATCACAAATATGACGAAGCTTTGGAAGAGTTTCAGGAAATATTAGCTATTCAAAGGAATGTGTTGGGACTCAATCACGAGGACATTGTCAACACTCAACGTATTATAACGTGTCTCTATCTGGATCAAAATGAAGTGCACAACGCAATAAAGGTTCACAAGGCGGGTTTGGATACGAGAAATGCCGTCTTCGGCCCCAACCACCCGAAATTTACGAAACTGGATAAAGAAATAGAAAGGCTTGAAATATATTACAATTCAAAATTAAATTTAAATCTTGGCTACGTTGCTCCGTGTGATTTCAATTTGCTAAATGCATCCAGTGAAGGAGACAGGGGCAAGGTTTGTAGTTTGATAGAGAATGGATCGGATGTGAACACAGCGGATGGCGAGGGTAGAACAGCGCTGCACTTTTCCACCACGGTGGAGGTTACAGAGCTGCTGCTGGACAGCGGAGCCGACGCTACTGTCATGTCCCAGAAAGGAAACACTCCCCTGCACCTCGCTACGTCCCGAGTTTGCGGACAAACCGTCCGTCTGTTGTTGCAGAACGTAAAGAGAATCAAACACAGCGCCTACCGTGACTTCATCAACGCTAAAACTGCAGTGGGGGGTTCCACAGTTCTACACATCGCCGCTAAGAAGGGAGCTGCTGATATTGTGAATTTCCTGTTGACACATGGTGCATGCTACAATATTCGAAAGAGAAGCGACAATCGCACGCCTCTGCAATGTTCGAGCAATCCCTCTGTCACTCAACTTCTGCGTTTAACCGAGGAGACATTTGAGATGGCGAGGCGGGGCGGCACTGTGCTTCCTCAGGGAGACCAGAGACATTTGGAGGCAGTGATGAACTCGAGAGATACAGAACACAGAACTCCCCTGCAGTTAGCAGTAGTTCATGGCCACACCGACACTCCCAGACTTCTTGCTGGGCTTTTAAAAACGCTGAATTAATCAACCGCTTTTGTCACTGACATCATGTTTCATGTTGTGTGGATTATTTTATGCATTCATGTGACTTTAGTCATTCTTTCACAATCCATAGTCGAAGGTCACATTAAATGTGTTATAATTTGTATATTGCAGACAGTATATTGTCGCAGGAAAGTGACACCACAAAAAAAATGTGCATACTCAAAAAACTTTTCCTAAATATTTTTCGATTGTGAAATGTCTGACAAACCAGTGGCAATAGAATTTAAGTATAATAGAATAGAATAACAGATGATAGATCAACACAGAAAGTTTTCTCTGAAATTAAGTACAAAATAGGGATACATACTAAACAATAGTAATTGATGATTAACACATCGGCATTGAGGAACTAGCGTCATTGATCCCTTCGGCACCGGTGCATAGTCGGGATACACGCCAAACGCGCGCCCAACATTTGTACACGGTTGACATTTGTCACATGAGAACGGGTCGCTTCTACGATTCGTTCTTAAGTTCAACAGCTCGGCTGTGGAACGAACTGCCGGCCTCTGTGTTTCCTCCCTCCTACAACATGGGACTCTTCAAGACCCATGTTCACTCCTTCCTCTCCACAAAAAGACCCTCCACACAGCATCCCTAAAGATGACATAGGCCCTGAGGGAAATTATTTTCTTCAGGGCCTCCTGTGTGGAGTTAATATAAAAAATAAATAAAAAACTTACATCGTGCATACTTGAGAAGGATTATTACTATGCAGTATTTCACCCTACATTTCCCCAAATTAAACACTTTTTATGCTTTTATATAGATTATAATTTTATGTGAACTATCTAAGAATGTGGGAAAAGTTTTAGTCCCCCCAATGGGGCGGGCAATATGCCGATGCGAAAAAAGTGCAGCCCCCCAATCTTGGCGGCAGGTATGCCGATGGGTTAAAAAAAAATTAAAATGTTCAATGAACTCCCTTCAAATGTTAAGGAGGCTAAAAGTTTTGCAGTTTTTCGAGTATTATGTCTCAATGTTGTGAAGTTCAAATATTAGTAAATAGGTCATTGAATATTATTTATGTTTTCAATGATTTATTACTAAATAGTAGTTTTAGAATTGATATACAAATAAAATATACTTACAAAATAATAATATAACTTACATATACGAAGTCTTGAATGGGGATATTGGTTGTTCAGCTATTTTGTCATCAATAATTAATATTTAAGTCACAAGTAAGAAAACTAGGGATAAGTCATTGTTTCTCAAAGAACTTACAATAATAAAATGTTATATTCTATGTTGATATTCTGTCATACACTTTAGGATTATTTTTAATAGGTTACCAGAAAATAACATAGTTTACAATTGTTAAATAGATTACCTTCATAATTGTTTCAAAATAAAAATATTTATTGAAAAAGAAGATACTAATATGTACCAATAAACATGAGACAGATCAAGACACAGAAAAATAAAAAGATAACAGTCTTAACTGTGAATCGTATCCAGGATCTCTGTCTTACCGGGATAACGTCTTTAACCACTCGACCATTGCGACATAATATACGTCATTTTTGTCAATCTCATATTTCAAATTCAGAATTGACGAAATCATCTTTTTTCATAATTTTTTCCATACTTTTGGCAGCTATCTTTTTGAATGATTACAAAGTTCTAAAGAGTTGGTCTATAACCAAGATAGTGTCTCAGATAAACATATCCAATTTTTATTTATATGGAGTATCTAAATTTTTATATATATTATTAATTGAAACCGTTATCTTTTTATTTTTCTGTCTTGTTCTATTTCATGTTTTGTTTAGGTTTATATATTACATTGATGGGTATAACCATGGCCGGCTCTGAGCCAACACGGCGCCTGGCGCTTGTCAAATTTTGTCGCCCCTTGTCAAAACCAGTTTGCCTATTTATTGTATTATTGATTACAGTGATCATCTGATCACTGTAATCAATAATATTCGGATGATGTTTATTTTTGTGTGGCGCCATTTTTGTGAAAAATAATCACAAAGGCGATGTGCTAGGACTGTTAGGTGTTAAAAGTAAGCTACAAGCCAAAAATTTGTATATTTTTGGTATACCTCATATCGTAAGTAATAGGCATTAAAATCGCTTGACAAAGGAGTCTAAACGTTCGATTTCAAGCAAAAAACTGGTTTTTACTTAATTTGTAAATAATTTTATAAGAAATCAAAAAAGTTAATCAAGTGAAACTGTCACAGATAATCTTAGCTATAAAACTGTATTTTTAAAAGTTGTTTCCATTACGTGTACATACATTTCTATTGAGAATTTTTTTTTTTTGTATTTTGCATTTATATTTTTTATTGAGTAATTTTTTTTTTTTATTTGTATTCTACTCAAGCGAAGCGATAGGAAAATCTTCAATTTAACTAAAGCATATTTTTTGATTTTCATAATGTACACCAATTCGTTATAAAGATTAATCAAAATAGTGATTTGGCATTAAGCTTCGCCTTAAGTACTAGGTATTATCAGCGCCTGGAGCGGACTTCTTTACTTCAACTTAATCTTTTTTTTTGCTTTATTAATTTTTTTCATCTTTAAGATTATTACTTGCTTTTTCGTTTTTTTTTTTCTCTTAGACACAAATGCCACACAGTTTACATTATTATGTGTATTATGTTTGCATGATGTGAACATTTGTTATTGGGTTGTATCACAATTATACAAACATACAGGGTGTTCCTTAATATTTTTATTGTGTGTTTATATCAAACAATTACACATAAAAAATATTTGTAAAAGATTTTTATGGAATATGTGGGATTGCATAAACCTCCCCACATTCAGCAAAAAACTCATTATTATTAATTTTATTGAAAAATTGAATTTGTGTGATTTCTTTACACTTAAAAATTAATATCATAAAACTGAGTAAAAAAATTAGTAAGATTATAAATTTCTGAATCCGGAAGAATCACAAAATTCTGTCTTTTTATTTTGATTTTTTAATGTATAAATAGATTATAAACTTTTGGTATGGTTATGCTATGTTAGCTGATGTTTGTAATATGTCTCCATTGAAATATAAATCTGTACTGATTAAACATTTTGGCAGGGTATATTTTAATGAAATCAATGCATAAGTTTTTTTTTGTTTCGTCTTCATATCTTTCACTAAATTTTTACTAATGTATATTGTCTTGTTTACTTATATAATCTTATTGTTTTTTTTTTTCTTTTTTTCTCCTTTCTATTTTGAACTGTGTCTGCCAATAACTATCATGTATGTAAATGGCATTTATGCGTTAATTTCAAATAAATAAATAGGCTTTTTCTTTGTGAATTTTTTTTGTTTCCGGCTTTTTTTATTTTTTTTAAGTTTATACATATTACCCTGTATTTTAAGTGTTCCAATATAACAAAAAATGGCAATCATGAATTTAATTTGTTCAAATCTTAAATCTCCAAAAGTTCTTCACCGATTGCTTTCAAATTTTGACACAACGTTGCCTTCGAATACGAATGTGTATTTATATCACTATATTTTATAGATGTCACCTGTCACCGGTAAAAACATTTTTTTTAAACAGCGCCATCTGTTGGACGTAAAAGCAGCACGCTATTGTTTCTTTACCTGCACAGATAGACTGAGCCACAGCAATGCGTGGCGGAGTACAGCTAGTAAATTATAAATTATATAAAAGCTTTAAATGAGGTAAATTAACACATATCTGTGGAATGTAACGAGATATAGGCTGACCGGTCGGTGGCCGAGTTGACATCGCGCTTGGGTCCCACTCAGGCGTAGTGTGTTCAATTCCTCGGCTGGCTAAGTCCTCCATCACAACACGAGCAACATTTTCAGCTTACTGTGGTGGTAGTAGGAGATTTTCAAATATTGTCAGGTTATTCGTAACCCGGGAATGTTTGTACATATTTCTTTTTAAAAAAATTTTAAAAACATATATTAATATTAGTGATTATTCTCTTTACCTCTCTCTCTGGTTTCAATCCTGGGATTGGTTTGCAGCAATTTCATCTAATCTCCTCTTCCATTCTTCCCTGTCTTGTGCGGCTCTTTTGACTTCTGCATCAGATGAGCAGCGCACGTCCACCAGCAGGTCCTCCAGGTACTCTCGGCGTGGGCGTCCCCTAGAGTTGGTCCCCTCGGTCATACCCTCCATTATGACATGCAAGAGGCCTTCTTGTCGTATAACATGGCCGATCCATCTTGCACGCCTTTCGGACAAGGTCCTGAGCAGGTGCCTTCCTCCTTCGATTCTTTGGAGAACCTCCTCATTTGTAATATGGTCTCTCCAGGAAATTGTCTCTTTACCATTTCATCATAAATTGCTGTGTTATTTCGTAAAACGTAGCTTTTTGTTTCACAAGCCTCCTAAGGATACACAAACTCCAACAGCTTGGAAGGCTTTGAAGCAAACAGATACCTGGAGAGGCAAAGAAAAGTTATTCTTACCTTGGGGTAAGAATAACCTAGTCGAATTAAATGTTTCAAAGACCCAATCTTGTCTGATTATGTCTGAAAGGGATGGAAATGACAATCTAGTCTTCTTCGACAGAAGCAGTCATTCCAAGATGCCTTCCATTGACATGCTTTGTGTAAGTCTGAGTGACCAGTTCAGGCACGGTGGCTCCATCAAAGCCGTAGTTAAGCTAACCCCACAGAAGCTGGGTGTACTGTACATGGCCCGCAAATACTTTAATAATACACAACTGACTATGTACAAATCGCAAGTGCGCCTTACTATTGAATTCGCGAGCCACCTCTGATCCAAAACCCCAAAATACCTGAAAAAAAACCCTCGACTGTGCAGAAACGGCCGGTCTGTTTGATCGATTCCCCTATCTTAATAGGGGGAATGCAATCTTTAGATGACAGGCGTCAGATAGGTATGCTGTCCTTGTTCTAACAGTGGACAATAGATGTTCCGAGGAACTAGCGTCATTGATCCCTTCGGCACCAGTGTATAATCGGGAAACACGCCAAATACATACGCACCCAACATTTGTACACGGTGGACATTTGTCACATAAGAACGGGTCGCTTCTACGACTCATTCTTGAGTTCAGGTCAAGGAGGTTTCGGGCGCTTACATTGCTGACGCTGCCTAAACCTTATGAGATCATCACAACCTCAAAACTTTCCCAAAACCATTCATTAGTCCCCAAGCAAAGCCGGGTACACGTCAATCCAAGAAAGTGGTGTTTACTAAGTTATTTTAAATAATAATTTAATTACTATAATTGTTCGTACTGCACAACTACAGCCAGTGATGGCACCATGATCTGCTATATATCAGACATATAGACTGGTTCTGCATAGCGTGACATGAGGTATGGCACTGTTAAATAACGTTTCCTAGACGGTTGACATTTTTAACGGTAGCCTTGAAGGATTCAAGAGGCATGTAAATGCCACACATCACCCGATAAGTTTATCTTTTATTTATTTTCTTATTTTTCAGATTGAATCTAAAAATATTCTGTGTATTGTAAATGGAGTCAGTAATACACAAAAAAAAATCAAAATACTCATGAAGAAAACACAAAAATAACAGAAAATAAAAGAATACAATTTTTTATAAAATATATTTATACCACTTTGTATTTGAAACATTAAAAAAATATTAGATATATGTTATAACTTATGTATAGTGAACAACTGTGAAGACAACGCGATCCTGAAAACATGCCAACAAACTGACAGTCAAGATGGCTGCCGATTATGTTCAAACATACATTGTTGAACGATGACTTGTTCATTCAACTTCTTATCCCTAAACTAATAATAACATATCCACGCTAGCGATCGGTTGTATATATACAACATTTACCACATTATTTAATTAACATCATTCCTCAAAATATTAATATGGAAACATACAATCAGTTTACTGCGGTTTAAAGCCAATGAATCCAGCCAGATTTCGCCGCTTATCCCATATTTTTAGATTCTATAAATTAATACAAAGCGAACACTCAAAAAATTTTTGCAAACTTGCCATAATATGCCAAAAATCGCTCGAGAGGATTATAATAAAAAGAATTAACTGTGGATAAAAAATTTAAAAAAGGTTAAAAAAAATTGTATATCTTTTAATACAATACAGGCATAGAATTTTTTTTTAGATTCACATCAAATTCACTATAATATTAACCGCTTCGTGCTTTTAAACGAGTCACGCTCGAAGAATGTATAAACTTTGAATAAAACATGATTTAAAAAAAAATACTTTTTATTAAAAAAAAACTTTGGCATTAAGTGGTTAATAATACGTCCAACTCCAGTGAATTATTGGCGAAATGTCGGAAAATTTAATTTATTTTGTAGTTAGTGGCGATGTTTTGTGCTTCATAATTTATAATTTGATCAATTTTGATTAAATAAAATATATAAAAATGTCCCAAAAGGTAGGTTCTGTGAGTGCAGTTAACAAATGTAATAATTACAAACAACAACAAACACTCTAAGTCGTTTTTCAGGATGCCAAAAAACATTGACAGGTTTGTTAGAGTTATGGGAATGAATTGAATTAATAATTAATTACAATAAATAATAAATAGCCCATATTAAAGTTTACAGAAATAGAAATGTTGTGGGTTACCTATTTTTTTCAATTTCTATAATCTAAGAATATATTTAACATAAAATCCATTAAAATGTATGAAAGAAAACCAAGGTTCACAACTCATGCCGCTAGGAGGCGCTAGTGTAGCATGTTGCCATCAGAATGTATGAAAAATATCAGAAGTTGGAGGCATTATTAATATTAAAGGGTGTTTGCTAATGTTAACAAAAAAATATTTATTTACCTATAAAAATAATTTCAAATTTTGATTCATAATATGTTTATAAAATATTTAAATGTTGGATTAGATAAATAAATGCCATAAGTATTATCGCTATCTTAATTAAGGGATAAAGAAACAATATTATAGTTGTTAAAAGTATAATAATAAAATAGGTTGTAGGTGAATACAAAATAAACAAAATATCTCAGTACTTTTTATAAATAAATATTTTTTTATATAAATTTTTATTATAAATAAATTATTCTTTTCAGCACACAACAAAAATGCAGAATTTTATTATTTCGATTAAAATGAATATTTTAAATTGTGCAAATTTTCATATGCATTTAATCATTAATTTCACAGTCAAAACCAAATTGTGATTTTTTTATAAATTATTTTTGTACGAGACAAAAAATTGAGATGACAATAATGTAATAATGTCTCTAATAAAATGTATGTTTTTTTTAGATAAATCAAAATTAGATAAGTAATTTTAGTTCAGCGTTTAGACGAAAAATCCTAAAGTGAGCATTTAAAAAAAAAAAAATTTTCATTGAAAAATTTATTATTTTAAAAATTATATGTTCATTTCTAACAATAAAATTACATGTTTATTTCTAATTATATAATATTACATGTTTATTTCTAATATAATAAAATTATATGTTTAATTCAAACAATAAAATTATATGTTTATTTCTAACAATAAAATTTATTAGCGTATTTCGTCACCTTTCAAAAACAATTTTTAGGTTTCAGATACGTCAGAAATATTCCATTTATTTGAATTTTATTGCAAAGTGTATTTAATAAATATAACGGTCAATATGCCAGAGGCCTGAGGGATTAATAATTTCGTGCACATTGATCGTACATACATAATACTTACTTATAATTTTTATTCGTAAAAATGACACATTTTAGTGAAATAAATATTTTTTTAAAACCAAGAAACATATTATAATATTTTGCTTGAGCGAAGACAATTAACTTAACCTAACCTAACCTTTCTATCACTAATTTTTCAGTCCATACAAAAATATATTTTATAAATCCTGTACACTATTTTATACTTTGCTAAAAAATAATGCCTTTTTACAAAATTTAATAAGGGTGAACGTAACATACGTTATAATCTACGCGTTCGCAGATGGCATAAATTTAATTATTTTAGTAAAACACACTTTTTCAGTAAAAATATTAAGATGTAATATTTTTTTGCGCCCACATACGCAACATGAAAATGAGTAAATATTTTTGTCCGTATAAAAACTTAATTCTTTCAAGAGAGGCATACAAATACAATATAGGATTGAATCACCAATACAAAATCGATACACCAATAAAAATTGGATTGAATTGGATAAAATAATTAAATTTAAGCCAAAAAAAAAATCAAAACACATAGCAAATAATGCCATAAAAATAAACAGACAAAATTCCACTTATAGCGCATCACTACAGCTGGTATAAAGGTTTTTTTTATTTTTATTTGGATTAAAAAAAAATTCAATCAATAAAAAAAAGATTAATTACTCTTTACAGTAAATTAAGTATTGCAATATAATTAAAACTAGCAAAACTAAATAAAAATATTTAAATATAAACATACGCAGAGTACAACACAGAAACCATAAATAAATGGATATTTTTTTGATTTAAAATTGTGCATCAAAAATTTTGCTTTCTTAAAAACAAAATTTGATTAAAAAAATTCAATGTTAAAAAAAAATTATACATAAAATAAAATTTACAATGTTTAAATTGAAAAAGACGAGCTAAATTCAGAGCAATACTGAAAGTATATTCCACTCAAGACACCTGCTTTAGAAATCATTATAAATACAAATTCAATATATAAAAATAGAAACTCAATATATAAATACAAATTCAATACATAAAAATAGAAACTCATTATATAAATACAAATTCAATACACTTAATTCTCTTTTTTCACGGTCGATAAATTCCAAATAATAAATACTGTGTAAAATAAAAGTACATACATTATGTACAGGAAAATTGGAGATATGTTATGCGTGTTTCATACAAAATCACTTTCATCACTTCAAATTCTGTCTCAATTTGATTATATTTGAACTCAATTCCAAGTACGGATATAGCTTGAAATCCAAAAGCAATAATGTAAATAAAAATGTGTTTTTTCTCTCTGCCGGCCGCATAAATTTCAATTACCTCTGACGTCACTCTAAGTTGTACAGTGAACTTATTGATTTGTAAATATAATTTCCTACTACGGATACTGAAAATTGCAAACTCCAAATTCAGCGTCGCATCGGCGGCACCGCGCCGAACTGAACCATGTTGTGATTGCACCAGAAAGAAAAAGTCGACGCCGAATATGCGACACAGCACTCCAAGAGCAAGAGGCAATCATTTTCAGCTCGATGGGCATCAATTGCTTCTTTCTCAAGGAGATACTCATAAATAGCTTTTAGACCGTACGAGTTCGGCCCGCCACCAACATCAAACAATTCTCGAAACATAACGTAGGAATCAACGCACACAATGTCTTTAACTAGTCGACTGCTCGCTTCTATGATGTGAGTACGGAGAACCGGGTAGTCGAATTTTAGACCGTTGTGCGCAACAAAACATACAGGAGCTTCGAGACTGGATAAGAAAGTGTTTAACATGAAAACTGTCGACTTATCAAATGCATTCTCACTGGCCAAAAGTTCGTTTGAGAGGCCGGTTAGTCCCGTGACTCTGGACGTAATTAGACGATTAGGTCGGAAACACAAGACCAACTTCTGAAGAACTCTGGGTACATTCCCTGCCCGTGTTTTGAGTAAAACTTTTCGGTGCACGGCCACCATAGCTAGTTCCGTTATCTTGGTTTTATTCCCCTCATTGCGGGGCAGTCCAGTCGCTTCCAAGTCGAGAAATACAAAAGTCTGTATGTCAGACTTCGCACTTGATCCCGTTGCCATGATTATGTTTCCTGAATTCAAAATTATTATTTAAAGTCCCCTTTCCTTCGGGTTAGAGATAAATTTAAGCGAATTAAATAATAACAACTGTGAACAATGGATGTTAACTGCGATTGGCATCCTCTGTCACTGTCAGATATTGGCTATAGATTATAATGATAACAAATCGTATTCTTATCAAAACAGATAGTGAAAATGGGCGCATTATGCGGAATTCAACTAGTCAACATTAGCAATATCACAGAGTTCAATAGCAGTATCATTAGGTATAATCAGGGCAAAGAGAACTAACCACTATAAACAGAGGAGCAGTACAGTAAGTCAAATAAGTGTTATTAACTCTTTGAAAACTAAATTTCCTATTATCCACTCAGGGGATATACATATCCGGGTTTGAAATTCGGCAGTGCTCATTCACCCACCTTCCTCCCCACTACAACATACACTAATTGGGGATGAAATGGTGTCACTGGCTCCAGAAGTTTGGGAGCAGTTTGGACTCTTGTGCTCATACAAACTGCTTACTGTGGTTTAAAGCTGACAAATCCACCTATATTTCACCGTGAACTCTGTACGTTAGTTACTAGAAATTGCCCAAGTATTTGGGGCAATATTTAGTATTACTATTTCAACATTAGAACATTAGTGACATATTTTGGCATTCGATAGAAGCGTAATCAAGTTAGTGACTAAACATATTTGCCGACTGCGGGAAGTTCTAAATAAATTCATTTTAACTTATAAAAATCACCCCCACAGGTCTACCTAAATTTAGGTAACTATCGCTCAAGGGCATTAACGGCATTACTCAAATTTGGTAGCTTTCGTTAGAGTGGTTATGTAAACAAGACATACCTTTTACAGGGATGCAGGGGGTAATGAAAGGAATATAGTTAATAAAATAGAAGTAGTCCACAATGGAGTTATGATGCCAACTACGATTGGCAGTGAGACACGTAACTGACAGAGGAAGGATGAAAGTAGAATGAATGCTGAAGAATAGAAATGAGATTCCAGAGGCATATTGATTGAAATGCGTATTACGAGTGTGGAGATTCGAAAAGTAATGCACAGCTTAAGAAAGATTAAGAAAGGGATGCTTGGCAAATTTGCGGATGGACGGAGAAAGACATTTAAATTGTGTTATTTCACAATTTACTAATTTAAAAAAATATTTGTATAGTATATTTGCGGCACGTTCCAGAGTGAAAGATTCTCTCAGCATCGCCCTGGTGTAAGACCACCATTTAGAATTGAAACGTTGCTTGAAATGGCTTTGGCCGTGTTTGGCGACCAGACCTGAATGGCCAGGTACTTCCCCACCTTCCTCTTCCTCTTCTCCTTCTCCTCCCCCCTATATTCAGCCTAATAACATACCCCAATTGGGGATGCCATAGTCTCACTCTCAGAATATTTGATCCAGCTCATCCGGCACAAGATTTTAATTAAATTTAACATCCTGAGCAATATCTGCCGCAAACACCCACAAGAAGCAACATGCATCTGCTGTAAACACCCGAATGAAGCACAAAAAATAACCTTGAAAGTTTCCATCAAAAGAAATTTTATCATAAAACTCTACTCAAATTTAAAGGAAAAAATGAGAACTTTACTGACCAACACACCTAGACCACAAGGACGCAAACCTCGAATCTACTGAACATTAATTAACCAAAATGAGAACTTTACTGACCAACACACCTAGACCACAAGGACGCAAACCTCGAATCTACTGAACATTAATTAACCAAAATGAGAACTTTACTGACCAACACACCTAGACCACAAGGACGCAAACCTCGAATCTACTGAACATTAATTAACCAAAATGAGAACTTTACTGACCAACACACCTAGACCACAAGGACGCAAACCTCGAATCTACTGAACATTAATTAACCAAAATGAGAACTTTACTGACCAACACACCTAGACCACAAGGACGCAAACCTCGAATCTACTGAACATTAATTAACCAAAATGAGAACTTTACTGACCAACACACCTAGACCACAAGGACGCAAACCTCGAATCTACTGAACATTAATTAACCAAAATGAGAACTTTACTGACCAACACACCTAGATCACAAGGACGCAAACCTCAAATCTACTGAACATTAATTAACCAAAATACATATACATAAATAGTGAAGGGCGTATACTTCTACTGCAAGGCAAGGCAATGGGTCGAAAGAGAGTTTGGCTGGAGAGTCAAAAGGTCTCCCACAACCAGTGGCAGCTCGTGACTTTTGGGTGTACTAGAAGTGCCAAACTACAAAAAATTGCCATTTTGTTGTAGCTGAAAACGTCTTCTTTTTTTTTTGAAAATTATGGCTTTTGTATGAAAATTCAGGAAATGAAAAAATAAAAAAATCGTTTTGGACTAATGTCGAATTGTTCAATCAAAAGTCACGAGCTTCCACTGCCCTCAACCAGTCTATCCCGATTTGACCTGCCAAGCGGTATCCGCCACCAAGACCTAGACAAACCTCAACCCATCAACATGTAAGTCACCAAATAAAACACTTAGGGTGACCAATGGCAGGGTTATATATGAGATAAACAATATGAGTTATTATCTTCATATATAAAAACTCAGCTTGCGTATGTGTGTGCTCGCTAAACCCTAAAGTTATTAGTGCCAGGAGTGTTTAGAGTACTTTGAATGGTGAGAGAAGACGGGGACACTTGAGGAATAGTTAACGCAATATCTCTGCAACGGAATGCGATACGGAGTCCAATTAAAATCCATGTAATGTAGTTTTTTAACAGTAACATTGTGAATGGTGGAAGAAGTCAGAGACACCCAAGAAAGACATTAGCTATAGCGAAGCATTGCGAGGTTCACTAGTACGGGATAAACAAGTTTAAAAACAACATTGAAATGCAGCTAAGTAAACATGAAGACAAAAAATCTTTAAAGTAACACCAGCACAACCTACAGTCAACAAATGTGAAGATGATTAAATCAACAAATATGAAGATGATTAAATCAACAAACATGAAGATGATGAAATCAACAAACGTAAAGATGATGAAATCAACAAACATGAAGATAATGAAATCAACAAACATGAAGATGATGAAATCAACAAACATGAATATGATGAAATCAACAAACATGAAGATGATGAAATCAACAAACATGAAGATGATGAAATCAACAAACGTGAAGATGATGAAATCAACAAATATGAAGATGATGAAATCAACAAACATGAAGATGATGAAATCAACAAACATGAAGATAATGAAATCAACAAACAAGAAGCTAATGAAATCAACAAACATGAAGATGATGAAATCAACAAACATGAAGATAATGAAATCAATACAACAACCTCTCGTCCACCTCGGTACAGGAATCCCTAGTGAGGACTGTTAATAAACTACATACTATACATTTTATTTAAAATAGTCATTAATAAATATGATAAAATCAAGTAAAAGTGAATTTTTGATCTAAGGCAAAATATAACCATGATGTGTAAATATATAAAAAATATCTTTTTTGTTTTTAAATGCCAGTCCGGGGGCTTACTGATTTGTAACAAAAAGTTCCTTATTCTTGTACTGAATGGTCGGAAACTTCTTTCCGGATTGCATCGGTGGCAAAATGCTAAACGGAACCTTATTGGAGTCGCACCAATCCACAATCTGTGCTGAACGCGCAATACAACTTTCCAAGAGCAAGAGACAATCGTTCTCCGCCCTATGGGCATCAATCGGTTCTTTCCCAACAAGATACTCGTATATGGCTTTAAGATTATACAATTTCGGACCGATCTTCTTGGGCTTGGCAACCTTTTTAACACGTTTCACTTTTTGACTCGTTTCAGTAATCGGAGTACACGTTGCAGGAGAAACTTGAGAACATGAACTCTTTTCTGGAGTGCGATCAAGCTCCGATGAAGAGGAATATTGCTGCTCCAGACTTTCGATGTTTGCCAAATCCATCTCATCTATTTCGACGCTCCATTCGTCGACAACCGTGTTTTGTATTTCGACGATCCGTTCGTCGACAACTGTGTTTTGTATGTCGACTAAAACAGGCGGAATTTTTAAGATTTCTCGAAACATTACGATGGAGTCAATGCACATTATGTCTTCGACTAGTTCCTGTCTTGACGTCTGGATGTGAGCGCTGAGAATGGGATAATCGAATTTGAAACCGTTATGCACAACTAAACATACAGGCGCTAGTTGATTCAACAAAAAGTTGTTAAACATCGCAAATGCCGCCTGGTTGAAAGCATTCTCATTGGCTAAAAGTTGGTTCGAGAGACCGGTGACTTCTGTGACCTTGGAGTTAATTTTAAGGTTGGGTTTGAAACACAAGACTAACTTTTGAAGAACCCTGGGTAATTTTCCAGTAGTAGTATTGAGTAAAGTGTGTCGGCTTACGGCCACCATCGCCAGCTCTGTTATCTGAGTTTGATTTCTCTCTTGCCAGGGAAATCCTGTAGTTTCCAAGTCCAGAAACACGAAAGACTGTATTAAATTCTTTACATTTGGCTCCATTGTGACGATTGTATGTACTAGTTTAAAAAGTCGTAATTAATTTTGATGGAACTTAAAACTGTTAAAACATTATCGCAATATAAAACTCGACGGCAAAAGAGCGCGAAACACGTTGTTTATAATCATAAATATACCACTCTCTTTATAATGTTTATCTGTAATTCTGTCACATCTGTCACTGTCAGTCATTGGCCATAGATAAGGGCGATAACAAAACACAACGAGTCTTGTTTGAATTTTGGATAGATGGTGAGTTTATTTATGGATGGTGAAGTAATGCACAGAGAGTGGCATAAATAAACCAATCACGAGAGTGATTTATTTATGAATGCACATTTCGCAGAATTCAAACGGAGTCAATAGTCAATATTAGCGAAAAAATCAATCGAAAACAAATAGCAACGAACGTTTCGAAAAATGATAACATAAACTTTGTATTCATGCATGGAGTGATTTATTTATGTGCATGCCTATAATCATAAATCAACTATCTACCTATAATGCCCTCGTGCAGTGTGACCAGGGGCGTATAACTCCCGCATGACCTTGTAACCCTGATGGGAGGAGTTATTCAATACCCAAATTCTTATAGACAAAGCTGTTGTGGCTGAAAGCTCAGATCTCATTGGCTTAGAGCAAAAATTGTAGTTTGATCTCTCGCTCTCTACCATAGCGACTTGTGTAACAGAAAGAGAAGCTAAGCATGCTTTATGCTCCGATAAAAATTAACGGTAATTTCCAAGACGCCATTTCGTAAGTTGAAAAGTCAGTTGATGTTTTTACGTAAATATTTTGAATTTTCTTTCACCCATCTAAAAATAATGTTACGTGCTAGAATTCTTCAAGGTGATAAATTAATGCCGTGTTGTGTTAAAGTGTGTTATCCGGTCTATCTCCACCAATTGAAAGAAGGACCCGAACCCGTTGTAAAATACAGGTACTAACCTCTCGTTCTTTGATACAATGTTCCTGATTTCTGAATGTACTTCATTGACTAATAATTTAATTAATTTTCCTTTTCAGACCTATCCGTATTCCCACGCGATACAATACCACGTATTAGGATGCTAAAACTGCTAAAAAAAAGCCACGATTACATCATACAAGGTCATTTAAACCTCTCCAGAATTGCATCATGTAAGTATTCAGATTTAACCAGCATTTTCCATGATGTTTGCTGACGACAGAGCTGTGGAAATTATATGAAACCCTTGCAGGAGAATTTGAATAACTTCTAGTGCTGTGGCAATAATAATGAACACTTAAATTTGTTGAATATGTATTTTGTGTATATATTCTTGTATTTTTGTGCAAGGTCAAATTAAATCCTATTAAGTTGTTGCAGTAAGACTGGGTTCGATTCCTAGTTGAGACCGTTACTTTTTATTTTTCTGTGTCTTGTTCTGTTTCATGTTTTGTTTAGATATATTAGTTTTATCTTCTACTTCAATGATAAATCAATGCTCAATACATCGGTTGTACTGACCCTGTTTTGTATTACTGTCCATTGTCTTTTTGAAAATAAAAAGTATTTTTATGTGTGCATAGCTGTGGGTTTTTTTTATTTTCCTTTTCCTGCATTCCAATATTTTTATTTTTAAAATATAATTTTTTGTGGGCTATTGAATGAACGATGTTCGCTGGGTGTAGTTATATTGTTTATGGTTACACTTTTTTTAAATGGCCTTGAGATTTATTTATGGTCCACGATATATTTACCTGTCTGGACCAAACGACCGTTTTATCTGTGGTCGTCTGTGGTTAAGGGGGTGACAAAATGGCGCCATACAAAAAGCCCGAAGATATCGATCTAGAGAGTGGTTTATTTATGAGTGTGACCATAAATAAACCACTCTGTGACGACGCAAAATTGTCGTGCGCCAGCTGATTCTATTTTCGTAATATTATTTTTTTTTTATATAATCTACCATAAGTAGATGCATAAGTAGTTTCCTCAGAATGGCAGCTTACATACAGAAAAAAATCTCTCATTTTATAAAAATATATATTAAAGGAACAGGAAAATATTCTTGAAGTTTTAATATGTCTTCTGAAGTGTTTTTCAGAATAAAAATAGGACAGTGTTGTATCCGAAACTGCTTCCGAATTACAGCTTTAGATGAAAATGAAATTGTGGACTGTAAATGAATTTAAAACGATACGAAATGAAATGGTAATCACTTACAACTGTCTCTGCGAACATGTTGACAGTATAGTCAGTTCAAGCGCAACACAATCACAATAAAATGAGTTCCGCCGCGAAACCCCGAGGTAATTATCGCCTAACACCTCCAATATAGTCAACTTCCTTCTTTTCAAAGATTGTGTACGCGAAAAACACAAACAAATTGCTTCCAGTAGTTTCATCAATCAAATCAATCCACTCGAATTGTGTTCTTACATAGTTCTTTGGTTCTTACCATTGTTCCAAATTTCGAACACTTTTCCAATAAGCTGATAGTTAGGGATAGGTAGGAACTGAATAAATGACATCCAGGTAGGAACTAGGAACTATGCATATTCTCATTTCAAACCCTAACAGAAAACACACATTTTAAATGGCTGCTGTTTAATAAACCAAAAGCAAGATTTTCTCTTATCTCAGCGTTTATTTTGTTGCAAATTGAATAAGATTTATTTTAGTAAGCCATAAACATTATTTATGATGCAAAATCTCATGAAAATAAGGTATGTTTTGAATGTGCCTATCGTCCACTGCGGCGTTCAAAGGGGAACAATTTTTTCATGGCTGATAAGCACTTCCGGCACTTTAAAAAAATCAACATTCAGAAAGTTAAAAAATCATGAATTTAGAATCTATAATCATCAGTAACTATAGATGCCAATTTAGTAATGCAGGCTTACTTAATTTTTTTAAATAATATAAATCTAATATTTTTTTGTGGATTAGTCTCCCCACAACACGGAAATAAACATAGTTTATCAATTTTGTTTATTTATTTTATAATCTGTAGAAGGTCCTATCAATGCCATCCCTGTATCTTGAAAATGTGATGTTCTGTTTATAAACTATCGAGTTGTAGAAGAAAAAGTTAAAACCCATCATTGGCGATTGTTTAATTTTTGGGGACGAACCAAAAACATATGTACCAGGAACCTGGGGGTCAGTTTACAAATTTTAAATGGGAATAGGACAGAGTGGACAGAACTTTGAAAAATAAACAACTTTTACGACAATTTTATTGAATTATCGGTGCCAATTTAGCGTGAAGTCTACATTAGGGTGCGATCTCTGATACATAGCATTACTTTCACAAAAATTCTCACCGCAAACAAGCCACAAGTGCGGATGTAAAAGTGTACCTTACTGAAAAGGGCTTTAGTTAAACTCTACTTCATACTTCTTATGTACTATCTCGTAAACCAGCACTACAAAAATTAGAACACGATTTTAAGGTAGATCTCACGCTAAACTGGCAGACAATTAACTCATAATTCTCAACAAAAACATCTATGTAAATATTCAGCTCGTGTGTAGACCATGTTAATTTACAAAAACAAGTTTTAGGATATGACATTTTGAATGTTTGAGAATTCAATTCAAATTAATGGTAGTTTTTTGTTTTTATTAAACTTTTATTGTAAGACAAAAGACAGTTATGTTCATTGCAGTTATATGATTTGAATTAAAAAAATTAAACGTGAGAATATGAAAAAAACAAAAAAAACTTGTTGGTTACAATCTTTGGAACACATAGTTATACAGGGTTTTCCAATAAGAGGTGCTATTTTGATATTCAATCGTAAAAGATCAATGGTTTCGTTGCTTGTGTGGCACTTAGCGCCGTCTTGTTGAAAGTAAACTTTGTCCAGATCAATACCATCCAATTCCGGCCATAAAAAATCATTGATCATCTCTCGATAGCGCAATCCATTCACCGTAACTGTTGCTCCAGCCTCATTTTTGAAAAAGTAAGGTCCAATGACTCCGCCGGACCATAAACCGCACCAAACAGTCAAACTTTGAGGATAGAGAGGCTTTTCAACAATAACTCTTGAGTTTTCCGAGCCCCAGATGCGACAATTTTGCTTGTTGACGAAGCCACCGAGGTGGAAATGGGCCTCATCACTCAAGATGATTTGCATTTGATTCACTCAAGTGAATTTTAATAATTTCAATGCGTTGTTGAAGCGTGTATCGTTCCATTTTTATTAATGGCGTAGTTTCTACTTGTCAAATATCAAAAAATGACAGCTTCAAAAGTAACATCTACCGAAATAGCGGGCTATTTAAAATAACACCTCTTATTGGAAAACCCTGTATGTTCCAAATAATCTAATAAGTACAAAAAAGGAAAAAAAAAATACCAGTGCAAAATATATGCTTAGTATATTCAAAGTGATATTAATGTCAGTTCAAAACCGTTACATTTTTTATCTATGATTAATCATCATCAAGATGTAATCGAGTGATAACTTGACGTGCCACAAAATAAAATTTTCAGGTAGACAATGGCATGTTCATGTAGATACTATTAAAAGCCTTTTAAATCAAAGTTGATACTACAAAGTACATTTTAAAACATGTTAAATGAAAACACTTAACATGCTTTACATGAAACAGGTTAGAAATGCATCAAAATCTGATCATGGTCGTACTTAACTACTTAAAGAGTTTGCGTTATTGTTTTCGGCAGAATAACGTGGGAACTGCTGCACTGTCGAAAAAATCCACAATATTTACAATGTTTCTCTTCATCCGTTGATTGTGATGACACAGAACCTGGTATGTGTGGGCCATTCGCCATCTTGCATCACTTACCATTATTAACATAAAACAGTATGTCAGATACCATTGATTACGCAGCCAAAATCGTCTGTTAAAAGATTGCTACCATTATGAAAATGAAGAACTCCAGTGAAAGAAGACATGAAAAAACACTGTTTACAGTAAAAAACAATCAGTTTTGCAAAAATGTCAGTTAACATAGTCTACACCCGAGTAGCTCAAACGTCTTATAAATGTTAAAATAAATTAACATTTTGATTTTTTACGCTGATGGAAAAAATAATTTATATCACAGAGATAGGAAAAGAGAGAAAACCGAGTAAATTAATTTATTTTTAAAATCCGCTTTTAACTCTGCGTCATATTGATCTACGGAAAGTTCCTAGCCGGACGGTATGTCAGCGCTGCATGGCAGCCACTTGCTCTTCAATCTCGTCTAGCAGCTGTGCCGACTTGAGCATGTTCTCGTTCTGAAAGCCGAGGTGCACAGCGATCAGCTCCATCTTCTTTAGGCCCGCCTCCGTGCTGTCGGCGCAGTGCTCCACCTGCGCAAACTCCCGGGCTGCACGCATCAGTAGCTGCAAACAAACAATCTTCATTAATTAGAGCATTCTTTCCACATTCTCGGTTTATCCTAGATACAAGAGACTGTAGATCTTCCACACTATCAGAAATAAGCACCAAAAACAATCTCCCAAGATTGAAATAAAGGAAGATTGCTGTACTGCTGTAAGACCACCATTCAGAATTGAAATGTTGCTTGAAATGGCTTTAGTCGTGTTTGGTCACCAGATCTGAATAGCCAGGTACTCCACCTTCCTCCTCTCCATCTCCTCCCTCTACGCCCTACCCCAATTGGGAATGCCATAGTCTTACTGGCTTCAGACGGTTGGAAGCAGTTGGGACAAGCAGTCGTCGATTCTTATAAAATTAAAATAAATGTTTTTAATTATAAAACAATCCCTTTGCCGCCATTGTTATGTAGTGCCACTATTTTCAATGACTTAACACACTCGGGGCAGGAAGGGTGGTTCTATATTTTACGCCGGTCCTACTTGAATGGCGGAAAAGGCATTTCTGTCCAATAGTTTTATACAAACATTTTATATCAATCTTTTTATAAGAGTCCCAACTATATGCACCTGTATTTAAAAATGTGAACCATTTCTTTCTCATCTTCTAATTCTTGTATTTTGTATGTAAGAATATTTTATCAAAAGAAAACTATATTTAAACCCGTAGAACAGGTAATAATACATCCTTACAGTTATCGCACCGGAGATGAGGAGGTTTTTTTTTTTGTAATTTGTGCGAAAACGAAATATAATTTTTTTTGTAATGCGATATAATATTTACATTTTTAACAAAGAAAACATCACTAAATGGCCCACCACTGACTCTAACTTCAGTTTATGGAGTCGTATTACAAAAGTAGACTTATGTAAAAAGTGATAACTATGTAAAAAATTTAATTGAAATGGCTGTGGCTAAGTCTGTCTGTACAGATAGAGAAAAAATAGCGGGTGTTGCTATTACGTCCAACAGATGGCACTGTTTTTACCTGTCACAGGTGACGTCTATATAATATAGGTATATAAAATCGCGCGTATTTGAATACAACATTGTGTCAAAATTTCAAAGAAATCGTTGAAGAACTTTCGGAGATTTAAGATTTAGAACAAACAAACATTTAAATTTGTATTTATATAGATTTTAATTATACGGAACGTATTGCATTGCACTTCGCTGCATTCTTCTGAAAGAAAGAACTATGATTAATATTGAATTGCTTTGGGAATGCGTAAAAAAAGAAGTCACCTCGTTAGTTTTAGAACCTCTCTGAATCTGTCTGGTAAGAGAAGCTATGTTGTTTACGTTTACTTGCACTCTGTCTGCCAAACGAATTTTAGAATCGGCGAACAAACTTCTCGCACTGCTTGAAGATGCCGAGGCCATCTTTATAACTAATGTTTACGAATTAATATAAACTTTAAGTGTAATAACGTATGCATATAACTTTACGCAACCAAAAAACGTCAAACATTAATGTAAAATGAATAAATAAAGCTGAAATACGTTTTCCAAACCGTAACCATTAGGATTTTTGTAATATTTATATTAGTATGTCGTTTGTTTGTGTGGTTCTATGGTTTTCAGTGACAGCTGTCAAAGTGGATCAAAGACAACGGAGAACAAGATGACAACAAAATTATATTATTGGCGATTTATAAATATTAATACCAGCAGACGTGCTCCCAGCTTTTTTCGACTTTTCTATAAATTTAATATGCATGTGGTTTATTTATGTATGCATGTATCAAATTAATAACTATACATAAACCTTCCGGAAGAAAATCTCCAAAGGATAGTGAAAACCCTATCAAAATCCGTTGAGTAGTTTAGAAGAACTAAGCGCACAGACAGACAGACGCGGGCAGTGACTTTATTTAACTAAATTTTAAATGGCTTTTCACACCAAAGGAGTGTTCCAGCCGGAGTGCCGTTGTCAAGTTGTGGTGATTGTGGAATGTTTGTAATTGTAGGTTAAAATTTAATAGTACCTAATTACAAGTACCTACATTACATGATAAATCTAAAATACGCTAAACACACACAATACAACATGTCAATTGTTTTTAGTTCCTGGAAATCTCACGATCTTGGTTATTTTTTATAAGTTTAAGCAATAATTAATAAATAAGTTGATTATTTTACCATCATTATTACCATATTACTTTATTGTTCTAAAAGTTTATATTATCCAAATTATTCAACTTATTTTTCCATCAAATTATATTGTACCAAAGGTTTTTATTATCCAAAGTATTTGAATAATTTTACTGTCAAATTTCGTTGTTTCAAAGGTTTTTATTATTCAAAGTACTTAAATTATTTCCCTTTAAAATTTTATGCTTTTCGAGGTTTTTATTATCCAAAGTATTTTCATTATTTTACCATCCAATTTTATGTTTTTAAAGGTTTCTATTATCCAAAATACTGCTATTATTTTACCATCAAATGTAACTGTTTTAAATATTTTTTTTATTATCCAAACTCTTTGAATTATTTTACCATCAAATTTTATGGTTTAAAAGGATTTTATTTTATTATCCAAACTATTCTAATTATTTTACCATGAAATTTTATGTTTTTAAAAGTTTTTATTATCCAAAGTATTTGAATAATTTTACTCTCAATTTTTACTCCTATATTACTCATTATTTACCACCACTAGCAAAATGTGTGAACTTTGTATGGATCAACTTATGTATCTTCGCAACCGCAACATGATCACTCAACTTAATATTGATACAGAAACATTTAACAACTCAGAACACACTTTTGACAAAGCGACAGAATGTAATTCTCTGTTCACAGAAAAACACAACTTAAACATAATTTCCCAAAACATTAGAAGTATTCGAAAGAATTTCGATAATTTCTCGATCCTCTTAAACGAAATAAACATAAGCTTCGACATTATTATCTTGACTGAATGCTGGATAGATGATTCGTACACAAACCTGAACTTAAAAGACTATACAACTCTCCATTCCACTAAACATCTAAATCAAAACGACGGTATAGTAATCTTTGCCAAAGATTCACTAAACCCATCAATAACAGAAATCAACCTAACCGAAGCAAACTGTATCCAAATCTCCCTCGGAACAGACATCTCCATATTTGCCATCTACAGACCCCCATGCTATAACAATCTCTCACCTTTTTTCAACTCCTTAAATAAACTTCTCGAAAAAAATAAAAAAAAACACAACAATTAATTATTGCAGGGGATATAAATATTAACTTACTAAACGGGCAACCAATAACCACAGAATACTTAAGTCTACTTACTCACTATGGATTAAATTCGACAATCAACTCACCAACAAGAATTACGTCAAACTCTGAATCCTGTATTGACCATATATTTGTTAAAACTAGGAAAAAAACATCTTCATCCATTATTCGATCAACGGTCACAGATCATTTCACTACTACACTAAGCATACATCATAACAAGAAACAAAAAGATGAAAAAAACAACTCCGTACAAGACAAAATTAATTTTAAGTGCCTAATAGAGGACATACATAAGGAATCTTGGTCAAATGTAATAAATGAACCCGACCCAAACAACGCGCTGAACACATTTATGAACACAGTTGGAACCTACATTGCTAAACATACAACAAAAAATACCCCGAAAAACTACTCACATAAAGAAAAAAAAAAATAACACCCTGGATCAAGAAAGGATTAGTAAACAGCATTCATAAAAGAGACACAATGCACATGCAAGTGCGCAAAAACCCATAAGATGACAAACTAAAAAATAATTACCTGCTATATAGAAACCTTTGTAATAAATTAATCAAACAAGCCAAATACAAGTACTACAAAAAAGAAATAAAATCCGCCAAAAATGATCCCAAAAAAATCTGGAAAATCGTCAAAGATATTACTTTCTCCAATCCGAAAAAAGACTCGAAGATCAAAGTACTGTTAATAAATGGAAACAAAACCCTTTCAAAAAATGAACCTGGTAAAATAGCTAATTTTATTAACTCCCAATTTGCAAAAGTCGGATCTAACTTGGCTGAAAAAATTCTTCTAAAAAACGGCACAACAGAAGACTCTTTAACCAAACTATCCTCTACCATACAACCAAATCATTCGTTTTATGCTCACAAAATAAGTACAAAGGAAATCTCGGATTTAATTATTTCTCTCAAACCAAATTGCGCTGTGGGCCCAGATAACCTCTCCAATCATATACTGATTAGTCTCCGAGAACATATACTTATACCACTTCAACATATTTTCAACCAAAGTTTCAGCCTCGGCATTGTCCCCGATCACCTAAAAATAGGTTGTATTACTCCAATACTGTGATGTATTGATGTTGTACAGGATAGAATACTGGGCCCTTAATCTCCAGTATTCTAACGAGGATAGGGATCTGGTATTATCTCTATTGATACTCGTAGATTCTGATATACGGAGGTTGTTTAATTCGGAATATAATAAATTGACAATACAAATAACAAGTTATCTAAAGGCCGTCTAGCGACAGAATGAATCCTCGCTCCGGCAATGTAATACGAGACGGTTGGTAGCGTTCGGTTATCTTCGGTAGAACCCGAAGCTGCCCGAACGCAAACAGCATACTCTACACTTTCCCTCCTTCAACTCTGAAGCTACTTACAAACCAACAAAATATTTTACAAACCTATATAAATCATAACATGAACATTTTATATTACATTTGGTTTTAACAATGATTTTAAAAGATAGACAACTTAGAAATTTTAAATATTTAGTACAAAACACGATTAAATCAATTGTGCAGAGATCCACAAAAGTTTCTAACAGAGCTGCGCTATGCAGTTATTACAACAAGTGAAGTTATTACATTTTGCTAACAAATAATCCTAAGACTAACAACCGCGGTGCCTGGGTCAAGTTGCCCCGTTTCCTCTGGAAGATGTGGGTGTCTCGCGTCTTGGCCGCAATCTCCCCGACCATGGTCTCTGTTGCCGGGCCTGTGTCTGCTCCGACACCACCTCCTCTGCCGCCAATCTGAAATCAGGAGGAAAACCAGTGAATCCACGCAATAAGGTTGAAGTCTCTAACTCCTGAGGCTCATTCCTCGAAATTTCAGACGCGGGATGCTGTGCACTATTGCCATCTTCCTTCCAGCTCACTGACATTTCCCTCATTTGGTCGACATGTCTCTTCCATGTCACATCTGTGTTCTCTATCTTAATAATATAAACTTTTTTACCTAGCTTTCTAGAGACTACTCCCTTAGTCCAAACTACTTTATTATCCTGACGATAATCTTTTGTTAAACACTTTTGTCCAACTTTAAAAACCCTGGTTTTAACCCCTTTGTAAAACTTAACCTGATCAGATTGAGCTTTAGAAATGTTAACGTTTGCTTGACTTTTTGGTGGTGACTGTTTTGACAACGCACAATCTGAACATGATTGAACGACTTTCTCCAAGTCTTTGTTCAGAGTTGTCCACCAAAAAAAATATGCTCTAGCTATTCCCTTCATTTTAACAATACCAAGATGTGACCTGTGTAATGAATCTAACACTTGCTTTTGGAGAGAAAAAGGTATAACTATTCTGTGTTGCCAAAACAAACAATCTTCTATGATAGAAAGTTCGTTCCTTTTTAGCCAATATTTCCATATACTGCTGTCACGATTTACTCGTTTGGGCCAGCCCTGCCGCAAATACCTAAAAAATACTAGCTGTAATTCGCGATCCGCTGCGGTGGCTTCCACAACTGCTTGAAAACTTACATGTTCACAATTTTCAATAAAACAGATTTTGTCCTTGATTGATGAAACCGAATTTATCATCACTGAAACTATCTTCAGATTAAAAATCTCCATAAAATCCCTACCCACTATCAATTCCGTGCCATTAACCACAACAGTAAATAATAAATTATTTTTAAGATTATTGTATTCTACGGTAAAACAGGCACTACCTACAAGGTTAAGTGGTTTGCCATCGTATCCTGATAGAGTACGCTTATCTGGTGACAATGTTACATTTCTAAAATAACGATTGAAAATAAAATCCGGCATGACCGACATGCTTGCCCCTGAATCAATCATAGCAGCACATTTCACTTCGTTAATTACCACATTAGCCCTAAACGGATTAATGTATGAAATACTATTATTCTGGGATTGTTCAAAAATCGGATTAACCTTGTGATTCCTACAAAATTTCTTCAAATGCCCTACCTTGTGACAATTAAAACATTTTGCGTTCTTGAATTTACAATATTTTTCTACATGATATTCACCGCAAATCGTACATTTTTTATTCCTCGGTTCGGGGCTCTTTGAACGAGATAACCTTGAAAAACCTTGAGTTTCTCTTGAACGCGGCGAATGTCTCCCGGGCGAATTTGAACGATTCGAAATGGCATTCACATCCGAATTCCCTGCGGAAAATTCAGATTTAATTTCCGGAACCAGATTGTCTAAAACTGAAACCGTTATTGCTAACTCTTCCATATTGTTAAATGTTAATTTAGTTCCCTCTAGAAAAATTTTCTCCTTAGCCCGGCCTGGTAAAATACCGATTGCAAAGGCATCCGCTAAGCTTTCTGGCAAGCGCGTTCCAAATTCACAAAAGGAAGATAATCCCCTTAGACGAACTGCGAAATCTCTGACCGATTCCCCATGCGATTGCTTTGCTTGATAAAATTTTTCCCGTTCCTTGAACACCGATCGCGGTCTGGAACAATGTTTCTCAATTAATTCTATTAACTGATCGAATGCCACGTCTGTAACTTTAGCAGGGAAACATAAGTTGATCAAAAGAGTTAATGTCTCCGCTTCCAGAAGATTCAGCAAATAAGCGCGTTTCTGTGAAGCATCTAACTTAGTCGTTTTAATGTCATCACGAATTAGAAGGAACTGTTCTAACCTCAAGCGGAACAAACTCCAATCTCCATTAACGTGGGAGAACCTGGAAATTCCGCCCGATTCCATGATTGCAACGACAACAGCAAAAAAAAAACCCACCCGGCAACAATAACACCTTCCAGAAAACAAACAAGACAACCTGACTCCAGGAACCGGCGCCGATGCAGTCCAGCGCCCAGCCGCTTCCCGGAATTCCAAGTCTTCTTCTTCTGTGAAATTGTCTGGTCTTTGTTACCCAGAGCCACCGATCTGGTCTTTGTTACCCAGAACCACGTGACTATTTATTCTTCGCTGGATTCTTCGTCTGGTCTTTGTTACCCAGAACCACGTAATTATTTACTTCCAATTGTCCTTATTATGCCCAGTTTATCTCCATTTATTGTCACCTTGACAATAAAATCCCGGAGATTTTTTTCGCAAGTCACTGGTGTGAAACAGATCCACTTGCCGGCAATCCGAAAAAACTGTTTCCGTATACTCCTTTTAAGCTGCGCCACTGTGATGTATTGATGTTGTACAGGATAGAATACTGGGCCCTTAATCTCCAGTATTCTAACGAGGATAGGGATCTGGTATTATCTCTATTGATACTCGTAGATTCTGATATACGGAGGTTGTTTAATTCGGAATATAATAAATTGACAATACAAATAACAAGTTATCTAAAGGCCGTCTAGCGACAGAATGAATCCTCGCTCCGGCAATGTAATACGAGACGGTTGGTAGCGTTCGGTTATCTTCGGTAGAACCCGAAGCTGCCCGAACGCAAACAGCATACTCTACAAATACATAAATCGGGAGACAAAACGCTGATCTTAAATTACAGACCAATCACTCTGCTAAATTCGCTATCGAAAGTACTAGAAAAAACTATGAAAAAAAGACTGCTCGCATACCTTGATAAACACAAACTGATCTCCACCCGTCAATTCGGGTTTCGAGCGAAAATGGGAACAGAAGACCCCTTATCGGAACTAACCACCTACATAGTGAAAAACCTAGATGGCGGTTCAAAGGTGTTAGGAGTGTTCTTAGACCTAGCAAAAGCTTTCGACACCATCTCACACAAATAACTCCAACAAAAACTCAAAAACATTGGCATAACAGGTCCACCACTAAAATGGTTCATTAGCTACATTGAAAATAAACAACAAATTGTAAAAATTAATAATCAAGAAAGTGACAAAGTAGGCAACAGGTATGGAGTACCCCAAGGCAGCATCTTGGGTCCCATACTGTTTCTCATCTACACTAACAGTCTAACTGAGATAAGCCTAGGGAACATAGAGTACAAAGTAATCAGTTATGCAGATGACACTGTAATTTTATTCAAAGCCCAATCATGGGAAAACGTCTTCAAACACACGGAAACAGGGATGACTGAAGTAAATAGATGGCTAATAAATAATCTACTGACACTAAATATTTCTAAAACTAAATACTTAACTTTCAGTAAAACATTAGCTGGTCAGCCCGATAGTCGCCCACAACTTCATCTTCACCCCTGCACAGTTACCTCATTAACTAACTCACGCTGTGTTTGTGACAAAATTGATTATGCGCAAAATATTAAATATCTCGGTTTAACTGTTGACAATAACTTAAAATGGGATCTCCAAATCAACCTAATTACAAAAAAATACGGAAACTCTCTTACATCTTCAAAACAATTCGAAACATTATGTCACTACCTCAGCTAAAAAATATATATTTTGCACTCTGTCAAAGTATTCTTATGTATGGTATTTCAGTATGGGGAGCAGCAGCAGAGACTCATCTCAAATCACTTAAAATTAATCATAAAACAATAATCAGAATTATGTTTAAAAAGCCTTATCAACATCCGACAGAACAGCTAATGATCAACAATAACCTATTAGACATAAATAAACTATTCATAAAGAAGATCATCTACAAAAACTGCATAAAAATATCACCACACTTCATAACTCACTCGCAAAATACAAGAGCAAACACACACAATCAATTACAAGTACCATATATCAAATCAAATTTTGCAAAAAAACATGAATCTTACTTGGCACCACATATATTCAATAAGTTTGTAGCCCAAACAAAGACCTACGTCGCATCTAATAATTTGAATTGGGTATTCAAAAGATTTTTAAACTGGTTGAATGTCAAAGAAAGAAGAGAGATAAGTAATATTCTTAATATCTAAAATTATATATTTTCTTTTTTCTACTCTGTTTTTAAATTCTGATTTTCCTTTTATTTTATTTTTATTATTTTTACTATAATATATATATATTTCTTTTTTTTTTACCACTTATTTGTTTTTATGAAATTAGAAATTGTTAGTTACCAGCCTCAGAACAGACTTTGTCTAGTGAGGAGGGTAAGGAGAAAAATCATGTATGTACATAACTAATAATAAATAAACGCCCGGGTTGCCGGCACTGAATTATTATAAAATTATAAATAATTATATAATTTATTGTACATATAAAATATACAAACAAATACATGAAACTAAATTTGGGAGTCGGGTACGGGTACCGCCGCCCCGGGAACCATTTATTGGATAACCAACACCTTCGCCATAGGTCACCCCAAGTGGTTCGCTACATTTGGTGACTTAGCAGTGGCGATAATCACTTAAACTCTTACCTTTACCAATAAATAAATAAATAAACACATTTCTCTGAAATTAGAGCAGTTAATATACAAAATAAATGTCGGTCTTACCCAATCGAGATTTGGCTCAGTAGTTAGCGTGGTTGATTCCAGTCCAGACCCTAGCGACGAAGACAAAAATATATTGTTCTTTATATTTGCAAGCATTGGCGACACAATACCCTGATAACTGGGATTTGCCCCGACGCTCACATTTTAATTATTTCTGATGAGCTTATTACCAAAATCTTAAATGTTTCTAGAGGGATTCGAAGGGATGCAAGTTATTTATATTTAAGATTAATAAAAACAGGACCTTACCATTAAATATATTATGTAAAACGATAAGTACATTTTATTAAATGTAAAATGTTGTAAGATAAGCGGCAAGTACCAGATTTTATTTTTCTAGACGATGAATTAGTAACTTCCCGACGAATCCCTCAAAAAAGATTAGAGATTTTATTAATGTATTCATAAGAATTAATTAAAATAAAAACACTCGCGAAAATTCAATTTCTGGCCAGATAAACCAAAGTCGACCGCCAGTACTTCAAAAATCTGGATTGTGCGTAGTATATTTGTGTGCGCGTTGGTAAGGAGTTACTACGTAATGATTCAGACGCCGCCAAAGTTCCGGCCTGTAAGGTTGTGTGTCACCTGGCCCGTCGCTCCGGTCATTTCTTTTACGTATTTTTTTATTTAATCAAACGATTACTTTGAAATCTATTAGTGAAATTTTCTGTTTTTTATAATTTAACTTCTTCCTCAAGTGAGTGAAGGTTTTTTTATATGTTTCACCAATATAAAAGAATACTTTTTTTTTTTCAATTGTTTATTCTTAAAATGTGTACAGTGGTCATGTTTCAGATAAATTTGGACATTGTTAAAAAAATATGAAAACAGTTTATTTAGTAGAAGTTTTTTAATTCTTAAGTTTCTTTATTTTAATAGTTAAATATTACCTTAAATATTTTTTTCAATAAAAAGTTCCGCTGTTATGTGTGATTTTTATTTGTAATTGTCACGCCTAAAAATGATTATCAAGTAAAACTTATTTCATATAAAAAGTATTTCAAATATATTAATTATAAACAGTGTAGTTTCTTTTTACATATAAATTATATTATTTGGCTTTCAGTCACACCAATTTTTGGGCACGGAAAAACTGATTGTGAAGAACTCAGACATGCTATAAATACCTAATATAATATTTTAACAAAAAATTAAATGCGTAAATGTGTAGGCACTTGAGAAAAAAGATGACACTAAAGTATTGTCGTTATGTTATTATGTATCATTTCTAGCCCAAGTAGACTTTTTTACTATTAATCCTTTTTTTCACGACACTTGGCGAACCGGCTGACCGGTTGTCACAACCAGCGGCACAGAATGTTATAGAGTGCCCCTTCACTAGAATCGTTTTCCTAGTTTTATTTATTTACGCCCTACTGGGCTTTTACATAAATTTCTAATTATACAGTCATGTTAGTTGTAACAATGGTATATCTAATAAATTATGGTAAAATAAAAGGAGTTTTTTACTAAGGAGTGGTATTCTCTTATATTTCAATAAAGTGTTTGTGAAGAGTTCGTTTCATTACTAATACTCCAGGGCAATTAGCGATTCGCGATCGTAATTATTCCGGTAGTCCCAATTTTTTTTTATATGTTTTATAAACAGGTCCCCTGATGTGAAATCTGAGTTTCCGACCTTGGCACACCTGTGCTCGCGCCGCCATTTTGAAAAAAACCGGCCGAAATCGCTCCAAAATCTAGTTTTTCCAAAATATCTCATTCCCAATGCAAATTTCGACTAAATTAGCTAAACAATTAAAGTAGAACATAAAATTACTTACAACTTTTTTGAGAACAATTTTCTTCAATCTCTAATAGGTACCGAGGTAGAAAGTCGTAAAGGTGCGTATATTTTTGAAAAAAACAAGTTATTTGCGCGACTAGCTTTGGTTTTTTGTAAATATCTCGTTTCCAGTACAATTTTGTGAAAAAATTATTGTTACTAATTTTGTAGAAAATAAAATTTCATAAAATAAATAGGTATTTAATTTATATGTTTTAACTCTAATACGTATCCAAGCTCTAATCCACCAAAACCAGTTAAATTACCCAACAACTAATTTATGAAATTCGAATGTTTTTTTTCCATAAAACAAAAACTCTACATCGAAAGTTTTTCTCCATACAGACAATTAGACATATGTCACCTATAAAGTACCTAAAGTCATTCGAATATTAAAAAGAGTCATTAATCTTTTAAGTTTAGATTGTTAGATCATTTGTTGCAGATAGAATTGTGCAATTATCTCTCCAAGTTACTGCACTTACTTACGTTGAAATGATTTTCAAATTTAAGGTAAAATTGAACCAATTTATAATAAATCTCTTGGCTAATATATACTTACGTTTCAGTTTAATATACCTATTTATTTTATGAAATTTTATTTTCTACAAAATTAGTATCAATAATTTTTACACAAAATTGTACTGGAAACGAGATATTTACAAAAAATCAAAGCTAGTCGCGCAAAAAACTTATTTTTTTCAAAAATATACGCACCTTTACGACTTTCTACCTCGGTACCTATTAGAGATTGAAGAAAATTGTTTTCACAAAAGTTGTAGGTAATTTTATGTTTTACTTTAATTATTTAGCTAATTTAGCCAAAATTTGCATTGGGAATGAGATATTTTGGAAAAACTAGATTTTGGCGCGATTACAGCTGGTTTTTTTTTAAATGGTGGCGCGAGCACAGGCGCGCCATGGTCGGAAATTCAGATTATACATCATGGGATCAGTTTATAAAACATATAAAAAAATTGGGACTACCGGAATAATTACGATCGCAACCCCCTTTTTGGCGCTAAGTGTACTGGCCTATAATACGGAATCCCCAAATATATCGACAACATTCTCACATTTATAATCCAGATAACATGTAGGTACGTTTATCATCAACAAATCAATACAAAAACCGACCAATATCATATAACAACAAAGGCAAAGGCATATGGCAACAAAGAAAAAAAGAACAGGTATCCGCTAGTAAGCAGGGTGAAAAAAATCAAAGGCAGAATAAAGAACACAGAAAAAATGTGCAATTAATGCTTGCTTCTAGACTCAGCAATATACCACCTCTATCTATATTACAGCAGGTAATTTATACACTTGTATATACCCGTCTATACGTACTTATACGCTCGTGTGTATAATGCCAAAATTTGATTGAAAAGTGAATTAACATAATTTTTCTAATATTGTTTTTATTTCATCACGAAAATACTTAATATATCAATAATCCGATGCCGAAAGGACCGATTTCACCGGAGAAAAATTCTGAGCAAGTAATAACTGATTTAAACATATAATTTTATTATGAACGTATTGAAGTCGTAAAAAATTTTCAAATACATATTTCCCATACATATTGTTTTCAATTGACGTAAATAAAGTAAAAGTTTTGTTTACACAGGAAGAGAAGAAACCCGTTATTCTGGAAGGAAGGAGAATAGAAGACATATTTTTTCTTTAAATATATTAAATAGAATTTCGCAGCACGACTCTTTTAATGATTGTAATTATCTAACTTAGAGATAGTTGAGCGTATACTTCGAGATGACAAGTTCTGGGAAGAAAAAATACTTATTAAATTAACTAATTTTTAAATGGATTGCATTCTTGTCGAGCTTATCGATCCTGAAGTCACAAGGTCTATGAATGTTCGTGATCCTCCACATATCTTAGATATTGTATGTAAAGAACGTCAATTTGGAAAGCGTCGTTTAGATTTCGACGAAATGCTAGTTTATTGAATAATTATTTTCGTTTTTTATATAAAATTATTTTTACTATTTCTAACTTATATTATAATAAATGATGGCCTTTGTACAAAAAAAATTGCATCTTATGCTTTTTACATTACATAATTATTTGTTTTATGTAACTTTTTGTAAACGATAATAATAAATATTGAAAATGACTGATATTTTATTTATCTTGTCAATATATTCAGATATAAATATGATCAGATATTATGAAAATGATTCGTGATTGAATACCGTATTGCTTTGACATCTGTCAATGAAGAACACGTCGGTTACGAGTCATAAGTTACTGCCTATCGTCTAGCAGTATGGTTACAGAAATCTGATAAGAATCATAAAATCATGAGCTCCTTCAGCAATAGGTAACGTTTCTATCGAAATTTACCTAAAACATGCACATTCAACTTAATATTACTATTCACATAGTTTGAAAGACGCCCATTAATAAGCATTTCATGTTCAAACCTTACTCATGGGTACCATCTAGTGGATTTCATCGCTGCTCTGACTTCGTACTGTTCGTGGTGTCGCGTGTTCCCCGTTTCAACTTACTTCACCTCTCCTCTCCTCTCCACCCCGAAATATTATAAAGCGGCCGCTACACTACTCGCTGCGACGCTTCGACGAAGTTAGCCGAAGTTCGAAGTGCGTGCCCACACACTCGTGCAACTTCGCGAGTAACTCAGTCCAACTCAGTCAGTGATTGGTTTATTTATGCCGTGACGCTTCGAGTCCTTTGACTCGGGCGCATTTACCGACAACAATCGGAAGTCGGGCGAAGCGAAGCGAAGTTGCCCGAAGCGAAGCGAAGTTCGTGCCCACACTATCGTATTCGGTCAACTTCGATCAACTTCGCGAGTAGTGTAGCTGGGCTATAATATTTTATTCGAAGTGGAGCGCATGTGAAACTAATTTGCCTCGCCCACTTAAAGCGCGTTCACGCCCATAACTGATATTTTTTTGGGATCTTATTTCGTCTTAAGTGATATTTTGGGTTCACCCATACAACGAAATAAACATTAATTTTAGGACATTCGGCACGGAATGACGTCACGCGTTCTCCGCTAAATCCTTTCTCAAGTATTCTGGTAAATTACAGTTATATAAACATGAATATATTCCCACCTCCGGAACAAATTTAACATGCAAATCATGTTCGGACGTCATTTGTGTCAAACGGGTAGTAGATGCGAATGCAACTAGCGTAGCGCGCTACCAGCACTGTCAGTAGCGTGCAATTGACGTCAAACCTGCAGTCAATGCGTCGCGTCGTGTACGAACCCTAGTAAAATAGTGTGGCGGATACTAACGAGCGGCGCGTATGCTACGCGCATAAAACTCGAGTCGTTTTTAAGTATCTAGAAATAATGGCTTTACATGCGCAGGAGTGTACAGCGACCTGATCATATTTACGTTGTCGAATGCCGGTGGACGGCGAACAGCCGGCGCACAGTGGGCTGAAAATCGCCTTTCATAGACGACTTGAATTTTCAAGGGTCTTTTTTGGCTAGAAAGGGATTCTGCTGATCATTACTATGCTATAAAATTTCGTACGAAGCAATTGCGTGTACAAATGAAGGAGTTATCATTTTTTTAAGAAAAATTTGTATTGCACTGACATTAAAAATGAGGTTATCCCTGGAATCATAAGGTTGGCCATTCTATCCTTTCACACAGATATACTACTGTGGTTATCGTGGTGTATAAATGAAAAGATCTCTCACTCAGGTATAACGTTTATTGATAAGTTGTCAGCTGATTTTACAATCACAATATTTCACGTTGGTTACGTACAAAGGAATGCGCGCGAAACTAAACCGTAGTAAACGCAAGTAGGTGCGGCCGACAATAGTAATTACTGAACACTGATGATATGCTCGCTGCGTCGGGCCTATTTATACTAGACGGCCGACGGTAGCAGTAGGTAGATGGATGGCAACTAAATCCTAGGCACTCGCACAGACTGTACGTTTCAGGAACCTTCGACATTGCGGCGATTATGCATAGGCCGTAGACTCGAACCTTCTGGCGAGTTCTCGTAGTATCCCGGACTGAGTGCGCGTTAGTATTGTCGCGAGTAGGCAAGTAGGTCTTGAAACAGGTAGGTTGCTTTGTTTTGATTTCGGCTGCAAATACGTACCTAAGTAGCAATTAGCAAGTACGTACCTAAGTAGGTCGAGCGGTTTATTATTAATTATTTAATGTATTGTTTTCGACGCTACAAACCCCCCTTCCCAGCAGCTTTGCTGAGGGCTGCGATAGAAGAAACATCTCATAGACGAACGTCTTTTAAATTGTGACACTTCAAAAAAAATTTTGTAAAACACATGTACACAACACAGGCTGATGATACACTCAGATAACAATGGTGGCACTATTATCCGCGCTTGTGCGGAGATGGTCGGCTGCATGATGCTCCGTGGTGCCTTAATTGATCACTGCAGCACTCCTCGTCATCAAAAAGCGTAGGATAGCGTTTTGGGTTGAACGTGCCTTTAGGCGTTAAAGTAGTCCGGGAAACGAACACGCCTACCGGAATGTGTGGTCGTATGAGTGCGATCCGTGTTGGTAGCGGGCAAAGGAAGGGTTGAACTTATTCCTTGCGTAGTTTCCTTAGTTTCCTGGGCAATGTACGCAGGTTTGAGGCGGTCTATAGTCACCGTTACCTCTTTGCCTCTGTTTAAAATGGTGAACGTTCTTTCGTTCCGGCGTACCACTTGGTGAGGGCCAGTGTAGGGTTGCTGAAGCGGGCTTTTTACGGTGTCGTCCCTTAGAAACACATGGGTAGCTGCGGGAAGGTCTTTAAAAATGAAACATTTCCTTTCGCCATGACGGGAACCTTCAACCGGTCTTAGGTTGTTAAAATATTGCCTCAGCTCTTTGAGGAAATCGCTGGTACTGACGTCGTTCGCTGGCCGAGCAGCGAGGAATTCTCCAGGTAGGCGGAGTGGCTCTCCGTACACCAGTTCGGCCGAAGTGGCAGCGAGGTCATCCCTCCAAGCTGCCCTGATTCCCATCAACACTGTGGGAAGCGCCTCAGTCCAGCGGTCATTTTGGTGGCATTTAATCGCTGCCTTAAGCTGGCGGTGTAGCCTCTCAACCATGCCGTTAGCCGCGGGGTGGTAAGCTGTGGTACGTATTTGAGTCGTACCTGCCAGGCAGTTTAACTCCCTGAACAGCCTTGACTCAAACTGTCTTCCTTGATCAGTTGTAATTCGGAGCGGAGTACCGAACCTGGTAATCCACCCCTGGTAGAAAGCGCGCGCCACAGTTGCTGCTTCCTGGTCCCTAATCGGGAAAGCCTCTGGCCATCTTGTAAACCTGTCTACGCAGGTGAGGCAGTATCGGCATCCTTCAGATGAGGGCATGATGATGATATCTATGTGCACATGCTCGAATCTGGCCGATGGTCTGGGAAAAGTTCCTAAGGGTGCTGACACGTGACGTGACACCTTACTGCGTTGGCACTGTAGGCAGTTGCGTGCAAATTTACCCGCGTCCGCCTTGATGGCCGGCCAGACATAACGTTCAGTTATGAGCTTAACCGTTGTTTTGACGCCTGGGTGAGCCAGCTGATGGACTGCATTAAATGCTGCAAGCCGAAACTTTTTGGTGACGAAAGGTCTCGCTGTATTTGTAGACATATCGCAGTACAAGTCCGTGTTGATGCCAGGAATGCGCACTTTCTTAAGTTGTAGGCTAGAACTTCCCTTTAAGCATTGCTCTAGTTCCGTGTCGTTCACCTGATCAGCTGCCAGTGCTGCATAGTCCAGGGGAGCGTCGACTGACTCGACCCTGGAGAGGGCATCTGCGACGATATTATCCTTGCCCGCTACGTGGCGAATGTCCGTGGTGAACTGGCTAATGAAGTCAAGGTGTCGGAACTGCCTTGGGGAGCATTTATCAGCCTTCTGGTGAAAGGCGAAAGTGATGGGTTTGTGATCCGTAAATATGGTGAACGTCCTGCCCTCTACCATGTGTCTGAAGTGTTTCACAGCGAGGTAGATGGCCAGGAGTTCTCTGTCATAAGCGCCGTATTTTCTTTCAGCCGCGCTAAATTTCTTTGAAAAGAAACCCAGCGGTTCCCAGTGACCTGCGATGAGCTGCTGGAGTGCGGCGCCAGCTGTGGTGTCAGAAGCGTCGCTGACTATGGATAGTGGGGCTTCACACTTTGGGTGAGCTAGCAAGGTCGCCTGAGCAAGGGCTTCCTTGCACTTGTCAAAGGCTTCCAAGGTCGCTGCTGTCCAGGAAATGGGCTGCTTGCCTTTCTGTTTTCCAGTGAGGAAATCATTGAGCGGTGCTTGCGTCTCTGCTGCATTGGGGAGAAACCTCCTACAAAAGTTGAGAGCTCCCAGAAAGCGTCGTAAATCCTTCACCGTTTCAGGCCGACTGTAATTTTTTATTGCGTCGACTTTCTCTGGCAGGGGTGTAGTGCCTTCACCAGACACCAGGTAACCCAAGAATTTTACTTCAGGCAATCCAAAATGGCATTTGCTGGCGTTGACGACCACCCCGTATTCCTGCAGGCGCTGGAACAAGGTCTTGAGGTGGTTCATGTGTTCCTCCTCTGATGATGAGGCAATGAGGATGTCGTCGATGTATGCGTAACAAAAGTCCAATCCTCTGGTGACCTCATCGATAAAACGTTGAAACGTCTGGGCTGCGTTGCGGAGGCCGAAGGACATCACTGGAAACTCGAAGAGTCCGAACGGCGTGGATATTGCCGTCTTCGGGATGTCTTCAGGAGCTACTGGAATCTGGTTGTAAGCTCGTACCAGGTCTATTGTGGAGAATATCTTGGTATCCCTCAGCGACTGGGCGAAATCTTGGATGTGTCGGACTGGGTACCGGTCAGGTATAGTTCTGGCGTTCAATCCGCGGTAATCACCGCATGGTCGCCATTGGTCGTCCTTCTTAGGGACCATGTGAAGTGGGGATGCCCAACAGCTCTCTGAAGGCCGGGCAATTCCTAATCGGACCATGGTCTCAAACTCCTTCTTGGCCCGTTTGAGCTTGTCAGGGGCGAGGCGGCGAGGACGTTCTGCGACTGGAGGACCTGGAGTAGTCCTGATGTGGTGAAGGGTAGTATGGCGAACTTCCTTCATGGCGCCGTCAGGGCGCGTAAGGTCCGGATACTGTTGTAAAAGTTTGTGGTAGGGGGATGTCCCTGTGACAGTCTTGATGGAAGCGGTCATGTTGTTACTGCGCCTGCCTGTAGTTGTCAGGTTCGTCACCTGATCCAGCAGTCGCCTGTTGTGGACATCAACTAGGAGCTCGAATCGTGCTAGAAAATCCGCTCCTATGATGGGCCTGGAGACGTCAGCAATGACGAAACTCCAAGTAAAATCACGACGCAGGCCTAGGTCCAGGTTGAGCGTCAGGCTTCTATACGTCGCGATGGTGCTTCCATTTGCGGCCGCCAATTCGTAGGACTGCTTGGCCGGACGGCCTTGGACTAGGCGTCGTGGGTAAACGCAGAGATCCGCGCCAGTGTCTACGAGAAACTGGATGCGAGTTGCCCGGTCAGTTACGAAGAGGCGACTTAATTGTGTCGGGCTGCTGGTGCTGGTTGACATCAGTGTGAGCGGGGCGTCTCCCTGCTCAACGTTGCAGGGTTTTGCGCAGGAGCGCGTCTGGGTACTGAACGTAGGGTGACCCCTGGAATGACCGCGCAAGTGATGGTTCCGCCGACGAGGACTGGTACTCCTGGATGGGCGTTCCTGGGCGCGCAGAGTTGTTAACTCCCGTCGTAGTGTGTTTATTTCCTCTTGTAGCTGTAGCACCATTTTTTCCATAGTATTAATCACGTAACCTCCGTAACTTGTCGTTGATGTTGTGGTAGCGCCGGGCGGGAGAGACATTTTTAAAACAACAGCTTGTACACGATAACACTTTAAAAATTAACTCACGTCGTAGGTCACCACTGTGGGGATCTGGTGGTGAGGCACGAAATGAAAGAAGGTTGTGAAGGTCACATGTGTTTTATTGGTGAGTCAGTAGCCGTGACAAGGAGATGATGAAGGACAGATGTAGAATACTCCGGTTGCTGCTGTGATGTGTTGGCAGGTCAAGCGCGGGTCAGTGAGTCGACGCCGGGCGCTGGTGACCGGGACTCGATGGAGGTCAGGCACTGGCGAAGAACGTAGGTCTTCAGGCACTCCAGTGCTGACGAGACGGCCGAAGGTGCGACGGACCTTGTAGGCGGTTGAACGGGAACGATGTAGACCAGTGAGGATGCTGCGTGTCCTCGTGGTGGTCATGGTAGCGTGGAAGAGGCGCTGGTCAGAGACGCTGGAACCAGTATCCCAGACGGGCTTCAGTATTATGTATATCACGTCGGGGTCACCACTGTGGTTATCGTGGTGTATAAATGAAAAGATCTCTCACTCAGGTATAACGTTTATTGATAAGTTGTCAGCTGATTTTACAATCACAATATTTCACGTTGGTTACGTACAAAGGAATGCGCGCGAAACTAAACCGTAGTAAACGCAAGTAGGTGCGGCCGACAATGGTAATTACTGAACACTGATGATATGCTCGCTGCGTCGGGCCTATTTATACTAGACGGCCGACGGTAGCAGTAGGTAGATGGATGGCAACTAAATCCTAGGCACTCGCACAGACTGTACGTTTCAGGAACCTTCGACATTGCGGCGATTATGCATAGGCCGTAGACTCGAACCTTCTGGCGAGTTCTCGTAGTATCCCGGACTGAGTGCGCGTTAGTATTGTCGCGAGTAGGCAAGTAGGTCTTGAAACAGGTAGGTTGCTTTGTTTTGATTTCGGCTGCAAATACGTACCTAAGTAGCAATTAGCAAGTACGTACCTAAGTAGGTCGAGCGGTTTATTATTAATTATTTAATGTATTGTTTTCGACGCTACACTACTATTTATTTGTTTTTTTTGACATACTTCGTATTGTGGCGCAACTTGCATTTTTTTTTTTAAATCCTCAAAATTGAAAAAAAAAAACTTTTTAATGTTGATGATTCATAACAAACACAGGGTATGTCAAAAAATACAAATAAATAGTAGTATATCTGTGTGTAAGGATATAATGGTCAACCTTGTGATTCCAGAGATAGCCTCATTTTTAATGTCAGTGCCATACAATTTTTTCTTAAAAAAATGATAACTCCTTCATTTGTACACGCAATTGCTTCGTACGAAATTTTATAGCATAGTAATGATTAGCAGAATCCATTTCTAGCCAAAAAAAATACCCTTGAAAATTCAAGTCTCTATGTCTATGAAAGGCGATTTTCAGCCCACTGTGCGTCGTGGGCGAAGTGAACCTGGAACCTCGTAGAGCGGTGCAACCCCTCCCCTCGCTCGCTCCGCACACCGCCCACCCGCCCTCCTGAGGAAGCTACAATCCAAAAATGTGTATTCTTGGTATACCTTATATTGTATGTAATAGGCATTAAAATCGCTTGACAAACTGATTTTAGAAACATTCGATTTCAACCACAAAACTGTTTTTTATTTATTTTGTAAATAATTTTATAAGAAAACGAAAAAGTTAATCAAGTTTAACTGTCACAGATAATCTTAGCTATAATACTGATTTTTTTAAAGTTGTTTCCTTTACGCGTTCATACATTTCTAATGAATTTTTTTTTTTTTTTTTTTTGTTGGTTTTCATTTATATTTTTTATTGAGTAATTTATTATTATATTTGTAATTATACTCAAGCGAAACGATAGGAAAACCTTCAATTTATCTAAAGCATATTTTTTGGTATTCATAATGTACACCAATTCGTTATAAAGATTAATCAATATAGTGATTTAGCATAATAGGTTTCACCACATAATGATTTCGTATCACTTTACATAAGTTTTGGAACACTAATCGAACTGTTGAGGATTACACCACAGATTGCTACTTTGGAACAGTCATGGAACTGTTGAGGATTACACCACAGATTGCTACTTTGGAACAGTCATGGAACTGTTGAGGATTACACCACAGATTGCTACTTTGGAACAGTCATGGAACTGTTGAGGATTACACCACAGATTGCTACTTTGAAACAGTCATGGAACTGTTGAGGATTACACCACAGATTGCTACTTTGGAACAGTCATGGAACTGTTGAGGATTACACCACAGATTGCTACTTTGAAACAGTCATGAAACTGTTGAGGATTACACCACAGATTGCTACTTTGGAACAGTCATGGAACTGTTGAGGATTACACCAGAGATTGCTACTTTGGAACAGTCATGGAACTGTTGAGGATTACACCACAGATTGCTACTTTGGAACAGTCATGGAACTGTTGAGGATTACACCACAGATTGCGACTTTGTAAATATATAACTAAACATTTCTTATATAAATAATTATTTTCAACATCAGGTTCAGTAAGTATAAGCTTCATGTAAGTATGTTTCTATATCCTGTACATAATAAGATAAAGCCTAGTAAGTAAAATTTGTACCCTTGAGGTGATTTTTCTCAAAAGCTATACAAATTATCGTACTTTGTACTAGACTCAATAAATATCATGTAAATAAATGGCACTATTTTTTTGTTTATTTTAGTTGATTTGAAGATAATATCTATAGATTTGTAGAGCATAAACGGTTATTATATGAAATTATTAAATCATATTTTGTTTTGATAAAATAAGTTAAAGGTATGAAAAAATTCATAGTGTATCTTTAAATGCAACGTAAGCATATTCCTAAAGATTTTACTATATTTTAAAAGAGTCGGTTTTATTAAATATTTTCACAATTTCCGCTTAATTATAATTGTTTTTTTCTTAATATTATCACGCTCCCTCTGACATTCGTATTTGCATATCTCCCCGTAAACCATCTTCTTCTTCTTTTTGAACGCTCACTACGTAGCCTTAACACGCAAATATTCATACAGACACAGGTAAAAAAGGACGCACAATTTGGTTTACAAACATTTATTTTATCTTTTTTTAAAAAAAAATATTTCAACATTTAACTAATTATACATTATTAGCCTGGTGAACGAATCTTTTTAAAAGTTAAAACATAACTTTGTAAGGATTATTTAAACCTTTACAATTTTTTTTTATATTCGTATTACAAAAATATTTGATTTACCTAAAATCAACACAGGATGAAAAAAAATATAAAAATTACTTTAACATGAGTAATTATAATCATTTGGCCTGGTTAGCAATAAAAAACTTAAAACATACATAAGAATTACTTTACCCGTCAGGCCAATTAGTTCGGTTTTGGGAACAAACAGGTATTACCCGTAGGGTCAATATGTTCGCTCTTTGGAACAGCTCATATTGTATCATAAAAACCGTTGTATCTTCCTTACTGTCGTAATTTTAAATATGAACTAAACGGATTTAGAAAGAGAAAACACCAAGCTTTATATTCAAATATAGAAGTTAACCGCAGCATAATTAAAATGTACACCCCTGTGAAACCAAAAAACCGAAAAATTTATGAAAGTTTGTGAACTTTTTACAAATATTTTAAAAATAGAAAACAGATTATAACATTCAGATGGTGAAATAATTATAGGTAAGTACATACTTAAAAGTAGGTACATACATAAATGTCATAAATCCATTCAAATCTGCATTGAAGACATTTCTAGTGTGTATTATCTATTCAGTGATTATACACATACAACCATACTAATAAAAAAAACACTTCTCAAGCTTTAAACTGTGAAAACAGAACAATTTCTAGTTCTTACAACATAAAAAATTATAACAAAGAAATATTAATGCAAATAAAAAGTATGCATTACAACATTGAACTATAATCAGGCTGGTTGTATTTACTCAGTAATAATATAGTTTCGTCGCTGTTCGTTGCAAAAGTCATCGTTAAAATACTGTTTTATTTTAACGCCCATGGGGCTTTTACATATAATAATTTAAATCTTTTTTTTTTTCATTATACAGATTACATAAAAAAATCAGTGTTAACAAAATACAGGTTACATAAAAAAATATCAGAGTAAACAAAATATAGGTTACATAAAATGAGAGTTTAAAAAATACAGGTATGATAGAGTACAAATAGGTGAGACAAAAAAATAGAAAATCTGCCAAAATCTTGCAAATCATCGATAATGATAATAAGAAGGTATTAAATTAGTTGATAACAATAGCTTACAAAGTGGTAGAAATAGTTCGCACATACTCCGTTTAAAGTTTGCCAAGTACAAATTATTGTCATATACATTTATAGTGTTTAAGTATTGTTACCAAGCCTGTGTAAACGTTGTATTGGAGAGTGAAAACTATAGTTGGAATTCTTATACCTAATATTTTATTTTCTAGGACTACTATAATATTATTTACTACTTACATACTAAAATATGGACTTCACAACATTGAGACATAATCCACGAAAAACTGCAAGACTTTTAGCTTCCTTAACAATTACCGGGAGTTCATTGATCATTAAAACCTTTATAATAAATATTGTTTTGTGTTCCCGATAAATTTGTTTTAGGAACCCAAAAATCGTAGCAGTTTCTCGTAGGATATAAATGAACTGTACTGTTAATTCTAACATTCTTTGACATATAGTCAGGTTTTATTTTTTAACTTATAAATAAACACTAAGGTATTTGTATAAACTAATCGTTGTCACACACTTAAAAGATTGAGTTGACGTTGCATGGTTTTTAACCTGGTGTACCTGCTACAACACAGTAGGTATTGACCTCATGCCTCTGTTCTGGATTATTTCCATTCTCTTTATTTGGGTTTTGTTACTCAGAAAGATTACACTTGTGCAATAATTTAGATGGGATGCTACAGTGGTATTGTAGACCAATACTCTTGTTTTAATGTCTAATTTTCCCTTTATCCATCTTAAGAAATTAACCTTTTTCGCATTTTTAAAATTTAAAATTTCAAAGTTAGTGTTAAATTTTAACTTGTTATCAATTATGATTCCCAAGTATTTAATTTCTTTTACTTCTTCAATATTTTGATTGTCTATATTTAGGACAGTAAGTACGTTTAGTTTTTTCCCTAATACCATGAATTTAATTTTAGTTGCATTTAATTTCAATTTATTTATGTTTAACCACTTAGATAATTCATTAAGTTCATTTTGTATTTTTGACTATGCATCTTCAATATTATTTGCTATAATATATAAAAGTGTGTCATCTGCAAAAAGTTTGAAGGAACAGTACTTTAAGCACTATATTTATAGATTATTATTATAAATTGTGTAGATTTATTAAATGCAGGAGTTCACAACAATCGAATTTAGAGTTTAATAATTTTAATAAAAAGGTTAGGTCGTTTATTTTTCTTCTGGTTTTTAATGTTGGAATATTTAAAAGATTCAATAACGACAGGTAATTTATGTGTTCTAAAGGGATGTTAAGTTTAAAAGTAGAAATTTTCTTTAAATTCTTTCAACATTATGAATATGTACATTGTAGAAAGGATCAGGTTTCTAACAAGGGATATGTGCAATAGTTTTATGATTTGTAAAGATTCAAAGTTTTTAATTGTTTTTAAAATAAATTCTTAAGTTTTCATACCCTTATTCACAATTTGTTGAATGTGGGCCGTAAAGTCGAGTTTCTCATCCATTATTATGTCAAGATCTCGCATTTCCTTTACTCTTTCTAAATTTGTTTAATTTATTTATGATATCTTCAAGAAAAATGCAATTATTCAAATTTACAAAGAAAAAATCATCAAAAACTTTGAAACCCATCTATCAAAAAGATATCAATACAAAATCAAAATACCAAAATTTAATACTAAATAAAAGCAACACATCTATACCTATTTAGGAATAAATTATTTCAACAACCTTCCGATTGAAATAAATAAATTAAAGGATATCAACAAACTGAAATTAAGACTGAAGTCAGGAATAATTAACTAAATAATTGCCTGTTTTTCCCTTTATTTATATTTGTTATCAGTCTATATTCTTCTCTACTTTATTTAGATGTTTCTAATTACTAAATTAATCGCTCAATATTTAGTATGTAACAGAATCCTATATATGTACACCTACACATATAGATGATCCAGAAGTTTCAATCGTATATAGGATATACTTACCTATTGCATAATGTTATTCAATATTCCTTATAATTAGTGTAACTGGTTCACCAAGAACAAGAACCAGTTTCTTCTTTGGTGAGATTGCGATTATAATTATATTTTGTATCCATTTGTAATTTATATAACACCACTGTACCCACTTATATACATTAAATAAAAAATTGAATAACCAAAAAAATGTGTTTATTTTCTGGAAAAGGTCAAAATTTTGCATTTTTCTACATTTAAATATAAATTGTTTTGTGAACACCAGTTATTTAGCATGTCTATATTAGATTGAAGAACTTGACAGTCGTTTTTTTTTTATTTTTTTTATTTATTGTCAATTTTTTTGATACATACAGGTACATATATAATTATACAAAATATAAGGAGTAACAAAAAAATCCCACAAAGGCGAAGCCTGTGCGTGGGCATTATAAGGTGAACATCAAAACAGTGGTGGTTATATTATCTATGGTTTAAATGAAAAAAGAGGTATGAATAAAGAAAAAAAAAATCATATAGTATATTTGGTTATTTTAATAAAAAAACAGTTTAAAAGAAGTTAAACTTCTTTTTTTTTTTAAATTTAGAAGATAACATATTATTATATATAGGTATCATATTCGTATAACTTATAGAAAAAATTCTCTCACTTCCAGATACTTTTTTACCCAGCTTTTGACATTTATTTTATACGAGTTTAGGTTTTGGCACATCTTGATGGAACTCGGCAAGGAATTGAACAATTTCAGGCCAATATAGTTAATGTGTCTTTGGGCTAGCCTAGTTTTGCAGTGGGGCACTGTGTACATGCATATGTTGTGTCTCTGGCTAGAACGATTTGGATTTTTACAGAAATTATAAAGACGAGTGTATACAAATTTAAGACATTATAGTTTAAGAAGGTTATTTCTTTATATATTTTAATATCGTCGGCGAAGAGCAGAACATTGACATTTTTAAAGCAGTTAGTTGACTATGTTTTTTATAAAAACAATAAGTAAAATTGGGCCAAGATGACTACCTTGCGGTTCGCCACTAATGGCCAAAAATAGCTTAGATAAAAAAAATTTAACAAATAAAGTTCTACCAGATAAGTAGCTACTTAACCAGCTTGATATATTTGCTCTGATTCCTATTGCATGAAGTTTTTGGATCAGTACCTACTTTGTGAGACACTTTATCAAAGGCTTTCAGGAAATCAGTATTTATATACTGAAAGAGTTTATATAACAGAAATTTAAAAATAAAAGAGTATGTATGAGACGATATACGAGTGTGAATTGAATGAAAACCGAGTTTTTTGGCGGTTCGTCCTCTCTGCCTACCCCTGTGGTGAAACGGCATGGATATAGATATCTCAAGAGTTGGAGACTTTTGTTCGAACGGCGACGATATATTAAACATGTTGAACATGTAAATGCATCTAGCTTACGTTAAGGGTTCGTCTACAGAGAACAGAGACTAAAGACATATCAACCTACAGGTTGGTTGTGCAAGTTGGGAAACAGGGATGCCATTTTATCGTAAAGCGCAATCCCAATGTCAAATATGGCCCCTGCATCCATCCCTTCCACGGGCTGCATCAGCTCCATCTCCACGTAATGGGGACTACGCTCAAACCGGTGATTGTCCAGGTCGAAAGAACCCCCACTGATGGCGTTCAGGGTGATAACTGCACCATCTTGGTTCGTGAAGGCTTTGATATTGCGAATGCGTCGCATACTGCGGACACCCCAGTCGCATTCAAAGATGTCCGACATTAAAGGCTTGTCGGGAATTTCGTCAGTATTCATCGAAGTCAGTAAAGACCTCTCTTTGTAGATTGCAACGACCGCGTGGAGCGGGCAGGCTTCCTCCACCAACTGGTGACTTTCCACGTATATTCGGATGTCGTCATTGTCGTTGTGAGCCTTGATAGTGGTGGACACCCAGCGGGTGTTGCGATATTGCAAAATATCGAAATAACCCCTCTCATCTAGCCCCAGAATCAATTCCCTGCCTTTCCAGACCAGCGACACGGTGTAATATATCCCAAACTTGAAAGGCTTTTCGTCGGTTTCTCGGAATCCATGCTCCTCGGCAAATGTGTACGCCGATTCAAGGGAATAGCGCCACGACGGGAAGAAGGAGTTCCGGATGCGAGTCTGCGACGTGTTGCTGAGGGCGAAGCACCTGTTGATGGCCCCCTGCATGGCCACTTGTCTCAAGGAGGTCAACTCTATAACCGGCGGGGACTGGGAACTTTCCGCTTTCTGCTTTTGCAGCTGTTTCAATTCAATATCTTTGTCGATGGCCTCCTTCATTCGGTCAATTTTATGCATGTTTTCCTCCTCATCCTGAATAAAGGCTTCCTCCTGGTGCCGTATGGCCGTCTCCACGTCACCCAGCGTCACCGTTTCAAAGGTATTGTCGATATTGCTGGGCACGTTGAACAGGTAATGTCTGCCCGTCCTGATGGTGCAGTACAAGTCACCGAAGAAGCGATGCTGGATCTCTGAATGCTTTTCCTTATAGGCTACATACTTTTCCAGTTGATTAGCGGTGATTTCCAAGAAGCGGGTCTTGCCTTGTGATTTCCACAAAAAGTTGGGGTGGTCCAGCAGGACCTGAATACGGCGGCGCACGGTGCCCATGTGCTGGTAGTTATAGTCGCCGTTGTAGGCCCGGAACTGGACGCGGGTGTTACGACCGGCACTCTGCTCCAGCAGCAGGAAGGAAGAGCCGCAGGCGTGGTACACCTTGCGCATCAGCAGCTTGATGCTGCGCATCCTCGAGAACATCACTCGGAGGCATCTCTCCACAGACTCAAACATCTTGGGGTCGCCCGACACCTCCAAGAACAAGGTCTCACTCTTCTTCACAAACTCCATTTTCAACTCCTTGTTGGGATCGCTCATTTCCGTGATCTGCCGGATATACTGCTCTCTAACTTGCGGATTGTCAGAAGACATACGATAATCTATCTTGAACAGTCTCCTTTTAGAAGAGAGTTCGAAGAGTTTTTCAATGCAGCCTTCGTGCACGGCGAGGATGAACAAAGCTACCTGCGCCTGCATAGCGAGCTCGGGGATGAGCTCTTTCTGGATCAGGGGATCCCCGCTGACGGGATCTACTTGAGCAGCTATCCACTGCACCGATATATCGTCACTAAGGAAGTGCAAAAAGTCTAGCACGTGCGCTCCCCAGTGACCGGTGGACGGTACCATCAGCCACTTCGCCCAGCGGGAGATGGTGTGGGGACCCGGCTTCTGCTGTGGCCCAGGAACTTCTTCCTCATTACGCTCCAGGTGGAAGATGTAGAGCCATACAAAGGCCACCAGAGGCATAAGACCTCGGCTTCCACGCGATTTCAGGATACGCACAGCACGTGCCCATTGTGTCAGTACCCGCAGGCATATCCACATTGAAGGATGTTCGTCAAATCGGTCCGTCACTAGATTCGACTTCGCCACCCCGTCTCCGAAAAGGGTTGCCTCGAAGACGAACTTATCCAGGGTGAATTCCACCCGCCTGTTTGGTTTCATATGTTGGCTGGCTGCCGGGTCTGCGCGCTTGATGATTAGAAGAGTGGCTTCCAAGTCAGAATCTTTGTCACCCACACACAGGTCTATGTCGGACTCGTATTCGTTGAAACCAAAGAGCGAGGATCCGTACAGCCGGCAGTCTAGGTCTGATAGGATCTGGCCAGCCCGGAGAGCTGCATTGCTCCTCCGAGTCAAATCATCGATCCAATCTATTTTGTTGGCTTGGACCCACATCACTAAGGACTGCGTCAGCTTTTCTTCCAAGGGAATTTGAGTGCTCTCCATGAATTCGAGGTCGCTGAAAGCCAGCCAAGAGAAGCTGAATGCCGGGGGCGACTTTTTGCACTTTTTAGGGAAGTGGTACCAATCAGAAATGGCGCGAGCCTTGCAGGAGGGATCCAGATTTAGTGTCCACTCTCGGTATATGTCGGTCCACCGGTTCCAGAAGTGCTCGCCATGCTCCCGGACCACCGTGCGCAGCTGCTGCTCTTGCTTGTACTTGGACATGTAAGTCTTCCGCCATAGCGGCTCGCCCGAGAACAAGTCAGCCTCCGTGTCTAGCTGAAAACTCTGCAGAATGTGTCGGAGCTGCGTCACGTACTCCGAGTAAAAGTACTCTACTTGGCCGGCGCCGGTGATGTGCCACACTCCGGGGATATCTTCCACTTCCCTCTCCATCAGGGCCTCCAGTATGGGGAAGGATTGTCGGTACATAATGCCGACCACCGATTGTGACTTGTAAGAGACTTTGTCATCCTTGCGCATGAAGTCGGGGAATTGCTTGGGAACAAACTTTTGCGGGAGATCTGCGACAGTCAATCCTTTTCTGGGGGCATCCGTTTCGGCGGCGACGTACTGCCCGAGCTCGATGCAATCCTTGTGGATCATTCCCAACTTATCGGCCAGAACCATGTGCGCATTGGCTATCGCCCCCAGTCGACTTTTAGCCACGTAGTCACAGAAGAAGTTTACCATCGCCGGCATCTCTTCCAATTGGGTGCCGGTTGCATCCTTACAAATCTTATTGTTAATTTCATAGGATTCAACCCTCATTCCGGGAATAGGGATTGGCGGAATGAGGTTGGGATCCCAGATGACGGCGAACAAGTCTCCATCCAGGTCACCACCTGAGCATTCTGCCGCGTGCGAACTCGGTCCCCGGCTCGGGAACACCAGGCAGTTAACATAGAGCCGGCGGATCTCCGGACACACATCCCGGACGGCACGCAGTACTCGCACGTCCGAAGGGAGCACCACGGGATTGCGGAACACCGCAACATCTCGGTCCAACTCCATGTCCAGGGAACCCTCCACAATATGGGCGTACACTTGTCCGTATTCCAGAGTACCTGTCTCGTCTAGAACTCCCATGAGGACGCGCGCCTCGGGTACATAGACCTGAGCGTGATCCACTATGGTACTTACGCGCTTCAGGGCACAGCGATAGAGGACGCGGCGGAACAGCGGGTCGGATACCATCTGAGGGGGGTACAGGCGCCAATTGATGAAGTTGTCGCTATTCAGGAGGAATTTTATAGATTCCGAATCATTGGAGAGAAACGACAGACAGTTTTGCAAAGCCGTCTTCATCATGACCAGAAAGATTGATGTAGGAACGCCCAAAGATTGCAGGCAAAGAATGGATTGTCGGTTTAAATATAGTTTAAGCGACCTGCTATAGGCCAAAACCTCGAGGGACAGATAGTTTGTGGATGAAAATTTCTTCATGGACTTTCTAAAGATAATATCTTCTTTCTGATTGCAGACACACACAACCCCCTTGATACCGCCCACACGGATTTGATAGGCAGATACAGGCTCGCGCAATTTCATCGAGTCTGCTATCTTCCGACGATGAGACTCAGAGATCTTTCCTATCCCCTCGCTAAAGCAAACATCCCCTCCTATCACATCCTGCTCCACATTGTCCAGAACATTCTGGGGAACGAGCACAGTCTCGGTGCTAGCGGCAAAAGCCATTGCGAGGCGAGTGAGCTTACGCTCTGGATTCATATCCTCGAAGGAGCCTATTCTCTGATGAATGGCTTGAGTGTCTTGGCAAGAGAGCCAGCAGTGGCCTTCGGTCAGTTGGCTATTGGAGCATCCCAGGAAGCGAAACACTCGTCCCGCAATGGTGACTCCGTGGTACAGAGTGTCGAAAAAATTGGGTTTGGTACACTCGCTCCAAGGATTTCCATCATGTTCATCCGCAATGGTAGCGAGCAAGTAGTCATCCGGGTGACCGAAGTGCCGGAGAATGCGATTCCCCGGCACTGGTGCGGCGGGCAGAAGGATGGTGCGGTATGGCGTGATGGTCACCCGTCCCACCTCTCGGTAGTCGGGCAGGAGGGGCACAGAGGGGAAGTCGTGCTTCCCCAGGAGATCTAGCATAGGGAGCTTCAAGGGCTGATACCGAACCGGCACAAACAGATCCAACACGATCTTTAGTTCCCGATGGTCAAACTGGTGGAGGCGATTGAGTATGGACATGGGAACGGAGTGAGGCAGAACGTGAGCGTGCTTGCTTCTCCAGGCTTGCACGAGATACTCTTTCCTAAAATCCCGCTTTGGCTCTCTCTGATTCGGGACATTTTCTTTAAACTCCATCACAGGCACATCGAAGACATTGAACGAGTTGAAATTCCTCAAAGCGCATCGCAAATCCCAGCGGCTGCCATCAGGCAGATCGTTTGCACGAATTGTCAGATTGAATGTCCGCGAATTGAAATCGTAAGGCATCTTTGTGTTCCCCGTAAAGAAGACCGGAGGTTGGCGCAGACTGAGAAACACATTAAAGCCGTGATTCTGAGAACTATGAATGATTATTGCGTCGTTCATATCTGCGATATCCAGGCGGATGGATATGTCATCTTTGGTAAGGTGTAGCACGGATTGATTGATGTGCAGATCGTAAGCGCCCTGCCAAATGGGTTTAGCATCGAGACCCACCGAATACTCGGAAAAATAGTGGAAAGTTGTAAGAAAGTCGAATCTCACTTTGAATGTGTGGCAACGACTCAGAGGATGCACAATGGAAATCCAACATTTGGAATATATAATAGCCAGGAGGCGGTCAAACAATTGCTCATGTTCCGTGCAGGCGAAGGCAAACATTGTGGCCTTGGTGACGGGAGACATTTGGAATTGCAGATTTGCTTCATTAGCCGCGTCGCACACGTCTCGAGTAACCTGTTCCAGTTTGGCTCCGCTGAATTTAAGAATAAGACTTTTTTCATCGTAAACAATTTCTTGTTTGCGGCTCTCATTATCAGTGGAACTGAGTTCAGTCCCCTGGCGCAGAACCAGTTCTTCAAATATGTCCGCCCCAACAGGGCCCGGCATACAGCCGCTCTGCCGTTGCATCACTCTGGACACGTGAGCATTCAGGTAGATCTCTTGCTCTTGGACACTAATTACACTCTTGATGTTGGAGGTGAACACCACGAAGCGGGAGTTGGAGTTTCGCGCCCGGCCGCGGGACTGAATGAGGGAAGTGAGGGAGGTGATTCCGTCAAAGCAGACTACGAGGCCGCAAGAGTCCACGTCCAGACCCTGCTCTAGCACACTGGTGGCCACGATCAGTCGACACTTTCCGTCTCGGAACTTGATGAGTGTGTCTTGTTGCTGCTCCTTGGAGTATCCACCACTGTTACTGCTGCCCAGGATATACGACGGATGAAGTTCTTCTTGGAGGTCGTCTTCGGTGCACAGCCGTTTGCACAACCGTATGGCTGTCTTTCTGCGAGTCACAAACACTATTACCTTCTGTTTCTCATGTGAAATGATGAATTCACGAAGGCACGGCAATAGGGCTTCCAGAGATGTGGAGTTCTTTTGCATAGTGGTGGACATGAAGTTGTCGATGCTACGTCCCAGGAATATTCTGAAGGAAGACAGGAGGGGTATTAGTTTTGCGTCATCACCATCGGCACGATCATAGTGGTCCTTGATGTTGAGGAGTAGGTCCTGCGGCCCGTTTATTCGCAACACCTCCAGGGCATCCATCCACTTCTCTATATACCTGGCCATTAAATAGGTTGTGTCGTCTTTCCGGTAGTGTGCATTCTCCTCGATGCAGCGGATAATTCCGCTGGCCTGAGCCAAGTTATCGATGCCACCGCAAGCTGACCAGGGGCCAGCGATGGGCGGATGCGCGACGGCAAGTTTAACGATGCACTCTTCGATAAATCGGTGATATCGCGCCTCGTCGGCTGACTGAGACACGTTGCGTATCACCTTATCGGTAATAGAGTGGCTGTTTTGCGGCAGGTCTAATTTAGCATCTAGGAACGGCGAGTATATTTTAGCGCGAAACTTATCGACCAGGTTTTGGATAGCGATATCTCCGTCGGTGGCGGCATTGCCCACGAGGGGAGTTGCTGACAGGCCCAGGAGACGCGGTCGCAGTTTCTCGGGTGTTGCGAACACGAAGGGAAGAATTTTCTGGTAAGAGGAGTCTCCGCGGGCTTCATGGGCTTCGTCGAATGCGATGATGCACGCTTGGGAAATAGACACGCTTTTACTCAGTAATGCGTTGAGCAGTGTGTCAGACGTACAGACGACCACATCGCGAGGCGTCCAACTGTCCTTGCCGTGCTGGCTGCTGCGCTTTAGAGGCTGGAGGTTGGCCTCTTCGGCCAGGTATTTGGCTTGCTGGTCCACGAGCACGACTCGGGGCACGAGGAAGTAAGCGCCCTTATTGGGGTTGCGCAGGCAGAAGGCGCGGATGGCCATGCAAGCTATAAGGGTCTTGCCCATACCGGTGTGAAGGTAGAGGACTGTATCGTTGAGGCATGCGAACAAGAATGAATGCAGCTGGTGCTCTCGGGGGATCTGATGTTGCGGGCGCCCGTATTCCAACATCTCCTTTACATTGTTTGGATCGAAGCCAAGAGTGGCGTCGCCTTCGGGAGCAATGTCGGTGCTGATTTCGGGTGTAACCTTGGGGATATTGGGATAAAAATGGACAATATTTCGCCACTTTTTGGACATCGCTCTTGGATCATTAAAAGCGTGAGGCAGCAGGGTTCGGTCGCAGCTGAAGTAGATGGCGTACTCGGGGAAGCCGTCCACCTTGAGAATTCTTCCCACCAGTCCCAGGCACTTGCTGCAGAGTAATTTATGCGTGCAGAATTTCTTGCCAGTTTCCGGGAGACACTGGAAGCGCTCCGACTGGTCCGCGGTGGCCGCGGCGATGCCCAGACCCAGATGGTAGCCGTTGCGAACATCCACAAAGAAGGACAGATCGGCCATAACGGCGATGGTGTGGCGGCAATGCTGGCAAAGCAGCGCCATAGCTAGAATGGAAACTATACATTTAATGATTTAATAACTAAGGCATCAGAGCAAACACCGAGGACACTGATGAGTTTGGTTAACTCAATACGCCACGGATCAAAGGGTACTGAGTAGCCTACTGATATGCTACTCTTTAAAGCTACACGATGCTACCTGAATTATACTGAACTTGATCACTTGATCAAGTGTGAATGTGAATGAGGCAAGTAGTGTGTGTCAATACCGAGTTCGTCTAGGGAAATGGCGTGTTGGTTAGTTAGTAATTAAAACCTTTATTCGTGTATGACAAAGATAGACATTGCGTACTGCCAGTAGGTTATCCTTCTTATACTTATTTGTTGTTGGTGAGGGCATTTTTTTAGCACAATTCGGTACTGCGTCTTACTTGGGCAAAGTTAAAGACGGTATATAAACTGAAGCGACTAGTGACAGTTTAGTACTAAATCGAAAGAACAGCAATTACCGTATCTTTTGTCACCACCTTGAGCCCTACAGCATGTCTATATGTTTTGTAATGAAATTGATTAAATGGCGATGTTTTGTTTATCGAAAATGTACGATTCTAGATCAAAATAATACATATACCAAATCATTAATTTGAAGGCATAATTACATCACCTCTGAAATATAGTAATTAGTTTTTGGATACCTTCAGAAATATACCTTTTATTTGGATTTTATTGAGAAGCGGAAATACACAACAATTCTCCGACTTTCTGACAGCATCTTTGAGAAATGTAATCGTCAATATGCCAGAGGCCTGACGGGTCAAAAGACACAGTGAGTAGCTTAGTGTTGCCATAGTAATTTAACGGTCAATATGCCAAAGGCCTAGAAATTAATTCAAATGTAGCATTTGAATTAATTTCTAGATTATTTTGCAGCACCGTTCTTATATTTTAAAAATGGTAGTGGCGACAAACCTGTAATTTTTCTGCTCCTCCTTTATTATTTGTAATCCTCAAAGCAACTCTGTAAAAAAATATATAATAAAAGGTACAAATTAACAGAGACCAGAATAATATACATGTTTTTGAAAAACATTACAAATACCCCCCTACGAACATTTCAAATCATAACCTCAAAAACGCAGTAACAGGACATTCAAAACAAGGAAAAAATGTATGGAGTGCAGAAAGTTGTTGCATTTTACACTTGAATTTTTTTAAAGAGTTATATATCTTTTTTACTTCTACCATCATCCAGAATCACCTCTCCAAGTATTCCCAGACATCCTGTATAGTTAGTTCTACACACAGAGTTGGAGTTTACACGTTGGCCCAGTATTCAATTCGCAATACGCAATTGTGTTGATTATTGCTCAAATGATTATTAACATTTACGAATTACGATGATTAATAATTAAACGTGCTGTATAAATAAATTGTCATAACTGCGATAATTTTCACATTCGTCTAGATTTGAGCTCCTCCGCGGTCGAGGGATAAGGCTCTCGACCAACAATCTGAAGGTCGCAGGTTCAAATTATAAATAATATATAGTATTCTTGTGGCACGTAGCAGAATGCAAGATACTCTCAGTATCACTCTGGTGTAAGACCACCGTGCAGAAAGGTTGCTTGAAATGGTTTTAGCCATGTTGGTGACCAGTTCTGAATTGCCAGGTACTCCCAAACTTTGCTCTTCCCCATTTCCTCTCTCTTCAGCCTCACAAGATACCCCAATCGGGGATGCCGTAGTCACACTGGCTCCAGACGGTTAGGAGCAGTTGGGACTCTGGTGCGGTATTTACATTAAAAGAAAAAGATCAAATGGCCACCGCATAATAGGGTATTTTAATTGTATTTTTTTACTCTCGAAAAAAAATTACGATAATCAATGTAAAGTATTTCTTTTTTATATATTTAAATTTTCTAACAACTTAAAATGTGCCATTATAGATTTGCCGCCTAAACTACATTTCAATTATTGGCAACGGCGTTCACACGTTGGCGAGTTGACGCCTAACGTTGGGCCTAAAAAAAGCTAGCCAAAAAAAAAAACTATTTAAAATTATTATATCAAAACATGGCGTGAAGAAAAGAAGTCAAATTATTCATATTTTTACGAAATAGCTACAAACATGCAATATTTTCAACTGGGGAAACTAAAATACTTACTTTTCATTGTTATCTAACTGATACACAGAGGTTTTTTTTAATGAAAAGTGTGTATTAACAGTGTCGGTAGATGTATTTACAATCTCTTGTACTAATTTGGTGGAAACATAGTTTTATTTCAACTATATAACTTTTAAAAAATACAAAATAAACGTTGCCGGCACTGAAACAAAACTTTTATATATAACTCAATGACTGAACTGAATAATTTGGGCGTATTTATCTGTATGCAAAGTAATACAACTAATCTTATCTTACTTAATCTTTTTCTTCAAATGATAAAATAATGTGCATTTTAATTTAAAGACAGGAACACCTTTTTCTTTAAATAGTTGAGTGGTTTAAGACGCCTGTCCCGCTATGACAAGAGAAGATCGTGGGTTCGATTCCTAGTTGTGACTTCTGTTCTGTTTCACATTTCTTTAAGAATTATTAGTATTTTCTTCTCTTCAATAATAAAAATATAAATCTCCGTGGATACTAATTAATAAAATATAAAACACCATCCAATCCTACTTACTTCTTACTTTAGGCCGTTGTCTCATCAGATAAGGATAAGGAATCGACATAAACTGAAAACAGAGTAGACAGAGTCAAAGTCCCACAATGGCTGACTGCAAACCGTAGCGAACTTTACTTTTCAGCGCAGGATCCACAGCACTCGGCTTAGATCGATTCCTTTCCGGACCGTGGGACAGCGAGCTTTGATTTATTTTGGTTAGCTGATCTCTATCCGCGACTGTCTGTTTGTGCGCTTAGTTCTTCTAAACTACGCAACTGATTTTCATAGGGTTTTCACTATCATTTAGAGAATTTCTTCCAGAAGGTTAATATATATAATAAATGCATATTACATTTATAGAATGTAGAGAAAGGCCCATGTTTTGTAATCAAGTCGTAGAAAGATTATTTTCGGGCGCTTTCATTGCTAACGCTGGCTAAATCTCATGAAATACGTCAAAATAATGTACTATGGAACTGTACATATTGAAAAGGCATACAGAAAAGTCTCCGATGGTATATTTCTATTATAAAGTGATGTAAACAAAGTTTTTGTGTTTTAATGAAATTAAGTTTAATAAGATTACATTATTTTATCTATTTCCATTGTAAATCAATGCATACGTACGCAATAAAATGTAAACATTACATTTATTTATTTATTGGACAATTTGTATAGCGCCGCTTTTGTGAGATATTACCTCAGGGGCACTATATTGTGATAATCTATTTACAATATATACTCACCCTCTCTCTGTGAATGACCTAATATCTACCTATTAAATGTAACTGTTGTTAGTATCACTTAAACTGGGCGAAGCCCAACGAAGTGCCGCCCGCAGGGCCTAGCAGCAAAAAACCCGCGGAGCGGGTTTTTAACTGCTAGTATTGATTAATCTCTAACTAAGTGCCGCCCACAGGGCTTGGCAGAAAAAAACCCACCCCGCGGGTTTTTAACTGCTAGTTGAGTGTATTACGCGATCGAAAGCCTTAGAGAAGTCTGTATACATAGTATCAACCTGCTCTTTGTCATCCATCTTGATATGCAAGAAGTTAATGAAAAGGGCCAAGTTGGATGTCGTAGACCGACCTCTCATGAATCCGTGCTGATTCGGTGTAATGATTGTGGAAATAGCCGAGTATAATTGATCAAAGACAATTTTTTCTAGAACTTTGCTTAAAATAGGAAGTTGGGAAATTGGACAGTAGTTTTTAACGTCATGCTTATCACCGGTTATAGATGGGTGTGTTAACGGCTGATTTCCACTTGAGGGGAAACATTCCTTCTGTTAGTGATTTTTTATAGATAACGCAAACCAGAAGACAGATATACTTACTAAAGTTGCATATAAAAACTCCGGGTAGCCTATCGATTCCTGGTCCTTTTTTAATATCTATGCTTGAAAGGTATTTATTTCAAAGTGATTTCTTCATTTATTCTAATTGAGGATTGTGTTGTTCAGAGGATCTTCCTTATTATTAACATTGAGTGTTGGAAATTCATATCTAAAGACCGTTGAGAAGTAATCAGCAAACAAGTCTGTAACTTTTTGCTATCGTGTGCCCCTGTCGAATGATAGGTCATATGTTCTGGTATAGTGGGAGATTTTCTTTGCGTCTTCATAATTCCATATTTTTTATATAACATTATTTTGTATATCTGATTCCAATCGAGCAATGTAGACGTTATGAGTATGACTAGAAATTTTGTTTATCTTTTGCGAAGTTTTGAGAAAGATTAATAATCTAGAGCAGTGTTCCGCAAACTTTTTGTGTTCAAGGTACACCCATCAAATCAAGAAATTTTAGAGGTAGGGTAGGAGGGGGCACAGTGGAACGAAAAACGTATTTCGATTTTTAGAAAAATAAACCTTTATTCAATTAGTTTGAAATCTTTTATAAAATGTTAAGTAGTCTTTGATTTATCATTTCAAAACAAAAAATATGAAAAAATGTTCATAGTAAAATAATTACAGGCATTTTTCCGAGATCAGAATTTTGTTCCACTGTGCCCCAGGTCTGGGGTAGAGTGGAACACCCCTAGGGGCACAGTGGAACATACCTACATAATTATTCAGAAACTCAGGAATTATCCAGGAAATTATACATTCTTAAGATGCGTTGTGGAAAGTACAAAACGTTTTGTTGATGTTTGTCTTATCCGTGGCAATAATTTGAGAACTATGTCATTTTTGGACACACCTGCCATGTCAGGTTCAAGAGGAAAGTAAAATCCGTCAAACCTGCCACTTTTCCTGAGGTAGCTGATATCATATTAATCATTTTCTTTGTCACAGTCAGTAAGCAGTTGTCCAATAAAATATTTGATATGTTTCCCTCGAAATTGGACCACCACAAAATCATCTTTTTTCGGTGCCTCGTAACAGGATAGTGGGATGTCCTGGTCTGTGTCTGTTGAATCATTTGATTCAAAAGAGCTCATATTTTCTTCAGAGTCATCAAAAATATTCTTTGTGATTTGTTGCACTTTGTCAAGGTATTTTCTTTCCTTAGATATTTTTGCTATTTTACGTTTACTTTTAGTTTCAGCATTTCTTTCAAATTCTTCTTTAACAGGTGTGTCAGTGGCGATGCAAGTTTTTCTTCGTTTTCTACCTTTCCTCGTGTTCTTTCTTTCTTTAGCCTTTGGGTATCCTCTAAATGCTATGGGACTTATCAAATTTCCCTCCTCGACATGTTGCATCTGAGTTGGTGCCTTTGTGGATGGTTGTTCATGAGTCAGGTCGATTGATGGTTCTTGCACCGTGTGATCCTGTGTTTGTATCAGGGCTGCTGAGCTTGTTGAAGGTTGTGCTGTTCGGTCAACATATGCTTGATCATCGTCTTGTACTATATTTTGTTGCTGTCCTACAATTGGTTCAGGCATAGGCCGGTTTGTGACTTCGCACGGCATAAAATCGTCTTCGGTGAAGATATTTCGGTCAAAAGGGAATATCCCAGTATTTTGGAACCCCGATTTTATGTTTGCTGGCGTCATTGCTTTCTCAAATGCCACTCCCAGTATTTCCGATATGTTGTAAATAGTCAGTGGAACTCCGTAGTTTCTTAACATCCATGAATCTGCTGCTCCATTGTAAAATGTCATTAGGGGTCCATAGACGGAAACATCCAGCGGTTGTAGCTTTGAGCTTGTATGCGGTGGGATCGTCAAAATAGTGACCCCATTATCCTTGGCAATGTTCAATGCTTGTGGAGCCAAATGACTCTCATGATTATCCAAAATCAATAAACAAGGATTTTCCTTCGATGATCCAGTGACTTTTACAAAGTGTGTTACAACATGTGGGAACAATTCGGTATTCATCCATCCCGTGGGCTGGGCGAGGCCCAATGTACCTGCAGGAGCTTTGTTAAGCATGTGTGGCTGAAATTTCTTTCGAGGAAATACCATTGCTGGTGGCAATGCTGCTCCCGTAGCTGATACTATACAACAAGTCGTTACAAGGGTCCCTCGCTCACCACTCGTGACTCTATTTAGTTGCTTTGGGCCTTTAGCTGCTATGACTTTATTTGGCTTCTGCACAGTAGTAGTGCCAGTTTTGTCTAAGTTGTAGACCCTTGTGCCGTCAGCAAATCCCGGGTGTCGCTTCATGACTTCTTCTAGATTATTGAAGAATGTTTTTACATTGTGTTTATTAAATGATGTCGCCCTGGAAAGACTGCAAGGCTCCGGTTTTCTCAATGTCGATTCGGGATGTCTTTTACGGTATCCGTAGAGCCAATCAATGCCAGCCATTTTGTGATGAATTCAGCTTCGAGGCATAGTCAGTATGTGATGCTTGGCTAGCTCGTATGCGAGTTTTCTTGTTTCCAGAGTGTCTAGTCCATAGCACATTTTCGAACAAGTGATCAAACATATTTTATGAGCACCTTCTAATTCCGTTGAAAACACTACGCGCGAAGCGTATTTCGGAGTAACACGCATACCTTCCATGTTTTCAACTCCAGACTCTGTTTTCTTCTTGACGCATCTATGGAGTGTCGCAAGTTTCACATTCTTCATTTCAGCCGCTTTTCTGAAGCTCATTCCTTTTTCATCCAGCTCAATAGCCTCTCTCATAGCTTTTTCGTCGTGTAGACCTATTTCAGTCTTCCTTATGCGGTTTCTAATCATTTTGAAGCGTTTTCTGAAAAAGCAAATATGGTTAGGGGCACACTGGAACACCGCGGGGCACAGTGGAACATGTTCCACTGTGCCCCGTGCCACCGTGCCCTACACCCGATTTCATGAAAACAAAAATTATCAAAATTTTTAGGTTAACCTTAAGGTTATGTTTTGTTGTAAAATACATCATAAATTACATACCTAATATACAGTTTAAATGTCACTTACCAGTAGCTACGATATTTTGAGTAGATCGAAAAAGATTACACAATAATTTATAAGAAATGAATGCCGAAAAACCAATTTCCCAAAATATTTAACGCGCGGCCCAAACAACTTTACTTTGAAAATTGAATAAAAATGGCGGCTTGTGCTCTTAATTTTGGTGTTAATAAAAACAATAGAAATTTAAGACAGGGACAGAGTTATTGTAGGTGTTTCACTCTGCCCCGCGTTCAACTGTGCCCCCTATGACCCTACACCAAAGAAAAAAGCAATGTTTATATTTATTTATTACTAAAATCAATATAACTAATACAAAAAGATGTTTAGTTAGAAATGTGAGCCTGTTAAACTGAGCACAGGCGATCGAAATTTGGAGCAATCGTTGATAAGGCTGCTCTCATCTCTTCATTGATCGTCCTCGGGCGTTCTCTTTTTTTTCCATTTAATAGTAGTGAGTTGAAAATCCCAATTCGAATAAGTAGGTTGTGGCAAATGGTAATATATTTTCAACAGCATGCTTTGAAAGCAGTGGATACTCATTTTTTATATGCAGCCAAAAATATGCTAGACCTTCTTTGTAAAATTTTAGTTTTAATTTCCGATCACTTTTTAACTCCATGAAATCTTCCTGCTTATTTATCAATAAGTGTCAAGGGAATTGTTATACGAGAGTGGATTTTGTACCCAGTCCATAGGTTGTAGGTCACACTTAGGAAAAGAACAGTTAATTTTTTCTGCTAATAGCTCCAAGTGTTTCACTATCAAAGCCTGCATTTTTTTCTGAATCATGACATTTGGAAACAATTCATTACTACCATTGACAGTGTGGCTGATCCATAATACCAATGTAGCTTTCAATTTTATCCGAAGACGTTAAAATATAAGAATTCCTACCTTGCATTTTTCTGTTGAGCTCATTTAAATGAGCGAATATGTCCGCCAGATAAGCAAGTTTTACTACCAATTCTTCTTTTTTAAACACAGAAGCAAAATCTGAACCCTGGGCCTCTAAAAACGTCTGGGACTCATTTTTGAGAAAGCCATCGTACTTTTGTATGAACAGAAGTGTCTGATGATCTGCTCCCATTTGCTTACTTATTATCTTCAAAGTACCTTGAATTTTTCCGCGGCACACCAATTGATGACCACGGTACACCAGTGTGCCGCGGCACACGCTTTGCGGAACACTGATCTAGAGGATTCTTGTACCATTTCCAGGCACGAAAAAACTTAAATTTTTCTTTAGTTATATTATTTAAAGCCGCCGAATACCATGTTCTGAATATGGTTGATTTGGTTACTTTCTTTGGAACCAGATATCTATCTTCTTCTTCGATGGCGCTACAGCCCATATCGAGCTTTGGCCTCCTGCAACAGTCGCCTCCAACTCCTCCTGTCCTCAGCGGCTGACTTCCAGTTTGTCACCTGGAGAAGCTGTGCTGCATCCCCTCTTACCTCATCTTCCCACCTCAGTCTGGGTCTTCCCACTTTTCTCTTTCCACCTGGGTGACCAGTCAGAATTCTTTTTGGGACGCGTGTATCCGGCATTCTCTGTACATGCCCAGCTCATCTCAGCCTGAGGAGTCTCATGTGTGCAGAGATGCTAGGGGCCTTATATATATCGTACAATTCTATATTGTGCCGGATACGCCACTGTTCGCCCTCTTTCACGGGTCCACATATTCTTCTCAGCACCTTTCTTTCAAAAGTATCCAGCATTTCAGCCATCTTTACTGTCAGTGTCAGCGCCTCACATCCATATGCCAATACAGTTCTTACAATGGTCTTATATATGGTTATTTTGGTTTTTCTGTGGACACTACGTGACTTAAACACTGGCAGCAAAGAGAAGTATGTTTTGTTGGCTGCTGTGATTCTCCTTCTGATTTCTGCTGGATCCTCATTGTTCTCTGTCAGGCTGGAGCCCAGGTAGGTGAATTGATCGACCACTTCGTATGAGTAGTTGTCTTTAAATAGTGCACTACTTCTTCTTCTGTGTGAAGGGTTCCTGCTCTGTACCATCATTTTTGTTTTGTCAACATTAACTCGCAGTCCTACTTCCCGCGCCGCTGTTTCTAAAGGGTCGAAGACCTCCTTAATGGCTGAAATTGATCTTCCGACAATGTTGATGTCATCCGCATATCCGACAACTTGACTGCTCTTGAAACAAATATTCGAGCCAGTGTCTATTAGTGTTTTTCGTATTACAGATATCTATCAGGGCATCAATAATACCATAAAAATAATGTACTGCAGCATCTACGTCCTGTTCATTAACGACAGAGGACCAATCACTGTTTCGGAGAGCATCATTAACTACCTCATAGATAACTTTATTGAACATTTTGACTATCTGGGGTTTTAGGATGGTAGCAGGGAGAGGAATATTTAGTTCCAACTATAATAGATTTATATTGTGCATCTTCGATTACTATTGACGAGTCAGCCGCGGAGACGATGACTGTAGTATTACAAAGCACGAGATCTAAAATTCGTCCGTGAGCATTATAAATTTCGTTATACTGTGTTAAATTGGAGAACGAAAGGCAGCTAAGGAGGGTAGAGGCACAGATGTCAATACTACGTGGCTGATACGTAGAGTTCCAGCTCACATTTGGCATATCGTAATCGCTTATTACTAGAAAAATGTCATTTGGAAATTCAGTAGTTAAGTCAGATATGGAAGTTGTATGACTACTGATAATAGAGAAACGCTGTGCACTAGACAACTTTATTAAATATTTTCACAATTTCCGCTTAAGTAAAATTGTTTTTTTTTTTAATATTAGCACGCACTCTCTGACATTTGTATTAACATACCTCCCTTTAAACCATCTTCTTTTTGAACGCTTACTACGTAGTCTTAATGCGCAAATATGTATACAGACACAGGTAAAAAAACGGACCCACAATATTATTTACAAACATATATTTTATCATAATTAAAAAAATAGAATAATTACTTAAACATTTAACTAATAGTGGTCTAGTGAACATACAAATCTTTTTAAAACTTAAAACATACCTTCATAAGGATTACCTAAACCTCTACACATTTTTTTTTTTAATATTCGTATTAATAGTTCGAAGCTTCAAATTTACCTAAAATCAACACAGGTTAAAAAAATATATAAAAATCACTTTAACATTTCAGTAATTAACAATATATATACATAAGAATTACTTAACTCCTCAGGCTAATTGGTTCGGTTTTGGGAACAAACAGGAATCACCCGTAGAGTCACTTTGTTTGCTTTTTGGAACAGCTCATATTGTCTCATAGAAACCGTTGTATCCCCTTACCGTTAAGAGAAAACACCATTCAAATAAATATACAGTCGACTCTCGTTAATTCAAACCTGCGATAATTTGAACCTCTCTATAATTCAAAGTTATCACGAGTTCCCTACGAAATCTCTTTATATTTCGAACTAAATCCATACATTTTTGTACACTTGGTAATTCAAACGAAAAAATCATTGCTATATAACAAAACGACGCGTTAATTCGAACTCATCGGCGTTCAACATTCGACAATTCAAAGTTGCAGAGAGAAAGAGGCGGAAAGATTGTTACACACACGTTAGTACAAATACAATTTTGCGTCAAGTTCAAACGTTTATTGAATTGGAACTCTACTTCTTTCCGCCAAATACAACTTCCAAATTGCAACCATTGGACCAAGGGATCATCCATAATTTTAAGACGTTCTATCGCAAAGAAATTGTTAAGCTCGTTTTAGAATCTCTCGACAAGCAGCTAACTGTAAATATCACGGTTCTGACAGCTATTTTACTGATTGACAAGGCATGGAGAGCTGTAACACCCCTAATGATTCTCAACTGCTTCAAAAAATCTGGTTTCTTAAAAGAAGATCAGGAAAATCTTCCAATACTTATGGATGATGCAGAACCAGCAATAGAACCATTAATTGACATCAGCGATGTGAATTTTCTTGACTTTGTTCAAGTGGATGAAGATGTTACTGTCTCAGGTTCACTAACCGATGACGAAATTTTATCTGCGACAGATACTAATGAAAAAAGTAACGATGAAGATGAGGACGATACATCAGAACCTTTGGCAGAAGTGTCAGTTAAGGAAGCAAGATCCTCATTCGATACCTTACAAACCTTCTGTCTACAAAACGAAAGTGATGAAAAAGCATTTCAGGCACTTTTTCTCTTAAAAAAAATTATTGAGAAGTCTGAGCAGCAGCAATGTGCTTTGAAGCAAACCAGTATAACAGAGTTCTTTCTTTCGAAAGATTAATTAATTCACATTATGATTACATGTATGTACACGAATGTACCTATAAACTTTTGTCATTGTTATAGAATAGGAGTTAATAAATAATAATTGATCAACACTTAAGAATTCGAAGTTTTATTTATTTACTCTCACAAATTTCGAACCATTCGATATTTCAAACACTCGATAATTCGTAATATTTTAAGAGTCCCTCGAGTTTCGAATTATCGAGAGTCGACTGTATATTGTTATTATATCTGTGGAACTGTGGCATCACCAACATGGGTTATGTTGTGAGGCTCAAGGAACTGGGAAATAGGAGATGGGAAAGGGAAGGGTTGGAAGGTATGGATGCACATAATGATTATATAATATCTTATAAATTGATAATAAATCTACCAATTAGGCAAAATAATAACATTTAGTTTGCAGTCCTAATAATACTGTTTTGATGTTGGCATTTTACAACCAAATTAAAGATTTTTACTAAACCTTCTGCACCTATTAGCTAACATTAAAATTTGTGCAATTTAATTATTATCAAAGGCACAAGTTATTTTCATCACATTATCAAAATATATGTTTAACATTTATTTATTCACGCTAAATTTATATTACTAATTAACCTTCCAGCGGGCGCGTTGAGAAATTTCCCTTAAGCGGGCGCTTGTCGTAAATTTTACGTCATCAAGTTTTCTCCATGTAAGTGGTGTTTTCTTTATACAAATGTTAGGGAATTTTTTTAAGGATATGAAGAATGATAATAGGCAGTACTTAAAAAAAAAAAATTGACTTTCTTAACAAAAAACGAAGCAACACTCTAAACATTTTAATATTTCAAAACAAAATTTGTTATCGACCTATTTAGTCAGAATCAATATTCCCATCCTTACAATTGTTACAAACCACCTCAACTGAAGAATGGTTCTTGCATGTAAAGGACTGGCAACGGCAACACTTCATTGATGCTGAGGATCTTTTCTTATCCAGTGCACATAACCGACAAACACCGAGTTTTGGAAAGCTTATGTTTTCTTCTTCTGTCATCGGTTCAATTGCACTACCGTAACTCACTTTGAGAAAAACATTTATATCTTGCGGTAAATGCTTGACATTTGATTTGAGTCTAGCATAGCTCGAAGCTCGATGCTTACAACTAAGTGGAAAGAGTGGGGGAAGCGATAAGGCGCGTCTGTCGTAAATTTTACGACAGCGCGCCCGCTGGAAGGTTAACAAATTACTTATGAAATATGATTACAGATTTATTATATATGTATTTGTAAACGTATAATTTAACGGATTACACTATACGTTAGATAGGTCTCGGCATTTCTTAATTATTTATAACGGGTTATATAATATCAATCAGTTACAATAAAAATGACACTCCCTGTGAGTGTATTGTCGCTGATTTGAGATATACTTGTGAACTTGTAAAAAATGACACACCCTGTAAGTATATCGTCGCTGATCAGACAAAGGTTGTCACATTTTTGAGATAGTTTGCAAATTTGAAAGATAAAATAAGTTTATTCAGCCTATAATATTATCTACTTGCATAATAGAAAAAAATTTTAAACATTGAAATAAAATGATTTTATAACATTTAAGTTAAGATATCTCAAAAGTTGTGCATGTATGTTTGTAACTTTGGCTGAACGGCAATGATATTATATAGTATCTGCATTGCATTTTACCATGGTATTTTCATGAGAAAAAGAACCACAACATCTATAATAGCTAATACGAGATTACGTATGAATTTTTAAATGTAAGCCTGTGGTTCTATTGAGTCATACAGGATAGGGAATTGATGTAAACCAAAGACCCTGGGCAGAAGAGTATGGAAGTTTTGTTTTCTATACAGGGTCTTTTGTTTATGTGGATTCCTTACCCTTACCGACCCAATGCGAGACCAGAATTGCGGTGTCAACCTTATACATTCATTTTGCCTTTGGATATTACTTCTACTGGGTTTGTTAAACATAAAATCACAATGTCACTTTATCAAGTACGGAATTGGTTTTATTTATTGAATATTCTTATCGGCTCCTGCGGGTTAGTCAAATATTTAAAATGTTCCTCAAGTTGTCACCAGAAAGTTTTTAAACTTTATGTGTATTACATATTAAAATATAAGACAGGTAACATAAAAAAATAATTAAACAAAGAAATACGAATGCAAATGAAAAGTACGCATTACAACAAACATTAATTAATAAACTCAATTACATTAAACATGAATGATGTATTTGCTTAGTTATAATATCGTCTCGTCACTGTTCGTTGCAAAAGTCATCTTTAAAATAGTGTTTTAAAGTTTATATAACAGAAATTGCTCGAACGGCGACGATATATTAAATATGTGGAACATGTAAATACATCTAGCTTAAATTATCGAAGGAAGCAAACACTTTGTGGCTTGACATTATTACACAAATGAAAGAATATCTTAGTTTTAAGCCACTTTATTACATTTATATACGTCGACCGGTTTCGGTTGAACTCAACCTTCATCAGGACAGTACAAATATAAACTAAAATATAATACAGAAGAAGATTATTAAGTAAACAATAAAGAAAGAGAAAGTATATAAATGTGAGGGAGAGAGCATCAAGGCAGCGGAGTAGGTAGTGTGGTCGGGGAGGGGTGGGGATTACCCAGGGAGAAAGGAAACATCTTTAAAATAGGGCTTTTAGTAAGTTCTATCTGTTTGTTTAAAATTGGGTAATTATTTTTATTTTTATTTGCTTTTGAGATTTCCAATGATTCTAAATTATTGAGACGTATTCCTATTTTATTTTTATGTAGTATTTGAACTCCTGTCGTTCTATTAAATGTATGATTAGTATTAATTAGGTGTTCGGCAAATTCTGAAAAACCGGTATTAGTTAAACACCTGACATGTTCTTTTACTCGAATATTTACATTACGCGCGGTTTTACCAATATATATTGCCGGGCAATCGTTGCAATTAAGTTTGTAGATCCCAGAGTGGCTAAACGTATCTTCTTTATCTTTACAATTATTTAAAAATTTGGCTAAGTTATTATTAGTATAGAAGGCCGGCCTAATTTCTGATGGAAGTTTAGATGTGCAAAGGGAAGAGAATTTACTTATGAACAAAATTCTACGCCATTGAGTAATTAAATTATTATTATTAATAGTTGGTAGAGCATTATATAGAAATTTATTTGTTGCGATTCGGCGAAGTTTTTTTGAAAGGATTTTATCAATAAGATCAGAGTGATAACCGTTGTTATTAGCTATTTGTTTTATTGTAAGGAGTTCGTTAGAAAAATTATTATTAGATAATGGGATGGTGACTAGCCGGTGGATCATACTGTGAAAGGAGGAATGTTTATGTGAGATAGGGTGATTGGAGGTATTATGGATTACGGTGTCAGTAAATGTAGGTTTTCTAAAAATGTTGAAGTTAATTCTATTTTTAACGATAGACAAAGAAAGATCTAGAAAGTTTAAGCTAGAATTTATGCCCATCTCTAATGTGAACTGGATTTGTGAGTGGAAGGAATTAAGGAGTGTCAGGAAAGTGTTTAACTGGCGCTCTGTGCCCGTCCAAATACAAAAAATGTCATCCACATAACGTTTCCACAAGAGAATATTTTTTAATAATGGGGATTTACATGCAAATATTTTATTTTCTATATTATCCATAAAGATATCAGCTAGTACAGGGCTAGTAGGAGCGCCCATTGGTAGACCAGATCGTTGCTGGAAAACAGTATCATTAAATTTAAAATAATTTTGGTTTAAACACAGGTTAAAAAGGCGAGTAAGATCGTTAGAGAAGTCATAAGGTAAATTGGAACTATTTAGTAAGTTAGCTATTAAAGATTTACATTCTATTATAGGTATATTAGGGAACAAATTGACAACATCAAAAGAAATAAGTTTAGAATTAGCTGGGAGTACTAGATCCTTCAAATCGTTCACTAATTCCATAGAGTTCTTAATTGTGTATTTGGGGAAAAACACATTGGCATTATTGAATACATTGGTAACAAATGAGGCTAATTTAAAAGTAGGGGAATTACAGCAAGAAACAACGGGTCTAATGGGGCTATTGTGTTTATGAATTTTTAGGAATCCATATAGTCTGGGTATTTTAGGATTTTTAGTCTGAAATTTAACTTGATCATATGATGAATCCACGAATATTGGGTTTTTACAGTCTTTCAAAGCATTTTTTACATTTTGTTGGAATTTATTTGTGGGGTCTGAAGGCAATATTTCAAAAGCATCATTATTTAAAAAGTCTTCAATTTTGCAGTTATATTCTGCTCTGGGCATGATTATTACAGTATTGAATACCCAGTATTGAATATCCAGTATTGAATATCCTAAAATACCCAGACTATATGGATTCCTAAAAATTCATAAACACAATAGCCCCATTAGACCCGTTGTTTCTTGCTGTAATTCCCCTACTTTTAAATTAGCCTCATTTGTTACCAATGTATTCAATAATGCCAATGTGTTTTTCCCCAAATACACAATTAAGAACTCTATGGAATTAGTGAACGATTTGAAGGATCTAGTACTCCCAGCTAATTCTAAACTTATTTCTTTTGATGTTGTCAATTTGTTCCCTAATATACCTATAATAGAATGTAAATCTTTAATAGCTAACTTACTAAATAGTTCCAATTTACCTTATGACTTCTCTAACGATCTTACTCGCCTTTTTAACCTGTGTTTAAACCAAAATTATTTTAAATTTAATGATACTGTTTTCCAGCAACGATCTGGTCTACCAATGGGCGCTCCTACTAGCCCTGTACTAGCTGATATCTTTATGGATAATATAGAAAATAAAATATTTGCATGTAAATCCCCATTATTAAAAAATATTCTCTTGTGGAAACGTTATGTGGATGACATTTTTTGTATTTGGACGGGCACAGAGCGCCAGTTAAACACTTTCCTGACACTCCTTAATTCCTTCCACTCACAAATCCAGTTCACATTAGAGATGGGCATAAATTCTAGCTTAAACTTTCTAGATCTTTCTTTGTCTATCGTTAAAAATAGAATTAACTTCAACATTTTTAGAAAACCTACATTTACTGACACCGTAATCCATAATACCTCCAATCACCCTATCTCACATAAACATTCCTCCTTTCACAGTATGATCCACCGGCTAGTCACCATCCCATTATCTAATAATAATTTTTCTAACGAACTCCTTACAATAAAACAAATAGCTAATAACAACGGTTATCACTCTGATCTTATTGATAAAATCCTTTCAAAAAAACTTCGCCGAATCGCAACAAATAAATTTCTATATAATGCTCTACCAACTATTAATAATAATAATTTAATTACTCAATGGCGTAGAATTTTGTTCATAAGTAAATTCTCTTCCCTTTGCACATCTAAACTTCCATCAGAAATTAGGCCGGCCTTCTATACTAATAATAACTTAGCCAAATTTTTAAATAATTGTAAAGATAAAGAAGATACGTTTAGCCACTCTGGGATCTACAAACTTAATTGCAACGATTGCCCGGCAATATATATTGGTAAAACCGCGCGTAATGTAAATATTCGAGTAAAAGAACATGTCAGGTGTTTAACTAATACCGGTTTTTCAGAATTTGCCGAACACCTAATTAATACTAATCATACATTTAATAGAACGACAGGAGTTCAAATACTACATAAAAATAAAATAGGAATACGTCTCAATAATTTAGAATCATTGGAAATCTCAAAAGCAAATAAAAATAAAAATAATTACCCAATTTTAAACAAACAGATAGAACTTACTAAAAGCCCTATTTTAAAGATGTTTCCTTTCTCCCTGGGTAATCCCCACCCCTCCCCGACCACACTACCTACTCCGCTGCCTTGATGCTCTCTCCCTCACATTTATATACTTTCTCTTTCTTTATTGTTTACTTAATAATCTTCTTCTGTATTATATTTTAGTTTATATTTGTACTGTCCTGATGAAGGTTGAGTTCAACCGAAACCGGTCGACGTATATAAATGTAATAAAGTGGCTTAAAACTAAGATATTCTTTCATTTGTGTACATCTAGCTTACGTTAAGGGTTCTTCTACAGAGAACAGAGACTAAAGACATATCAACCTACAGGTTGGTTGTGCAAGTTGGGAAATAGCGTTGCCATGTAATCGTAAAGCGCAATCCCAATGTCAAATATGGCCCCTGCATCCATCCCTTCCACGGGCTGCATCAGCTCCATCTCCACGTAATGGGGACTACGCTCAAACCGGTGATTGTCCAGGTCGAAAGAACCCCCACTGATGGCGTTCAGGGTGATAACTGCACCATCTTGATTCGTGAAGGCTTTGATATTGCGAACGCGTCGCATACTGCGGACACCCCAGTCGCATTCAAAGATGTCCGGCACTAAGGGCTTGTCGGGAATTTCATCTGTATCCATCGAAGTCAGTATAGACCTCTCTTTGTAGATTGCAACAAACGCGTGGAGCGGGCAGGTTTCCTCCACCAACTGGCGACTTTCCACGTATATTCGGATGTCATCATTGTCGTTGTGCGCCTTGATGGTGGTGGACACCCAGCGGGTGCTGCGATATTGCAAATTATCGAAATGACCCCTCTCATCTAGCCGCAGGAGCATTTCCCTGCCTTTCCACACCACCGACACGGTATGGTACATCCCGAACTTGAATGGCCTCTCGTCGGTTTCTCGGAAGCCGTGCTCCTCGGCAAATGTGTACGCCGATTCCAGGGAATAGCGCCACAACGGGAAGAAGGAGTTCCGGATGCGAGTCTGCGACGTGTTGTAAAGGGGGAAGCACCTGTTGATGGCCCCCCGCATGGCCACTTGTCTCAAGGAGGTCAACTGTATAACCGGCGGGGACTGGGAACTTTCCGCTTTCTGCTTTTCCAGCTGTTTCAATTCAATATCTTTGTCGATGGCCTCCTTCATTCGGTCAATTTTTTCCATATTTTCCTCCTCCTCCTGGATGAAAGCTTCTTCCTGGTGCCGTATGGATGTCTCCACGTCACCCAGAGTCACTGTGTCAAAGGTATTATCGATATCGCTGGGCACGTTGAACAGGTAATGTCTGCCCGTCCTGATGGTGCAGTACAAGTCACCGAAGAAGCGATTCTGGATCTCCGAGTGCTTTCCCTTGGAAGCTACATACTTTTCCAGTTGATTGGCGGTGATTTCCAAGAAGCGAGTCTTGCCTTGTGATTTCCACAAGAGGTTGGGGTGGTCCAGCAGGGCCTGAATACGGCAGCGCACGGTGACAATGTGCTCGTAGTTATACTTGCCGTTGTAGGCCCGGAACTGGATGCGGGTGTTACGACCGGCACTCTGCTCCAGCAGCATGAAGGTGGAGCCGCAGGCGTGATGCGCCGTGCGCATCAACAGCTTGATGCTGCGGATCCGCGAGAACATCACTTGGAGGCATCTCTCCACAGACTCAAACATCTTGGGGTCGCCCGACACCTCCAGGAACAAGGTCTCACTCTTCTTCACAAACTCCATTTTTAACTCCTTGTTGGGATCGCTCATTTCCGTGATCTGCCGGATATACTGCTCTCTAACTTGCGGATTGTCAGAAGACATTCGATAATCTATCTTGAACAATCTCCTTTTAGAAGAGAGTTCGAAGAGTTTTTCAATGCAGCCTTCGTGCACGGCGAGGATGAACAAAGCTACCTGTGCCTGCGTAGCGAGCTCGGGGATGAGCTCTTTCTGGAGCAGGGGATCCCCGCTGACGGGATCTACCTGTGCGCCTATCCACTGCACCGATGTATCGTCACCAAGGAAGTGCAAAAAGTCTAGCACGTGCGCTCCCCAGTGATTGGTGGACGGTACCATCAGCCACTTCGCCCAGCGGGAGATATTGTGAGGACCCGGCTTTCGCTGTGGCCCAGGAGATTCTTCCGCATGACGCTCCAGGTGGAAGATGTAGAGCCACAAAAAGGCCACCAGGGGCATGAGGCCCCGGCTTCCACGCGATTTCAGGATACGCACAGCACGTGCCCATTGCGTCAGTACCCGCAGGCATATCCACATTGAAGGATGTTCGTCAAATCGGTCTGTCACTAAATTAGACTTCACTACCCCGTCTCCGAACAGGGTCGCCTCGAATGCGAACTTATCCAGGGTGAATTCCACCCGCCTGTTTGGCTTCATACGTTGGCAGGCTGCCGGGTCTGCGCGCTTGATGATTCGGAGAGTGGCTTCCAAGTCATAGTCTTTGTCACCCACACACAGGTCTATGTCGGACTCGTCTTCGTTGAAACCGAAGAGCGAGGATCCGTACAGCCGGCAGTCCAGGTCTGAGAGGATCTGGCCAGCCCGGAGAGCGGCATTGCTCCTCCGAGTCAAATCATCGATCCAATCTATTTTGTTGGCTTGGATCCACATCACTAAGGACTGCGTCAGCTTCTCTTCCAAGGGAATTTGAGTGCTCTCCATGAATTTGAGGTCGCAGATTGCCAGCCAAGAGAAACTGAATGCCGGGGGCGACTTTTTGCTCTTTTTAGGGAAGTGGTACCAATCAGAAATGGCACGAGCCTTGCAGGAGGGGTCCAGATTTAGTGTCCACTCTCGGTAGATGTCGGTCCACCGGTTCCAGAAGTGTTCGCCATGATCCCGAACCACCGTGCGCAGCTGCTGCTCTTGCTTGTACTTGGACATGTAAGTCTTCCGCCATAGCGGCTCGCCCGAGAACAAGTCAGCCTCCGTGTCTAGCTGAAAACTCTGCAGAATGTGTCGGAGCTGCGTCACATACTCCGAGTAAAAGTACTCTACTTGGCCGGCGCCGGTGATGTGCCACACTCCGGGGATATCTTCCACTTCCCTCTCCATCAGGGCCTCCAGTATGGGGAAGCATTGTCGGTACATAATGCCGAGCACCGATTGTGACTTGTAAGAGACTTTGTCATCCTTGCGCATGAAGTCGGGGAATTGCTTGGGAACAAACTTTTGCGGGAGATCTGCGACAGTCAATCCTTTTCTGGGGGCATCCGTTTCGGCGGCGACGTACTGCCCGAGCTCGATGCAATCCTTGTGGATCATTCCCAACTTATCGGCCAGAACCAGGTGCGCATTGGCTATCGCCCCCAGTCGACTTTTAGCCACGTAGTCACAGAAGAAGTTTACCATCGCCGGCATCTCTTCCAATTGGGTGCCGGTTGCATCCTTACAAATCTTATTGTTAATTTCATAGGGTTCAACCATCATTCCGGGACTAGGGATTGGCGGAATGAGGTTGGGATCCCAGATGACGGCGAATAAGTCTCCATCCAGGTCACCACCTGAACATTCTGCCGCGTGCGAACTCGGTCCCTGGCTCGGGAACACCAGGCAGTTAACATAAAGCCGGCGTATCTCCGGACACACATCCCGGACGGCACGCAGTACTCGCACGTCCGAAGGGAGCACCACGGGATTGCGGAACACCGCAACATCTCCGTCCAACTCCATGTCCAGGGAACCCTCCACAATATGGGCGTACACTTGTCCGTATTCCAGCGTACCTGTCTCGTCTAGAACTCCCATGAGGACGCGCGCCTCGGGTACATAGACCTGAGCGTGATCCACTATGGTACTTACGCGCTTCAGGGCACAGCGATAGAGGACGCGGCGGAACAGCGGGTCGGATACCATCTGAGGGGGGTATAGGCGCCAATTGATGAAGTTGTCGCTATTCAGGAGGAATTTTATAGATTCCGAATCATTGGAGAGAAACGACAGACAGTTTTGTAAAGCCGTCTTCATCATGACCAGAAAGATTGATGTAGGAACGCCCAAAGATTGCAGGCAAAGAATGGATTGTCGGTTTAAATGTAGTTTGAGCGACCTGCTATAGGCCAAAACCTCGAGGGACAGATAGTTTGTGGATGAGAATTTCTTCATGGACTTTCTAAAGATAATATCTTCTTTCTGATTGCAGACACACACAACCCCCTTGATACCGCCCACACGGATTTGATAGGCAGATACAGGCTCGCGCAATTTCATCGAGTCTGCTATCTTCCGACGATGAGACTCAGAGATCTTTCCTATCCCCTCGCTAAAGCAAACATCCCCTCCTATCACATCCTGCTCCACATTGTCCAGAACATCCTGGGGAACGAGCACAGTCTCGGTGCTAGCGGCGAAAGCCATTGCGAGGCGAGTGAGCTTACGCTCTGGCTTCATATCCTCGAAGGAGCCTATTCTCCGATGGATGGCTTGAGCGTCTTGGCAAGAGAGCCAGCAGTGGCCTTCGGTCAGTTGGCTATTGGAGCATCCAAGGAAGCGGAACACTCGACCCGCAATGGTGACTCCGTGGTACAGAGTGTCGAAAATATGGGGTTTTGTACACTTGCTCCAAGGATTTCCATCATGTTCATCCGCAATGGTAGCGAGCAAGTAGTCATCCGGGTGACCGAAGTGCCGGAGAATGCGATTCCCCGGCACGGGTGCGGCCGGCAGAAGGATGGTGCGGTATGGCGTGATGGTCACCCGTCCCACTTCTCGGTAGTCGGGCAGGAGGGGCACAGAGGGGAAGTCATGCCTCTCCAGGAGATCTAGCGTAGGGAGCTTCAAGGGCTGGTACCGAACCGGTATAAACAGATCCAACACGATCTTTAGTTCCCGATGATCAAACTGGTGGAGGCGATTGAGTATGGACATGGGAACGGAGTGAGGCAGAACGTGAGCGTGCTTGCTTCTCCAGGCTTGCACGAGATACTCTTTCCTAAAATCCCGCTTTGGCGCTCTCTGATTCGGAGCATTTTCTTTAAACTCCATCACAGGCACATCGAAGACATTGAACGAGTTGAAATTCCTCAAAGCGCATCGCAAATCCCAGCGGCTGCCATCAGGCAGATCGTTTGCCCGCAATGCCAGATTGAATGTGCGTGAATTGAAATCGTAAGGCATCTTCGTGTTCCCCGTAAAGAAGACCGGAGGTTGGCACAGACTGAGAAACACATTAAAGCCATGATTCTGAGAACTGTGAATGATTATTGCGTCGTTCATATCTGCGATATCCAGGCGGATGGATATGTCATCTTTGGTAAGGTGTAGCATGGATTGATTGATGTGCAGATCGTAAGCGCCCTGCCAAATGGGTTTAGCATCAAGGCCCACCGAATACTCGGAAAAATAGTGGAAAGTTGTAAGAAAGTCGAATCTCACTTTGAATGTGTGGCAAGGACTAAGAGGATGCACAATGGAAATCCAACATTTGGAATATATAATAGCCAGGAGGCGGTCAAACAATTGCTCATGTTCCGTGCAGGCGAAGGCAAACATTGTGGCCTTGGTGACGGGAGACATTTGGAATTGCAGATTTGCTTCATTAGCCGCGTCGCACACGTCTCGAGTAACCTGTTCCAGTTTGGCTCCGCTGAATTTAAGAATGAGACTTTTTTCATCGTAAACAATTTCTTGTTTGCGGCTATCATTATCAGTGGAACTGAGTTCAGTCCCCTGGCGCAGAACCAGTTCTTCAAATATGTCCGCCCCAACAGGGCCCGGCATGCAGCCGCTCTGCCGTTGCATCACTCTGGACACGTGAGCATTCAGGTAGATCTCTTGCTCTTGGACACTCATTACACTCTTGATGTTGGATGTGAACACCACGAAGCGGGAGTTGGAGTTTCGCGCCCGGCCGCGGGACTGAATGAGGGAAGTGAGGGAGGTGATTCCGTCAAAGCAGACTACGAGGCCGCAAGAGTCCACGTCCAGTCCCTGCTCTAGCACACTGGTGGCCACGATCAGTCGACACTTTCCATCTCGGAACTTGATGAGTGTGTCTTGTTGCTGCTCCTTGGAGTATCCACCACTGTTACTGCTGCCCAGGATATACGACGGATGAAGTTCTTCTTGGAGGTCTTCTTCGGTGCACAGCCGCTTGCACAACCGTATGGCTGTCTTTCTGCGAGTCACAAACACTATTACCTTCTGTTTCTCGTGTGAAATGATGAATTCACGAAGGCACGGCAATAGGGCTTCCAGAGATGTGGAGTTCTTTTGCATAGTGGTGGACATGAAGTTGTCGATGCTATGTCCCAGGAATATTCTGAAGGAAGACAGGAGGGGTATTAGTTTTGCGTCATCACCATCGGCACGATCATAGTGGTCCTTGATATTGAGGAGTAGGTCCTGCGGCCCGTTTATTCGCAACACCTCCAGGGCATCCATCCACTTCTCTATATACCTGGCCATTAAATAGGTTGTGTCGTCTTTCCGGTAATGCGCATTCTCCTCGATACAGCGGATAATTCCGCTGGCCTGACCCAAGTTATCAATGCCACCGCAAGCTGACCAGGGGCCAGCGATGGGCGGATGCGCGACGGCAACTTTAACGATGCACTCTTCAATAAATCGGTGATATCGCGCCTCGTCGGCAGACTGAGACACGTTGCGTATCACCTTATCGGTGACAGAGTGGCTGTTTTGCGGCAGGTCTAATGTAGCATCTAGGAACGGCGAGTATATTTTAGCGCGAAACTTATCGACCAAGTTTTGGATAGCGATATCTCCGTCGGTGGCGGCATTGCCCACGAGGGGAGTTGCGGACAGGCCTAGGAGACGCGGTCGCAGTTTCTCGGGTGTTGCGAACACGAAGGGAAGAATCTTCTGGTAAGAGGAGTCTCCGCGGGCTTCATGGGCTTCGTCGAATACGATGATGCACGCTTGGGAAATAGACACGCTTTTAGTAAGTAATGCGTTGAGCAGTGTGTCAGACGTACAGACGATCACATCGCGAGGTGTCCAACTGTCCTTGCCGTGCTGGCTGCTGCGCTTGAGAGGCTGGATGTTGGCCTCTTCGGCCAGGTATTTGGCTTGCTGGTCCACGAGCACGACTCGGGGCACGAGGAAGTAAGCGCCCTTATTGGGGTTGCGCAGGCAGAAGGCGCGGATGGCCATGCAAGCTATAAGGGTCTTGCCCATACCAGTGTGAAGGTAGAGGACTGTATCGTTGAGGCATGCGAACAAGAATGAATGCAGCTGGTGCTCTCGGGGGATCTGATGTTGCGGGCGCCCGTATTCCAACATCTCCTTTACATTGTTTGGATCGAAGCCAAGAGTGGCGTCGCCTTCGGGAGCAATGTCGGTGTTGATTTGGGGTGTAACCTTGGGGATATTGGGATAAAAATGGACAATATTACGCCACTTTTTGGACATGGTTCTTGGATAATTGAAAGCGTGAGGCAGCAGGGTTCGGTCGCAGCTGAAGTAGATGGCGGACTCGGGGAAGCCGTCCACCTTGAGAATTCTTCCTACCAGTCCCAGGCACTTGCTGCAGACTATCTTATGCGTGCAGAATTTCTTGCTAGTGTCCGGGAGACAATTGAAGCGCTCTGAATGGTCCGCGGTGGCCGCCCCGGTGCCCAGACCCAGATGATAACCGTTGCGAACATCCACAAAGAAGGACAGATCGGCCATAACGGCGATGGTGTGGCGGCAATGCAGGCAAAGCAGCGCCATAGCTAGAATGGAAACTATACATTTAATGATTTAATAACTAAGGCATCAGAGCAAACACCGAGGATACTGATGAGTTTGGTTAACTCAATATGCCACGGATCAAAGGGTACTGAGTAGCCTACTCCTAGTATGCTACTCTTTAAAGCTACACGATGCTACCTGAATTATACTGAACTTGATCAAGTGTGAATGTGAATGAGGCAAGTAGTGTGTGTCAAGACCGAGTTCGTCTAGGCGGTCCGTCTTGTCTGACTACACCTGTGGGGAAATGGCGTGTTGGTTAGTTAGTAATTAAAACCTTCATTCGTGTATGACAAAGATAGACATTGCGTACTGCCAGTAGGTTATCCTTCTTATACTTATTTGTTGTTGGTGAGGGCATTTTTTTAGCACAATTCGGTACTGCGTCTTACTTGGGCAAAGTTAAAGACGGTATATAAACTGAAGCGACTCGTGACAGTTTAGTACTAAATCGAAAGTACAGCAATTACTGTATCTTTTTTCACCACCTTGAGATTCCTACAGCGTGTCTATATGTTTTGTAATGTCATTGATGCAGAGGTGATTTATTTGTATTTCGAAAAAATACGATTGTAAATAAAAACCATAAACTAAAAAAAAATTGAGTAGTTTTTTCTTTAAACATTGACTTTTGTTTACAACAAACTGTCAAACTGAAATTTGAATGTGAAGAACAATAATTAATTAGGGTAAATTATTTGGTTTTTTGAACAAACAGCTATTATCCGTAGAGTCAATTTGTTCGCTTTTCGGAACAGCTCAACTCACAGCTCAGCTCAGAGTCCTTCAAGGTTCACACCTGGGACCTTTATTATTTATCCTATTCATCAATGACGTTACCAGCATTTTCTACAATGTCGAAGTTTTACTTTTTGCTGACAATATGAAGTTGTTTAGGGTCATTAATGATGTGTACGACTGCATAATCTTGCAAGAGAACCTTAACAACTTTTGCAAATGAAGTTCTAGTAAACTGCAACTAAATATTAACAAATTCCAAGTTATGAGGTTCCACAAAATCAAACACCCAATAATGTATTATTCATTGTGTAATGTTGACTTAATCTCTGTAATCGAAATACTTGACCTAGGCATAATGTTTGATCAGAAACTCTGCTTTGTATCTCACATAACTTCTATCGCTAACAGGGCTATGAAAATGTTAGGTTGTATAGTAAGAATTTCCAAGGATTTTAAAAATATCAACACATTAAAAATTCTGTTCACATCTCTCGTTAGAAGTATTCTAGAATACAACTATACAATTTGGTCACCTGTCTTTAATAATCACATTAATACCATTGAAAGAGTCCAACGCAAATTTTTGAGGTGCATTAATTTTAGGCTTGGAATTCCTTTAGAAACAATAGATTATGATTTCTTATTACATTCATTGAAAAATTTTTGATATTATATTTTTATACAAAATTATAAATTATCGGTTGGATAGCCCTGACATATTAATGTTGATTCAATTTCATGTACCTACCATTAGATCAAGGTCCTCTAGTATGTATTATTGTGACAGTCTCAGGATATAACTCAGTTATAAATAGATTGCACACACTTGGGAACTTTTATGCTAAAATCGTAGATATTTTTTATAATCCCCTCGTAAAGTATAAAGCTGCACTAATAACACATTTTAACGCCACTTATTTTAATGAGGTCACTACATAACAGGCTATTGTCATTGCTTCTTTTTTTACTGTTATTTTATTTGTTATGTTTTAACTAAATTTAATTCTTTAATTTTTCTCATCAAAATTTAATACTGCACTATGTATATGTAAAAAAATAAAATAAAAACTTTGTATGTAAATGGCACTTGTGCCGTAAATTCTAAATAAATAAATAATATGATCTCATAGAAATCTTTGTCGTGTTAATTAGAAATATAAACTAAACGGTGTTTGAAAGAAAATATACTTAGCTTTATATTCAAATATAGAAGATAAACACCGAATAATTAAAATGTACACCTCTGATAAAATTTATGAAACTTTGTGAATTTTTAATTGATTATTTTTGTGTGAAATGACAAAAAAGTGAGGTGGCAGTAATTTTTATAATACATTTATCTAACGGAATATTTTTTTATATCAATAACTTTAATTCAGTATTTAGATGAAAAAACGTAAGGTGAGCCATTTTCAAAACTTTTTTATGTTTTATTTCAAAATTCTAATATTTAAAGCGGATATACACAACAATTCTCCGACAGTCAATATGCCAGAGGCCTGAAGGGTCAAAGACAGAGTGAGTAGCTTAGTGTTGCCATAGTAATTTTTTAAAATGTACCATTTGAATTAATTTCTAGATTATTTTGCAGCACCGTTCTTATATTTTAAAAATGGTAGTGGCGACGAACCTGTAATTTTTCTGCTCCTCCTTTATTATTTGAAGTCCTCAAAGCAACTCTGTAAAAAAATAAAAAATAAAATTAACAGAGAGACCAGAATAATATAGATATTTTTAAAAATCACTACAAATACCCCCCTACGAACATTTCAAATCATAACATTCAAAACATGGAAAAAATTAGAGTGCGGAAAGTTATCGCATTTACACTTGAAAATTTTTGATGAGTTATATATCTTTTTTACTTCTACCATCATCCAGAATCACCTCTCCAAGTACTCCCAAACACCTTGTATAGTTACTTCTACCATCATCTAGAATCACCTCTCCGAGTACTCCCAGACACCCTGTATGGTTTTACTTATATTTTGGCTTGATGCCCTGGTTGAGTATTTATGTTGGTCAATGGATTATTCAGATTTTTTTAGTTTTTTTTTTATAAAACAGTATAGTAGTACATATAATATTAGCTAAGATCTTTATAGTAGTACATATATAATATTAACTAAAACAGTATAGTAGTACATATAGTATTAGCTAAAACAGTTTAGTAGTACATATAGTATTAGCTAAGATCTTTCAATGAATATCATATTTTAGTACTTTAATCCGTCAGGTCTGGTTTTGAAATCATTTTGTCTCCCTTAATGTCATGGTGAGAAATATAATCTAAACGGTATCAGAAAGATAAAACGCCATGCTTTATATTCAAATCTAGATGTTAAAAACAGAAAAAAAATAAAACATAAAACGTGTTACTAGTCATTCTTCTTTCCTATTTTACGCAGATGACATGAAATTACATAAACTTATTGACTCCACAGATGACTGCAACCTGTTACAAGAAGACGAATAAACAATATTGCAATAACAATCAACTTTATCTAAATACAGTAAAGTGTAACATTATTAGATTTACACGTAAAACTGCCGATTAATTATACTTGCAAATTAAACGATGTACCCCTACAACGAGTAAAATCAATCAGAGATATTGGAGTACTGCTAGATTCTAAAATGTTATTTAAGGACCATATTGAACATTTAGAAAAAGCTTACAAACAATTGGGATTTATAATACATATTAAAAAGCTTTCACTATAGCACACACACTAATTCTGCTATATATGTCATATGTAAGGTCACAACTCGAGTTTGCCTCAGTCATTTGGAATCCTCAATATCAAACATACATTGATTGTATTGAAAATATTCAATACAAATTTATTAAACACCTATCGTATCGCTTTAGCGATCATCGGTTTGACCCTACCACTTTATATAAACGTAGAAAAATTTCTGATGCCCTATTCTTATACAAAATCGTGAACAGTCAGTCTTGTTGATTGATCATATCTGCTAGAAAAGATTGCATTTCGTTGCCCTGAACACAACATCAGATCGAACGACTTATTTAGAACACTACACTGTAAAGCCAAATATGCGCAAAACTCTTTAATAGGACGTATCTGTAAAACTCACAATGCCTCTAGAGATGTACACATTTTCAAGTGTAACTTGAAAACATATAAAATGCAACTTACTAAACTGATGACTTCATTTTTTATTTTGTGAAATAATCCTATCATCTTAGTTTATTTTATTGTTTTTTATTATAATCATGCGAAAACTGTATTACTACTAACTGTCTTTAATCGTTTTTATAACATTTTGTAATTCCTTATAATGTTTATTCTTTATATTTCTTTGTCATTTATAAATATATTGTATAGGTGCAAATATTGAATCAATGATCAGAATTAATGGAACATTATTGGTCTAATATTGTAAATACATAATTGCTTTTTATGCTAAATATATAAATGACTGTTTGTTTCCTAAATAAAATAAAATATAAATAAAAATAACAGTTAAAATATAAACGCTATATGAAACCAAAGGTTCCGACTGCAATTGGAAAACGTTTTTCATCACCTTTCAAAAACAATTTTTAGTTTTCCGATAAATTCATAAATATTCCATTTATTTGCATTTTATTGCAAAGCGGAAGTACTCCGAAATTCTGATAGAATATACCAGAAGCCTGAGGGGTTAGCAAGAATTCGGGCGCCGGTGTGGAGGACTGAAGAAATAATGATTGGAATTGATGAAAATAAACATTTGCAAATAATTGTGTTACTTATAATTAGATCAATAATAAAAGGAAGCGATGGTGTACACATGAACGAGAGTAAATAATAACGAGAACTTTGAATACATTTTTCACAGTAACAAATTGAGAAAACAGTTTGTTTTATTTATTTTTTATTTCTTTTTATTTAGGAAGCAAACAGTCGTGCAGTAAAAAATTATAACAATAAACATTCATATGTTCTAGACCAGAGGTTCCCAAACTTTTTTGCCCCGTAGACCACTTGCCAAAAATTTTTTCTTCCGTAGACCCCCTGCCTGCCGAATATTGAATTTTCCTAAAACTATTGACGTCCCATGTGATAATCATTTATATTTTTCCTAAAAAGATTCCCTTCCCTTGCCTGTCCAACAACTGGGTGGCGGTATAGTTCCTCTGTCTTTACACTGTGCAGACAGGGGCGCCCTTGTGAGGTATTACACCAAATGAAAATGAAGCAGGATAAGCAACGGGAATTTCTTTCTGTAGCTGGCCCTACAGAACTGCCCCTTAAGTTCTTTGTTAGTCATTCCGGTCAGTTCTTCTTGTCACATGATATCCGATTCTTCAACGTTCCATTTCCATAGTCAAAATGTCCTCAGACTTAGTTTTGAAGTCTGTGTGCCTTTAAATGTTGAACGTCATTATTACCCCGGACGTTTTTCAAAAACAAGTTGGGGAACTAGGAAAATTCGCGGCTTCCAATAAACAATGTTTTGCTTGAATAAATTAATTCTGACGAGAAAAGGAACGTAGACTCTATTTATACACCTCAATTAACAACTTCACGAAATATAAAAATACAAATATCAAATATGTAATTTCTCAGTCTATTATATTTTTGTTAGGTCTATCGTGTCATTTACGGAACTCCTAAATGTTGACTTGTGGTAAATGGGGGTCCGTTTGTATGTACCCCCATTTGAATCTCGTGGACCCCCAATTTTTTTTCTCGCTGACATAGACCCCCAGCAAGCCGATATCGACCCCTGGGGGTCCATATAGACCACTTTGGGAACCTCTGTTCTAGACCAAATAAGTTCCAAATGTTGATTTAGTATTTTTTACCTACACAACATATTAAATGGCAAAAAAAAACATAATAAAGAAATACATAAAATTAAAAACAAATAGAAAAAATACAACTTTTCGCATAGCTATACTATTCACTACGGGTGATAATAATGTAATTTTCACAACAAAAAAATCGAATAAAATAAAAGTATTTTAATTTATTAAGCTGAATTTTATATGATATCAAGTTATGGTTGAAAATGTCTGCATCTCGTAAGGCATTGTGAGTTTCACAAATAGTTTGTCAAACATCTCACCCATAGATGGCACTAGATTATTTTAGTTATTTGTTTTTGGGGAGTTATGCCGTGTTGCGCTAACTCCTTCTTTAGCCAACGTTTCGGACAACGTTACAGTATCCATCATCAGGGCAGATGTGTAATTTGATAGTAGTGAAATGTGTTACCTTGACATGTGTTTTATTTTCTTTGTATCATAACATTAAAACTTTCATCTGAAAACAATGTTTTTGTAAATAGGTCCCTGTGATACTTACCTCCCTGCTCAATTATTGCTGAATAGTTAGGAACACACAGGCACATCTCACTCATTTTTAGTAAATATATTTTTTTAATTATCATAGGTCTTAAATAATTACCAAAATATATGTGTTTTAAGGAGTTAGATAATGTATCTATTAATAAAAAAATTTCTTTCACTAAAATGTTAATTATTTTCCGAGTTTCAAAGCATTAAAATCTTTATTTGCGTTTATCTCAAAACTAGGTTTTTGTAGATAGGCCTCTGTGATCCTAAACCCCCGATTTGATAGTGGTGAAATGTGTGCTTAAGTAGGTGTTTGCGATACCGTGTTGCCAGCCCCACTACTCAACGAGCTGGTTTTACAGTAATATTAATATGGACATCATAGTTACCCTGGCATCCAAGAAATCTTCATCACAAACAAAAATATAAATTCAAGAACAACTTTTTCTTAAACTTAATTTGAAGGATATATTCATCAATGTAATATATCATTGAAGAAGAAATAATACTAATACAAGAGAAACATGAAACAGAACAAGATACAGAAAAATAAAAAGATAATGGTCACAACTAGGAATCGAACCCAGGAAATAGGTCCCAATAGTCAAGTGGTTTAAGACGCCTGTCCCGCTATGACAAGAGATCCTGGGTTCGATTCCTAGTTGTGACTGTTATATTTTTATTTGTTGTTCTGTTTCTGGTTTCTTTTAGATTTATTAGTATTTTCTTCTCTTCAATGATAAAAATATAAATCTCCGTGGACTCTAATTAATAAAATATAAAACACCATCCAATCCTACTTACTTTATCCCGTTGTCTCATCAGATAAGTAAGGATAAGGAATTGACATAAACTGAAAACCGTACACAGAGTCAAAGTCCCACAACGGCTGACTGCAAACCGTAGCGAACTTTACTTTTCAGCGCAGGATCCACAGCACTCGGCTTAGATCGATTCCTTTCCGGACCATGGGACGGCGAGCTTTGATTTATTTTGGTTAGCTAATCTCTATCCGCGACTGTCTGTTTGTGCGCTTAGTTCTTCTAAACTACGCAACTGATTTTCATAGGGTTTTCACTATCATTTAGAGAATTTCTTCTGGAAGGTTTATATGTATAATAATGCATATTATATTTATTGAATGTAGAGAAAAGCCCATGTTTTGATATCAAGTCGTAGAAAGATTATTTTCGGGCGCTTTTATTGCTAACGTTGGCTAAATCTCATGAAATATGTCTACCTCCCAAGGATAGCACGTCAGCTAGTTAACTAATAAAATTGACAGGAAAAATCACCTATAACTTAGTCATAATATCACAGAAACATGGAATTTAACACTAAATTTTGAGCAAATCATAATTACAATATTTATTTTGCAATAACATTTATTTATTTATTTATATATATACGCCTAAAAAGGCTTTTACATAGAAGTGATACATGATGCAGTACAATAAGAGAATATGTATTATACAGGAGATATTGACAGTAAATAGATGTAATCCATTTTAAAGAAGGTAAAAAATACACACTTGTAAAATTGTGATTACAAGTATAATGAGAAAATATTAAAAAATATGAAGCAATATTAGTAAAACGTAAGAGTAACATAAAGTAAAAAAGAAATTATAACAACACTAAATATAAGACAAATCATTAAAACTAATTTACCAACGCTACTCTAATTTGTAGGAATCAACAAAGTGTTGGTGTAGATTATGCTTAATTCTATATATGGAGTCAATAAATAAATCAATAGCCCCCCCATACTTGTTGCCCAGATCATGCATCCTATTGGTCAGTGAGTGTGTCTGATAGTATGTATTACAGAAGAATGTTATTTTTTGTCTTGTATTCCTAGTCGGCACATGTAGCTTAATGGTGGAAAGGATGGCAGGACTATCAATTAAGCTGTTAATGACTCTGTGTAACACAACTAGGTCTGAAATAATTCTCCTGTCAGACAGTGTTATTAGATGCAATTGATTCATCAAACTGACATAATTAATGTAATCAATAGGAATTCCGAGCTTAAAATTTACGTACTTAAGAAATTTGTGCTGAACTCTTTCTATATTATTGGAGTGAACTTTATATAAAGGGGACCAAATAGGTGAATTATACTCCAATTGACTTCTGACTAATGAAATATAGAGGGTTCTCATACAATCTATGGACTTAAAATCGGTTAAAGTTCTGCAAAGGAAGCCAAGCATCTAAAGCCTTATTAGTTATATAGTTGATGTGTTCAATGAATGACAAGTTTTCAACGAATATTACACCCAAGTCACGAATATGTGATACTGGTATTAATTTAATATTATTTTGTATATTCATGTAATATATTATAACGAGTTTTGGAAAATCGTATTACTTGACATTTCTGAATGTTCAAAAATAAAGCATTTTGTTCACACCATTGATGAAGTTGTTCTAAATTACTCTGTAAAATTTGACAATCGTATACATTTCGTATTCTTTTATATATTTTTAAGTCGTCAGCAAATAGCAGAACTTCTACATTATTAAATTGGTCAACAATGTCATAACATGAAGTAATTTCAGAGAAAATCTATCAATTATGTACCATTAGTAAAATAGTTGACCACGGTCAACACACTGTAAAACATGTTATAATGTAATTACTAATAATCAAACAATATACTCACGATTTGTAATCTTTAAACTATTATGTGTATACACAGATTGAGTGCAAACAAAACGCCATTTCAAACGTGTAATGATTTGATAACGAATAAACTAAACTTCGACTACGAACACTACTGCAAGTTCACTGAAAGTTCGATAGCAATGGATGGCAATTTTGATATTTCGAGGTTAAGGTGTAAAAAAAAATAATGCCAACAAGAAAACGGGAAGTCCCATATTTCGGAAATTATTTAGTAGGTACCTGTTCAAAATAAAATTGATATAATTTATTTATGTTTTTAATACAGCAGGCACTCTGCAATATTACATGATTTATATTATAAAAATTACATTATAGAAAATTAGAACAGTAAAAAAAATATTCAAATAAAAGTAATCTTTTCAGAGCCGCACAAGCAATTTTTTACCTTAAATATTTTGCACCAACAATTATCTTTTAACCTTAGCGAAAGTTTTTATCCTATCTCTACAATATATTGCAAGCAAGCTATAATAACATACCTCAAAAATAATAACTAAGTTTAGCATATTTTTCTACATTACATTACATTATTACATGGGTTCTATATAATTTAAATGCAAATCGTGCTTTTTATTTATATTATTCCTTTGAATGATTATGTACATTTAATCACATGCGTGTAAAAGCCTATATAGGCGTTTAATATATAAAAAAGTGTAGATATTAATTACACAACAATCCCGTTCGTCTGTGATGTGAAATGTTCTTGCGTAATAAACTCAAATTTGCTCTGAAAATTTAAAAATCTGAACTGATGATTGTGTGAATTCAAATAAGCAATAAAGTAGGTTTTATATAATTAACTAGCTGACTTGTACCCGGCGTCGCTCGGGATTGTGAATTAACTAGCTGACGTGTACCTGGCGTCGCTCGGGATTGTGAATTAACTAGCTGTCGTGTACCCGGCGTCGCTCGGGATTGTGAATTAAATAGCTGACGTGTACCTGGCGTCGCTCGGGATTGTGAATTAACTAGCTGACGTGTACCCGGCGTCGCTCGGGATTGTGAATTAACTAGCTGACGTGTACCTGGCGTTGCTCGAGATTGTGAATTAACTAGCTGCCTTTTCCCCGTCTGTAACGGACGTTGTTGGCCACATTATTCAATTTCATCAAAATATGTTTTATATTTATAAAATGTGCCTACCCCACGCCACTGGCGAAATCACCACTCCCCGCCACTGGTCATTTTGTTCCCGTTTTCGGCCAAGGTTTTTTTTTTTTTCATTTTCTAGATTCTTATATTCCATGAAGTGGTGAATCATTTAAATTTACTGAATTTAAAGTTAATGTTCTTTATACAAATAGAACGGCGTCATATGCGCCTCACAATTTTTACCTCATATGGGTTTATTCAAATATTACCTGGCTTTTATAGACTTAGAGGCTTTGTATTTTCTCGGTAGGGAAAAAATTTGTTACCTAAAAACCCTACTAAAATTGCATGTATTTTTCAGCATCAGCATCACCAGCACCAACGGCGGCCATATACTACATACGTGTCTGTTTGTGTTGTGTTGGGATCGGGGGGGAGATTCGGCTGCGTCCTATTGTGGGAATCCTTCCGCATTTGCCTGTTGGAGTAAGGGAAACCGCAGAAAACCTTACCCAGGAAGGAGCGGCCGATAGTCAACTTGAAACGTATGCGGCCTTCAGTAACATCGGTATATGATGTCCTGCATTATGTGGTGTGTGTGTGTGTGTGTGTTTGTTTTTATGTTAATATATACTTATGGGAAGATAGAGAATAAACATACATATACATACAAATTATAAAATATTATATAAATATATAAATAGATATATAAACATTATATATTTAGGAAGGAAGTCGGGAGTTTAGGAAATACCTACTGCTCGCTGCTTATTCTTCCGCGTCTGAGTCTGGTTCGAATCAGATATGATCGTGGTCCATGAGGATGTGTTTGGGTAGTCTGTGTGAGTATCTGAATGTCAGGTCGCTCGGTGCATTGTATTGTCCTATGTCTCGTATGAGTGTGTTTTTGCTAAGTCTGAGTGATTTGTAAAAGCGTTCAGTCAGTCTGTGTGTGAATTCGTATAGAGTTGGAATTTTTTCTCGTTTGTGTAATCTCTTCAGGTTTGTTCTGAGTCTCGTGTTGTATGTGATTTTAATACAGAGATTTTGAAGTGTCTGTAGTTTTGTGTGGTCTGAGTGTGAGATACTGCTCCATACTAAATTTTGTTGCATATAAAATTTTTATTTTGTTATATTAAAAAATAAAAATTCTTTTCATTATCTTGATAAAAAATATGTTAAATTACTATTTACACGCAATTCTCCGCCTTTTTAACACGAGCATCTGCTCTAAAAAAAGGTGTATCACGATGTACTGTAATAAAAAAAAAAAATAAACTTAATGTAATGTAATAACATGTAATTGCAAATTTAATATTAAATAAAAAAAAAAATAAAAAAATACGGGAATCGCATAAGACAGTACCGGGCGAATAAGCGAGTAGTAGATCAGGAGTTTGGTTTTGGGAAGTAGCGGGCTTCGTCTGTTGAAAATTGGCTTCATCATGCCGATCGCTTGTCGCGTGCGCGTGTGCATCTTGGCTTGGTGAGATTTCCAGTTGAGGCGGGAGTCCATGGTCAGGCCCAGATATGTCACTTCATCTTTCCATTCAATGCTGTGTCCTCCCATTTCGATGTTAAAGTCAGGTGTTCTATTTACACGTTTTCTCGTGAACATGATGGCTTCGGTTTTCGCCTCGTTCAGTTTCAGGCGCCATTTTTTGTAGTACTCTACGAGCGCGTCGAGCGCCCTCTGTAGGTAAATAGCGGCCATATTCGCTTTCAGCGAGGAAACGTATAGTTTGACGTCATTTGCGTAGATAGACAGATTGCATCTCTCGTCTCGGGGGATGTCGTAGGTGAACAGAATGAAGAGGAATGGTCCCAGTAAACTTCCTTGCGGCACGCCTTTTGGAATCTCACGCGTTGAAGATAGCACGTTCCTTATGAACACTCTGAAGGATCTATTCTTTAGGTATTCCTGTACCAGCCTCGTTAGGTATATGGGCGTGTTAGTGCGGTGCAGCTTGTGCACGAGCCCGTCTATCCAAACGGTGTCGAATGCCTTCTCTAGGTCGATGAGCGCAGCGGCGGTGAAGCGATGTTCGTTGAATTTTCTTGCGATGAATTCCGCTACTCTGGTTAGTTGGTGGGTCGTGGAGTGCCTCTTTCTGAAGCCGAACTGCTCGTCTGGCAAAATCTCGTTGTCGTCGTGGTGTGGGACAAGCCTGTTGAGTATAATTTGTTCAAATACCTTGCTCAACGTAGATAATAGGCTAATCGGCCGGTAACTTGTCGGCTGTGTTCTATCTTTATTCGGCTTTGCGAAGGGCAGCACGGTCGCCGATTTCCAAATCTGGGGAAAATGCCCGGTCATGAGGCAGGCATTGAACAATTTTGTTGTGTAGATGATCGCTTTTTGGGGGAGATGTTTGAGTAGAATGTTGTGAATTTGATCGCTTCCCGGCGCCTTGTTCGTTCTTAATCGCTTGATTGTGACTGCAATCTCGCTCGGCGTAGCAAAATGAATATCTTCAGCGTTTGTCTGCTCTGCTTCGCTCAGGTCTCGTAGAGAAACAGCTACGATCCGGTCCGTAACCGGGTCGGAAAGGCCGTCTGTAGCGGCGTAGGCTCTCTCGAACCCGTCGGCGAGTTTTTTTTATCATATTGTTACACTTGTGCGAGGTTCAGTCCAATCAAGGACCATGTCTCGCGACCTGAGGGTAAGTCACCTGGGGGATGGTTTTTTTCTGCCCTAATGCTTGGGCTGCCTTGACAACTTGGGGGCTTTAAAATACTATGCTTTTTTGTATTTTATACTATATTTTTTGTATTTTTGACTGAGTTTTTTGTCGGTATTAGTTTAAGATTTAACTATTTGAATACGATGTTTTTTGTATCGGTTGTACTTGAATTTTCTTTTTTTAGAGCCAGCATTAGGGTGGGTAGGTGATGGATACTGGGAGGGGGTAGGCAGGATTCTCGTAGGGGCTAGGTTTACCTAGGCACGAGATGCTAAGGTTTGGGTGAGAAGTTATTTTTTTATAGAATGGTATGGCTAAATCCACCATGTGTTTGCGGAGTGGGGGGATGTTCGAGCCTTTATTAATGATGCTGTTTCGTACGAACCAAGGGATTTTGGTGTACCGTCTGAGTGAGGCATTCTGGAATTGCTCGAGTCGCTTTATGTTTCCGATGGCCCATATAGGGCTAGCGTAGGTAATGATGGGGCGGATTTGGGATTTGTAAATGAGGAGTTTATTGGATAGTGAGGTTTTTGAGTTTTTGTGTAGTAATGGTGATAAAGCGCCGGCGGTTTGCCGGGCTTTTGTTAGAGTGTTTTTGATGTGTGGTGACCAAGTTAATTTCCTGTCTAGTATGACTCCAAAATATTTGGCGGTCTTTTGCCATGGTATGACTTGGCCGTACATCGTGATGGCCCCTCGCTGAGCGGTAGTTCGTTTACTTCTGGAGAAGTAGACGGCTACGCTCTTTGAGGGGTTGACGTCTATGCGCCAGCGGTCGTACCACTCTTGGAGTCTGTTTACGTCTTGCTGAAGGCGATGTGTAACCATCCTGGGCGAACCGTAGGTTACCATGAGGGTTGAGTCGTCAGCGTAGAGCATTGCTTTAGAGTTGGGGTTGTCTGGGAGGGGGATATCATGAGTGTAAATATTGAAGAGGGTAGGGGACAGCAGGGAGCCTTGGGGTACTCCTGCTGTGATGAAGCGTGGGGATGAGATTGCATCGCGATATCGCACTTGAAAAGTGCGGTACCGGAGAAATGATTTTAATACACCAAGCAGTTGAGGATCTATGTCTGTTTGGTGGAATTTGAGAAGTAGGCCGTTTATCCATACTTTATCGAAGGCTTTGGCTATATCCAGAAAAATGGCGCCTGTAGATCTGTTGGAGTTGAAGCCACCGATGACTTGCTCGGTGACCCGTAGTAGTTGGTGGAGGGTTGAGTGCTGGGCTCTGAACCCGTGCTGTTCGTCGGGTAGTGTGGATTTTTCGTTAATTTGCTTGATGAGCTTTTCGTAAATTTTCCCAATGTTGGAGAGGAGACTGATTGGACGGTGGTTTTCGCAGAAAAGTGGATCTTTGCCCGGTTTGGGGAGTACTATGACGTGCGCGTGTTTCCAACTTTTGGGGAAATAGCGCAGTCTGAAAGCTGTATTGATAAGGTTGACTATGGCTAGGATGCCTTTGCGGGGGAGGGCTTTAAGAGCGAAGTTTGTGATTTCGTCCGGGCCGGGGGCTTTTTTGTTTTTGCGGTCTTTTAAGGCACTGCGTATCTCGGCCGGGATGGTGAAGTGGATGTTGTCAGGAGGGTGTCAAAAATGTGGTTTACGTTGGGGTTGACGTCGGCGATGTGGTCGGGATCTGCGTGTTTGTAGCTGGGGCTAAACTGTTTTTCTAGGCTGTCTGCGAAAGATTTGGCTTTGTCGAGTGCGTAAAAAAGTAGTCCGTTTTCACCGTGTATTGGGTGGTTTGGGGTCGTTGTAGGTTTTAATTGTCTTGATAAGCGCCAGAGGGAGCCGTCCTTTGGGTTAATTTCTTGTATTTTTTTGTTCCAGGATAAGTTGGTGTTTTCTGACAGTCTTTGTCTAATTTGTTTTTGTAGTCTATTAATGGCAGTCTTTATTTTGGGGTCTGGTGTTCTAGTGAAGCGTCGTTTGAGAAAGTTTTTGTTGGAGATGATGTCGGCGATGTCTTTTGGTAAGTCGTCGGTCGGGCTGTAGGGGAGGCGTACGGGTAGAGGTTTGGATGCGTCATTTATGGCGGTGCGTATTTTGAGGGCGAGGTTGTCAACCGCAGAGTCGAGTTCGTCGGTGCTATTAATGTTTGATTTTATTTATTTATTTATTTTATTTAAACGCCCATAGGGCTTTTACATACAATGTTATTATGTTTTTTAAATACAATAACAATAAAGAGTTTACATAATATATAAGAATATACAGATTACATAAAATATAAGATTGAACAATGCATAGGTTAACAAAATATAGGTAACATGAAACAAGAGCTTACGAAACGTAGGTAACATGAAATTTAAGTAAATGAAATAAAAATATATGATCTGCCAATATCCTCCAAAACAATTGAATAAAAAAGGATGAAATTGTTGTTCACATTAGCCTATAAACTATGTAACTCTAATTAACAATCTCTATTACGCAAGTTTAGGATAAGAAACGACAAAAAGTCTAATAGAAAAACATTTAGTTAAGTATTATAATATTAAACCAAGTATCACAATATTAAGTCAAGTACCACAATATTAAACCAAGTATTATAATATTAAATTAAGTATTACAATATTCAGTCAAGTATTATAATATTAAACAAAGTACCATAATATTAAGTTATATTAAACTAAGTATTATAATATTTATTATATATTTTATGGTAATGTAATAATGTAATAATAATTTAATGTCCACTTTTTGCATAAAGGCCGTCCAATCAGTTTTTTGTTGGGATTTTGAGGGGGGGGGGGGGGGTTGGTCAATTTATGTAGTGTTAACAGCACGGGGTTATGGTCGGAGGAGAGTTTGGGACTCACGGGGCTGGCGACTACTAGATCGGGATGGGAAGCGGCGAATTTGTGAAGCATTCTTCCGTTTTTGTTGGTGCTCCTACTATTCCAGGCGGAGTGCTTCGATTTGAAGTCTCCGGCTAGAACAGTAGGAGTGGGACCATCAAGAAGCAACTCGAGGTCTTTAGGATCTATTACCTTTTGGGGGGGTTGTATATTGAGTTGATTCTTAATGGACCGGAAGATTTTGTGAAGATGGTAATGGAGGTGCTCTCTAGTGTAGAGAGGGTAGGTGTAGTATTGTGTTGGTGTGTGATTTTATTGTTCACGTAGATGGCTGTGCCACCACCTCGTGAGTGTAACCGGTCATTCTTGTACAGTGTGAAGTTGGCGATTTTTGGTGCTTGTGCGGCTGTGAAGTGTGTTTCGTTTATGAGTAGTATGTCTAATTTGTGTGTGTTGGTGAATAGGCGAGCTTCGAGCAGGTTTTTGTCGAAGCCATTGGCATTCCAGAATGCCAAACGGCGCGCGTGGGGCTGGGTGGTGGTGTAAGCCATAATTTAATTTTAAAAAAGGGCAATAATCTGGGGGGCTGCAGAGAGCAGTATGCTCTCAATACAATTTACTAGGAAATATCAATTTATTAAATGATGCAAATGTCTATATTTTACTTGTACATCTCCTCGGCGGTAGTTAAATAAACACTATTTGCTATGTGCTACCATTGAGGAGATATTAAAAATGCTGTTTTTAACATATATGTATAACTATTTTTTGACAATTAATTTTACCTTTTTTGACTGTACAAAAATCCAGGAACCTCGTAGCATAGTGAATCTTTTCTCTTTCTGAGCGCTATGTTACGGGGGACCTGAGAAAAATAAACTAACATAACCATATTTACAAATTTGATCGCTTCAAGATCATAAAAATCTAGTTGTCAACTGCTATGCATTTAAACTATGTAATTGTTATTCATGTAAGCCTTCAAAATCTTTAAAAACTCGCAAATTCAAGCGTCTACCTTCGGCTATGCCACCGGTAAAATGAATATGCGACATTTTGCCGGAGCATATAAACACATTACTGGCGCGGATAGAATCCCCCACCACTTTTGGACTCACAGCCCAATGTCGGGTGCGAGTCAAGCTTATTGCATATAAGCACCCACATAAAAAAATAAAAATTAGTTCATCTTTACCACCGAAACCAAGCGTTTTATTATCAACAAGTGACTCCTGCCCACCATCTGCCTCACCTCGCCAAGTCTTCTGCTCCAAACCTTCTGGCGTTACCTCCTCAAGAGCAGCCGGCCCTACTCTGGAAAACCGCCAACGCCAGGAGCGAGCAGAGACGAAAGCACATCCAGTGCCCAACATTCACCAAGCACTGGGTGCGGGAGGCAGATTTTTCATAAAATTGTCAACTATCATCATCATCGGCCGTAAAGGAGCATTTTCATCGGTAGAAGACACGGTTTGGATCCGGCGCCCAAATCTACAGTCTTGTGGGAACTCCCGTCCAGTACACCGGCGTTGCTCGAGATTGTGAATTAACTTGCTGACGCTCGAAACTTTGATATACTGTATATTTATGCATTAAAATATGAATTTACGACAACTCATCATAAAACATATTTTAATGTAATTACTATTATAATGAAACAATATACTCACGATTTGTAATCTTTGAACTATTATTTGTATACATTGATTGGGTGCAACCAAACCGCCATTTCAAATGTGTAATGATTGTAAGTGCTGGATAAAAGAAAGATATCAACTATTAGAAATTCCTCAAATGAAGTTCATTGCACTGAAAACGATTATCAAAATAATGGAGTTGTCGTTTACGCTTTGGAAAAAGTGAAAATCACAGTTAAAGAGCCTAACTTTGCAGAAGAAAATTGATTATTAATAAAAATAGGAAATGATATAAATATTATGTATAAGGTCACTTATACCGTTCACCATCTTTCAGAAAAATCTCTTTAAATTCAGTTCTCTCAAAAGTAAATGACGTTCAAAATGTTGTCATAACGGGAGATATTATTTTTTTTTATTTCTGTTATTTACTCAATAATATTATTATTTGATTTATAAAAACAGTTTATTTATAAGCAAGTTCTGCTATGTAAAATATATAGAATTAATGTGAGATATTAATATAGATTTGCTGAACGAAAACCATCCAAATACTATAGACTATCTACTTGTACAATATATTCGTGGCAGAGAAAGGTCTAAAAAGTGCTTTTCTCCTACCAACATGGGAAAATGCATGCGTAGACCACATTAATCATCGATTAATAAAACATAAGCTTCATCAAATGTATTGAGAAACGAAATAAGATTCACATGTTATGTAAAACACAGCCACAAGATGAGACCATGAAACTTAATTATATTAGATATAGAAATGTTGTGTTCGCACAAACAGGACTCCAACGCATCTTGGAAGGAGTTTAATAATAAACGGTTCTTTATATTCATCAGGGATTTATTAATACTCCACGTATTATAATGGTGACTCGATAGTCGACCTAACTAGAAGCTTGCTGATTGGAATCTGGGCCAGTGAGATTGTCTGAGAGCCTTCGCATTGTCCATGGCGACAACTGGCCACTGGCTCCATCTTGCGAACTTCCCTGCAAGCTCTATGCACTGCCATCTGTGCGTGCATCTACAAAGCTTCCTAACATCCTCCCCCGGCTAACTCAAGACCTGGCTAAGATATTTTATTTTAATACATACTTTTTCCAAAAACAAAGAGTCTATACAATTTACAACAGGTGACTATAAATATTTTACATAATACATAAACACACAAAAAAATATATATTTATATTATCACTGTTATCGTGTTTACAAGTAGCCGTATTTTTCCTGGGGGTAATTTCAAGGACGTCTAGGACGAAGCCTTCCAATCCAAGAAGTTGGCTGAAGTTGTGGAGGACTTCTGATTCCCTCTGGAGTCCTGAAATCAGGAGAACATCGATTAAAACCCCTCAATAAGAATGACGTCTCCAGTTCGTCTGCACAGCATTTCGACATATCAGACGCGGTAGGGTCTGCTGTTGTTTCATCTCTCCAATGCACATAACACTTCCTCAGCTGATCTATGTGTCTTTTCCAAGAGGACTTCCTAATATTTTAATCATATATAATTATTTCCCAAGTCTTTTCTCGACAATACCATTAGCCCAGGAACCTTTATTCGGTTGTCTGAAATCTCTCGCCAAACATTCCTGACCTACCCGAAAATTCCTGCAAATTACCCCACCAAAATTCCTAACCTGCTTAGATTGGCTTTTTTCAATGTTCTTATTTGCTAACTGCTCTACTGAGGATGCTCTGACTTCCTCGATCCTTTTAGGAATAAGTCTACTAGAAGTTGATTTTAACCTTCTTCCAAACATGAGGACGGACGGTTCGACCCCCGTCGTAGAATGTGGGGTGTTCCGATAATCACTTAAAAATTCATATAGGTAATCTATTTTTATAATTTGATTGATGTACATTATTAACGACAATCTTCTTCAGAATTTTTTTATTGTTTTAACCGAGTTCTCGGCCTGCCCATTACTTTGAGGGTGCCGAACTGGGGTAGTTAAAAGTTCGATATTATTACTCCTTAAAAAATCTGTGAACTCCTGACTTGTGAAAACGGTTCCGTTATCAGGTACAACACAGTCCGGGTAGCCAAAATTTGATAAAATTCTCCTTAATTCACTGAGTCTGCTTTGGGAACTTCAATGCAATCTACCCACTTGGAAAATGCGTCGCATATGACAAGAAACATTTTCCCTGAAAACGGACCGCAATAATCAATATGGAGCCTACTCCATGTTGATTCTGAGTTAGGCCAGACTGACAAATTACTCTTAGCTGGCATCGGCCTAACTGCTGCACAATCGTTGCAACTTTGAACGATTCCTTCTAAGTCCTTGTTCAGTGATGGCCACCAGAAATAATCCTTGGCTAGACCCTTCATCTTTACTTTGCCTAAATGTGAGCTGTGCAGTAAATCTAACACTTTACTTTGTAGCGAAATAGGAATTACAATTCTATGCTGCCAGAACAATCGTTGACAGTAGATAATTCGTTTCTTTTCCCAAAGTTTCCATCAGGAACTATCCCGATTAACTCTCTTGGGCCATCCGCCACGCAGATGCCGTAAAATCTCTTGAATTTCTGTATCGGACTCTGTTGCAGCGACTATACGCTTAACATCTAAGTGCTCGCACTTCTCTATATAGTATACAAAATCCGTCCCTTGATCGTCTTCAAATTTTTCCTCAGAAGTTTCGAACGGTATCCGCGATAAAAAATCTGCATGATTATTGGCTGATTTGACGGACTCGATCTTGTATGAAAAATGAAAACCCAGCTAAAATGATCCCATAACGTTGTAATCGATTTGCTGCTAACAAAGGTATATGTTTATTCTCTCCTAGAATTCTCATTAACGGCATATTGTCTACACAAAGCGTAAATTCCCTTCCGAACAAATACCGAAAAAACTTGTTCAATCCAAAAACAATAGCCAACGCTTCCAAATCAAGGACACTATATTTTTTCCGCACTCGTTAAGAGCGCGCAGGAGCGCCGAGAAATTTTAACGATAGGTATTTGTAAAAATTATTTCTATTTCGTTCATCTCAGCGGGGACAGCAAAAGCGCTATCGGTTTATTGGTGAACCCCACAGACATAGGAATTAATAGACGAGAAGATATGGGCGAGGGGTAAAATCAACTGTTGAAGAACGAGGGAACGAGGGAACGAGTGAAGCTGACTGTGATTCGTCAATAAATCAATCTGACAGTAAATAGGCATCTCGCATTATAATATCACCATTTACTTCTTAAAAGTAAAATCTGCTTTGAATGAATAGACATTTTTACATGGGAGCGCAAATTACTCGCCACGTTATGAACAAATTTGCGAAGTCCAAATTCGGCAAAGTAAGGCAGCTTTTATTTTCAGAGTCGTAGTTAGTTTCAGAGTATTTAGTTAAGACACTTTTATAAATGTTCATAATTTACTTCCCAGCAACCAACCAGCTTTGTGTTTCGCGTCCAGACGTTTCTCTATGTGATAGTAACAACTGATTCATATTATACGATGTGAATATGCTTAAAATAAAGTAAAATAATGCTTATATATGGAATGTAATACGACAATTGGGTTTATTCTCTTTTTTCACATCTATTTTTACCAGTTTTCATAGTACAAGTCAAAATTTTGCCGTGTTATTTAGTAAAATGAACCGATGATGCCTCGACCATAGTTCGCACAAGAATGATGACGTCACGTTTTCAAATTTCATTTGAGGCCAAACGCGAGCCCAGCCGGCTCAATGGAACCGGTATAGGGAGTGGGGATAATACGCTTTTAATCACTTAGGGCAGGTCTACTAATATTCATATGTCTATGGTGAACCCCAATGCGTGTGTGTGCGTGGCTGCAGGTGTTGTAAGCACGAATCGTCGCGCCGCGCCCGATAGCGACTTCGCGTCATATTATCGCGATCAGTTCTTATTATTTCATTTACTGTTATTCATTTATTCCAAAAATTAAGTAGGTGCCTAGGTACATATTCGTAATAAAATAGCGATGTCTACATTATTTAATATTGTATTGTACTTAACTTTATTATTATTATTACTTACTACAAATATGTACGTAGATACATTTATTTTGCCTCCGTGGTTGAGGGGTAAGGCTCTCGACTTCGAGTCCGGAGGTCTCGGATTCAAATCACGGCGTGCGCAAGTAAATTGATTTTAATTAATTTATGTTGTTTCACAATATTAAAAATAATATTCATTAAAAAGAATATTAATTAAATATAATATAAAATAATTGTCTGGGGAAATAATGATACACGCGGCGACTTAGTTACGGCCAAATCAGCTATCAACTTACAGGGTTTTGTAATACTAGTCCAATTAAGTCGCCAATTGGGGAATCCACAGTCTCACTGGCTCCAGACGGGAGCAGTTCGGACTCTTGTGCGGTATTCACATAAAAAAAGTCACGTCGCAACTCGCAACTGGAGCGCCTGCTGTTCGCTCATCACCTCAGTCACATCGCGACTTGTGCATAGTTATATACATGTGACTGCCTGCTCCGAGCTCATCTTCTGCACACGCACAAGTAAATGAGACTTGTGGGTGCGTGTATACAGGTTGCTGCACACATAAAAAAGTCATGTCGCAACTCGCAACTAGAGCGCCTGCTGTTGACTCATCATCTCAGTCACATCGCAACTTGTGCGTAGGTATATACATGTGACTGCCTGCTCCGAGCTCATGCCATGGAAGCCCACATTATAGCAGAAGGGTTCTCGAGAAGCATGGAAATGCATGGATTGAAATTTAACAAACTAGTTGGTGATGGCGACTCCAGCATCATGAAAAAAATAATGCAACAAATGCCATATGGTCCTAACCTTATAGTACAAAAAATAGAGTGCAAAAATCACCTACTCCGCAATTTTTGCAAGAAAATGAAAGCACTTGGAAAAAAAACCAACAACGCTAAAGGCTTTGTACCAGTTCATATAAGGAAAAAGGTTGAAGCAAACGTTTTACGCATGAGAAGAGCTGTAGTTGGAGCAGTAAATTACAGGAAAGAGCAAGAAAACACAGTACAAAGTGATAAAATAAAAAATTTGAAAATGGACATAAAAAATACCGCAAATCATGTGTTTGGTGATCATAAAAATTGTGCATCGTACTATTGCAAGCCGGAGAAGTATACTGATGATCCAAATTTAGTAAGCGATCTTCGAGATTGTGGAATATGGACTGATATCCAACAATTCTTATTGTCTCTAATAGCAAATGCAGAAAGTCTTATTATTGACGTGACAAATAACACTGTGGAGCAATTTAACAACGTTATCGCCAAATTTATAGGTGGAAAAAGGGTAAATTTTACTACAAGAGGATCTTACCAAGCAAGATGTTTTGGAGCAGTAGCTTCGTGGAATAGTGAATTGGCAACCCATTCAAGAATACAAAAGAAAATCCAAGGCCACAGTCTCGGCAAATACACGAAGCACTTTATAGAGAGAAAACGACGTTCGAAGGAGAATACACAAATGTGTCGAAAAAAAAACTAAAGTATAATGAAAATACGACAGAAAAAAGAAAAAAAGTTACAGGGCCCGATGAAAATTATGGTCAATTGGAATTAGAACCAGATATGCCACCTGAAATATTTGAAACGAAAAAAGAGGAATTTCTCAAAGAATTATCTTCAACGAATAAGGAAGAGCTCGAACGGAATACGGTAGGCCAAAGCAATAACAATCTGTGGGCAATTGAAAGACGTAAGCGGATAACGGCGTCTAACTTTGGAAAAATATATAAGCTTCGGCAAAAAACTTCAGTTACGGGAGTATTAAACTCTTAACTGTACTCACAATTCAAAGGAACTATGGCCACAAATTATGGAAAAGAAAATGAAAGCCTAGCAATAGAGCAATTTTCAAAAAAAACAAGTTTGCAGGTATCCGCTTGTGGGCTATTTATCGATAAAACCAAAAACTTTTTAGCGGCAAGTCCGGATGGCCTTATCGGTGAGGATTCTATAATTGAAATTAAATGCCCTTATAGTATAGCAAATATGTCACCAGAAGAGGGAATTGCACAAAAGATAATTGATTACTGTAAATTGGAAGACTATTCTTTAACATTAAAACGGAATCATAATTACTTCTACCAAGTACAAGGCCAGTTACATATTACTCGTCGTAATTATTGTTATTTTGTTGTGTGGAGTCCAAAAGGTTTGCTGTATGAAAAAATTGAGAGGGACGATGAAATCTGGCAAAAAATCGTTCCACTGTTAGAAAATTTCTACCACCAATGCCTTTTACCAGAAATAATTGACGGTCGCATACCAAGAAATTTACCGGCGAGGGAAAGGTCTGGACCATAAATTGTTTTAATTTCATTGTGTAGATGTTAAACAGTAATTTTTTTTACAATAAAGCGTTTAAAAACAAAAAATATTAGATCATTGAAGAAGATTGAAAATGTCAAGTGATGTAGGAGGTATTCCCAAAAGTGCATTTTTCTGTAATAATATAACGTATTAAAAAAGTTAAATAAAAACTAAACTAGTTATGTGTATGTACCTAATATGTAGCACAATAAACAATATGGTGCCTCTTATACATAGATTTCAATATTCATTGGTATAATATGATATTATAATAACATAATCGATTCAACAACATGTGGTAGATGCATGTACCACTGAACATACGCTGTACCAGCATTCCATCAAACGATCAGTGGTGTATGTACTTACCATCACACATTTTCTTGTAAAATATAATTTAAAAAAAAAAATCTAGAACAATATATTTAGTCAAATATAAAAGTTTTTTTTTGGTTCAGTAGTTGTATCTTAAAAAAAGTGTCCTATAAAGGGATAATATTATGTTGAGTACAACCTTCAAAAGTTATCAAAAAATATTTTAATTAATTTTTGTGTTCCATATCCAACTCGGCAATACGGAACGGAATCATCTCGGGGTCTGTCTGTAACAGGTGTTTTTTTTTCAATTTTTTTCCATTAATTTATTTGACGTAAACAAATTAAATTTGTCACAATAACTTTAGTAAATAAGCTCGGTAAGTATTGGCACACTCAAGATAAGTCACCAAACAGAAAAATAATTTTAAAAAAACATCGATAACTCGGGACATGACAACACTAGTGGACTAGTGTATCGATATAATTATTGAGAATGTCACATCACTTAGTTGACTGTATACGTATTCAACAAAACCCTCTCCGCCCCCCCTCACCCCCGAATACTGAGAGAAAGGGACATATGCACCTCAGCCTGATAATACCTAAATAAAATTGTCAAAATCGAGGTTTTGTAGTCCTCGTTTTTCTACTCCAAAACTGAACCGATTTCCAAGATTTTTTTTACCAAATGTATTGGAAGAAAACATTCTATGTCTGTACGTTTTGCTTTTTTTAAAAATACATCTTCTTATTTGTATACTGAACGTTTGTTGATGGCGTTAAAAAAAGGCAATTTTAACAATTTTTGAAGGGTTATAACTCCTATAAAAAGTAACTTATCAAAAAAATCAAAACGTACCGACACGCTTGCGGTCAATATTCATATTATGTAAAAAAAATATTTTCTCTAGTGTCAAAATCCAGAGAGGGAAATGAGGAATACGTTTGTATGGAAAAAACACCACCCGGTTTCCTCTTAAACTTCTTGACGCAAATTCAATTGGTCTCATCGTATCTACCATCCGCAAAAACATGAAACAAGGACGCTCCTAGACCCGAGCAACTTTTTTATTTATTTATACGCCCATTGGGCTTTTACATACATAGTTCATAAAAAAAAATATTCTGAAGATTGTAAGTTCACAATAGTAACAGTAATAATACATATAACCATATCCATTTGACATATTATAATAGCAAGTAAATAGTAAATGCATTCAATAATTATTTGTAGGTATAAACCTGTTGTACAAAAATAAGAATATGTATTGTTAAAAAAATATAGAGCGTTTGACTGGTTATCGTGGCCTGTTAAATCGAGGGCGTTCGGTCTGCCATTTTACATACATATTTTAAATAGTTTATATAAAAAATATTGTGAAGATTATAAGTATAGAATAGTAAATAACCTTCACCAGTTGACATATAAAAGCAAGCAAAAAGCAAATGGAAACATGATAGTTTGTAGGTATAAGCCAGTTGTAAGAAAATAAGAATATGCCTACTTCTAAAGTATAAAGACGAAAATTGTTTTTGAAAATGTTAAGTTTAGTAATACTAGGTAGAAGTTGTATTAACATAATATATATGCGACACATAAAAGCTAGTGTATATATTAATTTATTCATTCATTCAATTATCTATTCACGAACTAGCGGGCTCCATAAGCCAGCCAGTTCGTAAATTGATAAATAAATAAACATATGTTTACTAAATGATTACAGTAATTACATGTGAAATAATAATGCACTTGTAGTAATTGCAAGAAGACTACACCTATAATTGTGTCAATCTTGAGGAAATAATTCGATAAGAGGTGCAAGATGTTTATTGTTTTATTATAAAAGTTCTAATATATTGGTTTTAAATTTGGAAACCGATTGGAAACGATAGACATCGATTGAACTATATTTGTTTCCAAGTGTATGAAGCCTTTGAATTGGCAGATTTGGTAACAAAATATAGAGCATTTGAACGGGTATCGCGGGTAGGTATACGCAAATTAATTAAGCTCGTTAAATCGAGGGCGTCCAGGCAGCCATTTGATATATTGAAAAGGCAAACTAAGTCACTCACTGTGCGTCTTGTAATTAAATCGCTTAGGTTTAGTAATTCCATTAGACATGTATAATTAAGTTATTCGATTGGTATTCCAAGCTTGTGATTAATAAACCTTAGAAACTTATGTTGTACTCTTTCGATTTTTGCTGATGAGTCTACGGCTGGGTTTACACTTGTAAGTAAAATTTACGATTTTTGCTGAAGAGTCTATGGCTGGGTTTACACTTGTAAGTAAAATTTACGACTTACGTAAATTTTTGATAAGTTACTCACAGGAGCGCTTACATATGCATCCAACTTATCGTAAATAATGTCACGGAAGTTGATTTAAGATTTTCACGGCCAAAAGTATTTTTGTTATTTGTTTTTGGGGTGTTATGCCGTGTTGCGCTAACTCCTTCTTTAGCCAACGTTTCGGACAGCATTGCAGTGTCATAATACATCTGCCCTGATGATGGACACTGCAATGCTGTCCGAAACGTTGGCTAAAGAAGGAGTTAGCGCAACACGGCATAACACCCCAAAAACAAATAACAAAAAAACTCACGGAAGTTGTTCAGAAGTTTAATTTACGAACTTCTCACAGAGACCGCTACACCAGTAATTCTATTTTTGGTAAGATGGCTTCCTGACAACAACGCGTTGCCGCCGACTTTGACAGCTGTCAGTTAGTAATATTTGATAACAGGGATTTGTTTATTTACGGTTAGATCATGGATTCCCATATAATACCCATTTCCGCACACAACGGATTGCCATGGGATTGCCGCTGCGGTAATATGCACAATTTTGTCAAACAAAAACGTAAGGGCCCGCAGAGTGTGTTGGATTAGGAGTTGGCTTCAAAGAAGAAGTACTGATGAGGCTTTCGTTCGTTTAACGGCAGAATTAAGAATTGAGGATCAACAAAAAATCTTTAATTATATCCAAATTATAGCAACTGACTTATAATACATATTGGAAATGATTGGACCGTTAATTAATAAAGAATGATACTCGTTTTCGGAATGCTATTACACCAGCTGGAAAATTAATGAGATTCCTGAGGCGTATGTGTATAACACCATGTACGATCGTGTGAGAAATGCGGAGATTCGCAAAGAGTACAAGGCTGATGTAAGCGTAATGAGTAAGATCAAGAAAGAGACGCGTAGATGGTTTGGGCATGTAGAGCGAATGAGCGAAGAAAGGAGTTTAAGAAGAATATACGATGCAAATGTGAACGGTAGCAGAAGTCGGGGACGCCCGAGGAAGACATGGCACGACCAAGTGAATCAGATACTTGAGTCGGGCCATGTCAAGAGTCAGAATAATAAAAAGAGTATGTATTAGACGATGTATGAATGTGAATGAGGCAAGAAGTGTGTGCCAAGACCGAGTTGTTTGGCGGTCCTCTGGTCCTCTCTGCCTACCCCTGCGGGGAAACGGTGTGATGGTTAGTAAGTTAGTTAGAAAAATTAATGGTGACTATTAGATTTTTGGCGTCAGGTAATGTTTTCTATGTATTCTTATATTGCATTTTTGTATACATTCATTGGAGATATTAATTTGTTGTGAAGTGTTTGTTGATAGCTGATCCATCAGTTCGTGAAGTCGAATAGATACTAGAATCATTATCACACATTTACACAGGCATTTTTTAAACATGACATTGTGTTAATGACAAATAATGTTATGTTAGTCTCCATATCTATGGAGAAATAATCTTTATGAAATAATACACTGCAATAATCTTATTGCAGTGTATTATTTCATAAAGCTGTTCATGGCGACAAATAAACAAGTCCCGAGGAGCAACGGCAGAAAGACCTGTCAGTGTTGCAGATTTCTGTTCTACCATCCCGACAGTGACGTCAAAACTTACTGTAAGCGTCTCAACTTATCAATCAGTTTTGATAAGTCATAAGCTATATAATAATAATAATAATATAATACCTTTATTGTGACAATTTTTCAAACTATAATTATAGAAAAACATGAAAGACTGTTTTGTGTACATTGGTTTATAAATTAGATGAGTATATAATTTTATCAACGGAAAGTAAAATATAAACAGTAGGTAAAATAAATGTAAATAATAGAAATTTTAATGTAGTTATGTGTTAAGGTTTATCATAGCCCGCCTCACTAGGCTTAGCCTGTGTTGAGGCAGCTATCATTAGCTGAGTGAGTTAGCTGCTAAATTCAGGAGGTGATTCTGCATTTGGTAAAAGTAAAAAAGAAAAATAACTTTTTCTAGATTTTATTTTTTTACCATAAAAGAATATTTATTTTTCCATACAAAAAAATCAAAACATTGGAATTTCGAAAAAGTTATTTATCTCTTTTACTTTTACCTAGAATCACCTCCCAAAGCGAGTGCACTTTACCCCCGTACACCCTGTAAAACCAGTTACACTAGAATCACCTCCCGAAGCTGGTGCACTTTACCCCCGTACACCCTGTATAACCCGTTACACTAGAATCACCTCCCGAAGCTAGTGCACTTTACCCCCGTACACCCTGTATAACCCGTTACACTAGAATCCCCTCCCGAAGATTGTGCACTTTACCCCCGTACACCCTGTATAACCCGTTACACTAGAATCACCTCCCGAAGCTAGAGCACTTTACCCCCGTACACCCTGTATAACCCGTTACACTAGAATCACCTCCCGAAGCTAGAGCACTTTACCCCCGTACACCCTGTATAACCCGTTACACTAGAATCACCTCCCTAAGCTAGTGCACTTTACCCCCGTACACCCTGTATAACCCGTTACACTAGAATCACCTCCCTAAGCTAGTGCACTTTACCCCCGTACACCCTGTATAACCCGTTACACTAGAATCACCTCCCTAAGCTAGTGCACTTTACCCCCGTACACCCTGTATAACCCGTTACACTAGAATCACCTCCCGAAGCTAGTGCACTTTACCCCCGTACACCCTGTATAACCCGTTACAGTAGAATCACCTCCCGAAGATTGTGCACTTTACCCCCGTACACCCTGTATAACCCGTTACACTAGAATCACCTCCCTAAGCTAGTGCACTTTACCCCCGTACACCCTGTATAACCCGTTACACTAGAATCACCTCCCGAAGCTAGTGCACTTTACCCCCGTACACCCTGTATAATCCGTTACACAAGATAACAAAACCTCTTGTTACAAAATGTTATATCTACTTTAAGAGGATTTACAAATAACGCTTCGATGGTGACAGATCTGCTCCAGGTGCTGACTTGTCAAGGCGCCAAGGAGGCGGGGAACCAAGGCGCTGATACTACCGAGCACCTAACCCAGCGCCCTTGAGGTTTTTACTAGCGTCAGGCGTCGTTAGGCTCAGGTCCTGCCCTTGATAGTGAAATACACCTTAAAACTTTGAAAAGTAAAAAAAAATTAAAGGTATGAATTATATTGATTTCATAATATTGCAAATACAGTATCTTCAGCAGCTCGAGTCCGTTTGAGAGTGACAGATAACCCCATTGAAAGGTCATTTAAAAATATCATCGATATCACATGAAAAATGGTAAGTCTATTTGCCGATGAGACATTAATATTAATTATTGGAGAATTAAACAATATTATAAATAATGAATTGGAAACACATTAAAATGACTTCTGATGAGTCATACGATGAGAGCAAAGAGAGAAGAATTTGTTCAAATTTTTCCGACTTTATGTCCGGGATAAATCTTCCCCATAGGAAAAACTAAACCCTTCCACACACTTTTCCACAAATGATCATCTAGTCAATCCACATTATGCAAGTGCATTATATAAGCAAAATAAATACAAAACAATACAAGAACAACACATCAACTCACCAGGGATCAAATGGAAAAATAAATTCACCGACTCCAGATATTTTTATATCAGAGGGTTCGGCTCGGTAGAACTCCTAACAGGGCCTATAAATCCTACTGATCCCTCAACATAAAGATTGTAAACGTGTATTTAAAATGACTGATTTTTGCATTTTTATACATACATTTTTTGATAGATCTAATACGCCTAAATTTTTAATGAGAGAGCTAGGTATAGTGCCAGTAGCCGAAATAACAAATGTTTAAATTTTTTTATAGTCTGAGAATGCCAAATTCTTTATGTCTCATTTCCTAAATCTGTGTATTTTCTTATTTTTTCATTGACAGATTTTTGAATATTACAGTAATTTGGAATAGCGACATCAATGATATAAGTTATTTTGTTTAATTTTGTCATGTAAAACTATATTGGGTCTATTATGACTAATCGTTCGGTCTGTTAGTATAGTTTTATCATAATATATTTTATAAAATTCGTTTTCTAAAAATGAATTTGGTTCGTATTCATAATATGGTATTATATTACGGCAGTCAATCAAGTTATGTTTAATTACCAAATTTTGGTGAAATATTTTTAAAACTTGATTGTGCCTAAATGTATACTCGGACGGTGCTAATACAGAACATCCCGATATAATATGTTTAAGCCAAACATTTTCTACATAAAGCATCAATTTGATTTGTATCTTTGATTTTATGCTTCCTATAATTTTTAGTATTAATGAATCTATCTTGAATGGCAAGCATAAATCCTTCTATTTCTGCGCTCAACTCTCCTTTTTTATAATGCTTCCGATTTTGTTGTCCGGGTTAAATCTTCCCCACAGGAAAAACTAAACCCTTCCACTCACTTTTCCACAAATGATCAGCTAGTCAATCAACACTATGCAAGTGCATTATATAAGTAAAATAAATACAAGAACAACAACACGTCAACTCACCAGAGATAAAATGGGAAAATAATTCACCGACTCCAGATATTTTCATATCAGAGGGTTCGGCTCGGTAGAACTTCTAACAGGGCCTATAAATCCTACTGATCCATCAACATAAATATTTAAAAAATCTTTCGTATATCTGTTTCTAATTTAGTTACTTAAAAATATGAACGAACAATGAACATATTGACATCGTTCGTCCATTTCATACGCTGTCTAGGAATACCTGCTTTTGTTTTTTGGGGTCTTAGACTATCCATGTTGGTTGCAAATGACATTGTTGTCATTTTGCAAAACAACTAGGAGATTTAATTTAATTATTATTATTATTACTCTCTATTATTATTATTATTATTATGAAAATCGGTGGTGATATCATTGAAAATGTTACTAACATGAAATACTTAGATAACGGAATAATATTCTATTTCAAATGCGAAATAACCTTTAAAAACTGAGAACACGTAACAGGTAATTGGGAAGAAGATTTCTTTTTTGGGAAGAATTCGTCAAATTAATTCCAGATCGACTACATTAATTATACTACTCCATTATTGCTCCACATTGTAATTACTGCTCCACGACTCGTTTCTTGTGTAACGACGGAGAACAAAATAACTTTAAAATTCTTCAAAATAGTTTTTTTTAAATAACGTATATAAGACTCTAATAACGGGGGTTTGCTCGACGCTCACATTTTCATTATTTCTGATGAAGGTATTACTAAAATTACAAATGTTTCAAAAGGGATCCCTATGGATGCAAGTTATTTATGTTTAATATTAATAAAAACGGAACTTTACCATTAAAATACTTACTCTAAAACGGATTTAAAATTTTTCTAAACGTTTTTTCAACTATAAAATTATGCGTAAGCATGAGATTTTATTTTTGTAGACGATGAATTAATAACTTCCCAAGAGATCCCTCTAGAAACATTTGATATTTTAGTAATACGTTCATCGGAAATAATTAAAACAATATAAACAATAATTTTATCTACCTACAGACTTGACGTTTCATCCTTGCTGATACAAATTTAAAGAAATAAACGCAAATAAAGCTATATTTAAGCAGTAAGAAATGCAGAATACATTGATTTCGCGATTGTGCGTTGTTTATTCGTTTTTAAACTTTAAAAAAGTGACTCTGTGCTCCATTTCATTGTTTGTGAAAAAAGCAAAATAAGACACAACAATTTAGTGAATTAAACAATTAATAAACAGTGAAACATAACGAAATTTAAAGTTTATCCTAAATATCTAGAACCTTAATAAAAACGGTGTTTTTTACTTAAAAAAAATGAATCCACATCAATTCATGGATTCTGCGAAGGAGGAAATTGATGATTTATTGAATGTGTTCAAGATAAAGTGAATAAATTTAATAAAGAACAAATTTACTCAATTACAACGAAAACAAGTGCTATATTAAACTGGATGGGACATCTAACTCTTCAGTTATCTGAAGCAAAGGAAAAAATAATCGAACCAACATTTGGATACGGGAAAGTAGCTGAAAACCAAAATAAAATATTGAAAAGTGATAACAAATTAATAGTTTCATCGAACAATGCTGAGGAATCTTCAGAAAATATACAAAATAAAATCAGGAAGAAAATTAACTTAAGTAAGATTGGTGGTAAAGTGATTGGTGTTAATGCGATATCTAAAAATAGAATACTTATAAAATGTTCGACAAAGTACGATGCGGAAAAAATGAGTAAAGCTATTGGAGACGAGTTCAAAGACATCAGTGCTACAGAAATTAAAAAGAAAAAACCAACTATAATACTTAAGGGCATTGCTAATGACTATAATAAGAATGATATTATACAGGATATAATCGAACAGAATGAAGATATCAAGGATGTGATGATAGATAAACCAGAAATTGAGATGACGTTAAAAAAGATCTTGAAAAACAAATATAAGAACACATCTAATTACATAATAGAAGTTACAAATAAAATAAGAAGAAGGGTAGTATATACCGGTAAAATCTATGTGGAATACCAGAGATTACAAGTAGAGGATGCCCATCCTCTAGTGCAATGATATCACTGCCTGGGCTTTGAACATACTTCTGTCAGGTGTCTTCATAAAGAAAATGACAAACCATTGTGTACATACTGTGCTGGTTATCATTCCTAAAAATTGTGATAAAAAAAATAAAAAAATTAACTGGAATATTGACATCAGGGATTCTGCAAACGATAAAACGAAATGTATTGTGTATAAAAAAATGAGCTTTTTAGCAAAAGAAAAAATAGAATATTGACTAGAAATAAGATTAAACCTGTCCCGAAGTAGATTTAGTGTTATTACATTTTATTACATAAATATTGTTATAAAAATTATAAAAAATCACAAATTAAGTACCAAAAATAACATTATTATATTACATTATTTTTTGAATAATAATATCATAACGTCACCTTCAACAACATTTTTTTGTTTACTTAAACATGCATTTTTTCACTATGTACTATATTTCACATTCATAATTATAAAAACAGCTTTTAATTTTTTTTTTAAATATGACAAATATTCTGAAATAACACTAGTAGGCCAGTGCAATTAGCGCCAAAAAGGGGGTCGCGATCGAAGTAATTCCGGTAGTCCCAATTTTTTTATATGTTATATAAACTGATCCCATGATGTAAAATCTGAGTTTCCGACCTTGGCGTTCCTGTGCTCGCGCCGCCATTTTGAAAAAACTGGCCGAAATCGGGCCAAAATCTAATTTTTCCCAAATACCTCATTTCCAATGCAAATTTCGGCTAAAGTACAATAACAAGTATAATAGAAAATAAAATAACCTACAACTTTTGTTTAAATAAATTTCTTTTATCTCTAATAGGTACCGAGGTAGAAAGTCGTAAAGGTGCGTATATTTTTGAAAAAACAAGTTTTTTGCGCGACTAGGTTTGGTTTTTTATAAATACCTCATTTCCAGTGGAATTTCATGAAAATTTTATTGATACCAATTATGTAGAACATAAAATTTAAAAAAAAACTGTGCAGTTTTTATGTTTATATAGTTTTTTTTTTACCGATATAAAGAATAAACAAATCTAGGTAGGTACACACAGAAAATCTATCACGGTTTATTATCACGTTATTAGATTTTTGTTAGCATTTTTAAATACATCTATAAATTTACTAGAGGGCACTTCGGTATGGGGGGGGCTACCCCCCACCCTTCTACTCCTCCCCTCCGGTTCCCTGAGGGTATCGAGTCATTCTGTGGGATTGAATCAGGAACGTCAGAGCAACATAATAATAATAATAATAAAAACGTTTATTTGACAATAATTTTTACATGTTTGCATATAGTTAGTATACATACATTTAGATGATTATATTGCCAAAAGGGTAACTGCTCCGCTGTACATTCCGGATTTCTCCGGGAATGTAGCTGGTTTTCAGCAGTGCCTTTAATATAATGTGTTATAAATCGTTAAATTTAAATAAAACATTTTAATTAATAATAATAATAATTCAAATTTTCAATTAATAATAAATTTAATTTAATTTTTAATTAATAATTTAAATAAAACATCAAAATTCAAACTAATTCAATAAATCAAATATAAAAAAATACAAATTTCTTTAAAATAAAATAAAATATAAATTCAGGATTAAATTTACATAAAATACACAGATAAAATAAAATAAAAAATAATCACAAGTAGATGTCCCTTTCATTTTAAATTCGATCAATTATGATGTTGTGCGGTTGACTGTGCTGTCAGCAACCATTCGCTGCAGAGCTTCTTAAAGCACTGCAACGATGTTGATGTTCGAATAGGCAGTGGTATTGTATTCCAAAGTTTTGACGATGAGCAGCTAAAACTACCCTCAAAAACAGCAGTTTTATGTTTGGGGAGAACAAGTAAATGGTCTCTTTGGCGTGTACTATGTGCATGTGAGTCACGGGACCACTGCAGTCTGTCAAACAGATAGGAAGGAACCTTTGAATTCATCAAGTTGAACAGTTGACACATTTGATGTAACTTCCTTCTGTTCGACGTATTCAGTATTCGATGCCGATAGAGGTAAGGCGAGATATGCTCGCGTCTCGGGACATTATAGCAATATCGGACACATGCATTTTGGACTCGTTGTACTTGTTTTTGGGTTTTTTTCAATAAAGATGGACCGTAAACTGAGTCTCCATATTCCAATATTGAGAGAACAAGACTATCAGTAATAATCTTGCGTAGTTTCACTGATATGTTATCTCTTATATTGTACAATAGACGAAGCCTCGAGTAGCACCACTGTGACCTGTTTTTAACATGTTCCTCATACCTCAATCTACCGTCCACCATTATTCCAAGGTTGCGCGCAGCATCAACAAAGGGAACGGTGGTTTCATCTATTTTTACAACATGTCCTCCATTTCTTACGCATGATATTTTTTGCTTAGTTCCCATTAATAAAGCAACAGTTTTTTGAGGATTGAGAAGTAACGCGTGCTCCTTTGCCCAACTGCAAACTCTACGTAGGTCACCATTTACCATATCCACTGCCACATGAGTTTTACTTACGTCAAACGATAAATATAGTTGTGTGTCATCAGCATACATGTGCGAGCCACAGTGTTCAATAGATTGCATCATGTCAGCGGTATATAAAGCAAAAAGCAATGGCCCTAGTATCGATCCCTGGGGTACCCCTCTTGTTATTATAATGTCAGATGAATATTTTAGAGTCCCATTACTATCCTTCATAGCTGTGCGCTGAGTTCTATCTTTGAAGTAATTTTGAAACCATTTTATTGCTTCATCGTCAAAACCAAAGTAACGCAACTTTGCAATAAGTAATGGAATGCTCAGTAAGTTAAATGCCTTAGAGAAGTCCAGCAGAACTAGTATCGAGGCTTTGCCTGCATCAGTGGAGGCAAGAATATCATCTGTAATACATTGCAGAGCTGTTGTAGTGCTGTGGCCTTTACGAAACCCCGATTGATGACGAGCTATAATCCCGCATGTTTCAGTGTAGACTACTGTTTGCTCAAACACAACTTTTTCGAGTACCTTGGATAATGCTGGTAATATGCTAATCGGTCTGAGATCACTAATACTTGAAATTGGTTTCTTTTTCGGAATTGGTGTGACTAAACCATTTTTCCACAGTGCAACTATACCTGTCCGTAATGATTGGTTAATAATGGTTGTTATAGTGCTGAGTGCATACGGAAGTATGAGTTTAATCATTGAGATACTTATTTTATCGCAACCGATAGCGTTTGATTTGATACTATGAATGTGTTTTGATATTGTAGTTTCATCAACTATTTGAAGTGAAAATGATTTTGCTATAGAGTGATTTTGTGTATTATAATGGTTGACTAAAATTGGACTATGTTCTAGATTTTGACTGTGATTAATAAAATGATTATTTATGGCTTCTGGGTCATTTAAATCTGTTGGTATATCTCCGACTTTGTCTTTATCATGAAGGCAATTTTCTAAAGATTTCCAGAGTTTTTTTGAGTCATGTACATTATTATTGATGTTATATTCAAAAAATGCTTTTTTTTCTCTTTTCATGGAAGAGGTTACTAAATTTTGTAATTGTTTATAATAAGTGTAGTGTGAATCTAATTTTGATTTTATGATCTCGAATTTTTTCATATATTTAATGACATCTGTTATCCAAGGTTTGTGTTTGTCTTTAATAGTTATTGTCTGTTTTGGTGCATGCGTATCGTATATATTCAATACGTACGCATTGAAGTGTGTGACCATGTTGTCAACATCAATCAAAGCGCTTATGTGTTGCCATGGCCCGTTAGCCAAATCGGCATTTAGCCTATTCATGTCTATGTCTTTAGTGTTTCTGTAAGTTATTGTTTTTGGTATATATTTTGGTTTTGAAAATTTTAAGTCGCATATAACTAAACCATGGTCGCTTATAGTTTTATAATGGTAAATTTGTGTACGCGTAACTATTTCAGGTTTATTAGTGAATACCACATCTATAAGTGTCGAGGAAGTACCTGTTACTCTTGTTGGTTCGTTTACAGTTGGCGACATATTAAATGCTTGCAATGCATCTATTAACTTTTTTGCATCCGGTTCCTGTTTATTTAATAAGTTTATATTTAAATCGCCAAGTAAAAAAAGTGTTTCACACTGAAACATGTGGTCAGATAAGTTATCACTGATACAATCGATTGCGTCATTGACGAGGTTTTTACTAGTTCTGTATGCTGTGCCTAAACATATTCGGAGCCTTAATTTTAAGCCACATTTGTTCCAAGTACTTCTTTTCGTGTGGTAGTATAACGCTTGATAATTCACGACGTACATAGAAACCAACACCTCCCCCACGTTTAGGACGAGGGGAAAGATATAAGTTATAACCCGGAATTGCTCTATCAGTTGTACCTCTGCTCGCATCAATCCAAGTTTTGTTCAAGGCTAATGCATCGATTTCGTGTTCTCTAATATAGATACATAGATCATCAAAGCCTGTACCAAGCGATTGTGCATTTAGAAAACCAATAGTCAGTCTACTTTTTTTATTATTATTTGGAGCCATTTATGTAATATGCAATCATCTTGAATGGTAAAGACAAGATATTGTAATATACAGTATTTGAACACAGAGAAGTTGAATGAAATAACAACATAGATAATTTAAGCAAACACAGCACAAGATTTAAATAATCTGGAGGTAATAAATAAAACATAAGGTTTTTAACGCATGAGAAGTTAACGTAATGAACGTGTAGGAATTTTAAGATAAAGAGACATAAGAATAGAACAGAAAAAATAAAGTTGGAACTCAATACCACTGCCCGTCCGGTAAAATTAATAATATAATATGGTTGCCATAATGTCACACTAGAGATGAGGCCTACAAGAATTAAGAGGGATGATCGAGACGTTCAAACTCTCATTGATTGGTTTGCTTGCCATGAACCATTTCCTAAAACAAACGTGATTATGTCTATTAGCAGTGGCACAATCAGGGATAGCAAAGTCACTTGTCACACGGCTGAAAAGATGGGGAAATTAGCTATGTCTAAAGTTATCAACCAGAACTTTGGAAACCTACACTTAAAACGTAATGATGCGATAGTTTCTCTTGCGGCGGTGACCAGCAGTGTCAAAAATCAGGGTGTGACTATGGCAATAGATCCATTTATGCTATTCCATCGTATGTGTATTGCCAAAAAGTCTGAAAGTGAACTTAAAGAATATTTTCAATATGAACTCTCTCCTGGACCATTGTCTCTTTTCTCAGAGGAAGGCATGCGCAAAGGAACGAAGTCTATATTTTATTCATCATTCAACCCTCTACCAAATAATAGAGAACTGGGAAGCAGTAAAATACACGTAATTGATGGAGGATATTTACTGCACAAAGTTTTATGGGGTCGTGCTCAACCTTTTTCAGTAATTTTCCAGCAATATGTCAGGTATGTACAAAATCATTATGGATCCAATGCAGTAGTGGTATTCGATGGATACCCAGATTCTATGGAAAAGAAAAGCACTAAAGGGGTGGAAAGAGCACGGCGTGCCAGAGTTACAACTTACAACTGCTGAAGTTTTGTTTTTTGAAAGCATGCACCCACAAGTGCCACAGGAAAAGTTTCTGGGAAATGAGAAGAACAAGTCTCGTTTTATTTCCCTACTCAGAACCTCATTTGCACGATCCCACATAACGACAGTACAAGCTGAAGAGGATGCTGACGTTCTCATAGTGAACACAGCAAATTCGTTGTCATCTCAACATGATGTAGTCATAATCGTTGGTCAGGATATTGATCTGCTGGTACTCCTCACAGCTCTCTCACCTCCCAACGTATATTACCAAAAAGTTGGAAAAGGTAAATCACCTAACGCGTTGTAGGTACTCGAACAAATGTTTTAAACACATTGAAATAGTTGAAAACATTTTATTCCTTCATGCCATAAGTGGTTGCGATACAATTGGAGCTCCGTAAAGGTTGCACTGGAAAGTGCACCTGCAGAAAGTCGGTTTGAAATGTTCCCTACTCTGCATTCATTGCAATAGCAACTCCTGCGAGAATGCTGTAGAAGCCTTCGTTGATGACGATGACGAGGAATATGATGACCCAGTCGCCACAAATTTGGGTGATAAGACAGATGAAGAAGCTATTCAGGGCCAGAAGTAAGAAACTATAGTCAAGGGCTCGTACTTCTGTCTAAACTGATCTACCATTAATTTTATTTTTTGTGATGCTGACAACTAAACTAATAAATAAAAGAATGTCAATAAATGTTAATTTTACGAAAATACCATTTTTTTAACTTATTTATGTACCTTATCATCTTAATTGTATTAATAATCTTAAATGTATGTTGTGATTACGTTGATAGGCATGTCAGACCAAGCTGCGAGCACAAATGTAGTGGCTTGGCCTATTTTAGTGGTCTTCCCATTGGGAATGTAAGGCGACCGATATGCTGAAATAGTCTATTTACTATATTAATAGCTAGGTCTGAAACAGGCATGGCGATTGTTGTCAACGTATATGTTCTTAGAACAATAATTGTTAAAGAAAAATAAAATCAAGGAACGCCAAGTTTAAAACACCTAACCTCTGTTTCAATTTTTGGCCTGGTTTTGGTGGATTAGGGTTTGGATACGTAATAGAGATAAAAAAATATAAATTATATACCTATTTCTTTAACCAAATTTTATTTTCTGCAAAATTATTATCAATAAATTTTTCACAAAATTGTACTGGAAACGAGGTATTTATAAAAAACCAAACCTAGTAGCGCAAAAAACTTGTTTTTTCAAAAATATACGCACCTTTACGACTTTCTACCTCGGTACCTATTAAAGATAGAAGAAATTTGTTTTAACAAAAGTTGTAGGTTATTTTATTTTCTATTATACTTGTTGAAAAACTTAAGCCGAAATTTGCATTGGAATTGAGATATTTGGGAAAAACTAGATTTTGGCCCGATTTCGGCCAGTTTTTTCAAAATGGCGGCGCGAGCACAGGTGCACCAAGGTCGGAAACTCAGATTTTACATCAGGAAATCAGTTTATATAACATATAAAAAATTGGGACTACCGGAATTACTTCGATCGCGAATCGCTAATTGCACTGGCCTATAGATGTGAACATACAGTTTATTTTATATTTATTAAGCCTTTATCAAAAAGTACTTGTAGCTAATTAGCTTCAAATACAATCACTTTTATATTGTTAAATATTTAACTTTAAATTCTTCAATTTATACTCAAAACATGTCTGTTAAACAAAACAAGAAAATAATTAATTACCATCACGAATTAAATGGCGCAGAATAATTTTTCTTATATAGATAATGATAATGAAATAGAAAGTAGTACAGTAAATAATTTAGAAGATTGGTTAAAAAAACAAAACACAAATTCGTCTGATAATCTTGTTTGTATTCAATTTAATATAAGATCTATACAAAAATATTGGGATTTTTGCATATATATTTACTTAATTGTTTGAAGCATATTGACATTCTGATGTTACAGTAGATTGCTTTTTCAAATGGGACAAACATATTAAAAAAAAACCTGTAAAAGACTCAGGTCAATTGCTGGCAGAATGTACACATTAAATTTTTTCCTATCAATTGAAACACTTAAAATAATTTATATGTCAATGGCAGAATCTATTTGATATGGATTAACCATATGGGGAAATACTAGTATAACCAATCTGAAACAAGTCCAAGTTGTACAAAACGCAATTGTAAAATTACTAGTCGTCCCTAATATTTTTAAACAGAGACATAATACACCGTTGCTGTTTTAGAGTGCCAAAATTTTAACTGTGAAGGCTATTCTATGGCAAAAAATCATAATTCAGTATATATTTACCCCGCAGCATAAAGAAAAATTAGAACATAAATACAGTACTAGATTCACGCGCAGTGACTGGTTAATAGTTCCGAAATTTAATAATAAATACGGACAGAGAACGTTTGAATACAACATACCGAAGATATTTAATTTATTACCTGACACTATAAAGCAATGTAAATCTATGAATAAGGTTAAATATATGGTGAAAAATTGGCTATCGGAAAAAAAATATTTACTTTAATATGTATGAAAAATTGTATGAAAAAATTGTTGATTCTGTAGATATAAGATTTAAATTATAACTTATAAAAATGTATATGAAACTAAACTTTAAGCACCATTGATATTTCAATACATTGTCAAACAAATATGTCAAACATTGATATTTTTGAGTTCTACTAAAGCCATTATATCTCCTAAACTGAAACATGTATTAGAAAATTACTTCCACAAATCAAATTTGTATAAAATTAACTAAAAGTAATGTGAAATAAAACTTTTTTTATTTGCAAAAATTTTTTTTTGCTAAATTTTGGTTTCAAGTTGAATTTTTTTTTGACCGAGGGATTATAAAAAAATGTTTCAAACAAAATATTTGACAAATGTAATAAGCTTTTGAAAGATGTGCAATATTGCTTAATTATATCTTTCATACTCGTCGAAGTCCGTCTTAATCCATAGAGGACACGGTGCGGCGCGCAGGCGACATGCGCAGCGGCAGAGGATTTTGGGTGACTTTTGTGCTTAGCACTTATTTATGTATTTCGACGAAAAGTTTAAGCAGATGGAAAAATAACATCTTTGATAAATTCGTGAAGATTTGTGAAGTCTGTTGACTTTCTTATCACCAACATTGAAGAAATCAACAACAAAATGAATAGTGAAATCTCGCGAATTAAAAAAGACATCAATAAATTACAGTTCTCCCAGGACCTAACAGACATATCTTATTAAAACAGTGGAAAAGATAGCGCTCACCATTTTCGAGGAGCAAGTCCTTTTCCATGTGTGACGTATAAAATACTTACCCGTGTCTTTCATGTCTATCGGAGTTTTCATTAGATGAGTTACATTAGAAAATGAGTTTTCTTTAATCACCTTACTTATGTACAATAAACTGAGCAGGAAAACTGTTATTTTTTTTAATGATAAACTAATGTTTATAAGAAAAGATTTTTATGCACAGCACAACGGATAATAAATTATTGTAAGCAATAATTAGTCACCTGAAATATCAATACAAATTGAAAACATCTCCCGAGTAAAAATAAATACCGCCGACGGTAATTCAACCCAGGTTCAAGATCAGTTACATAAATGTTGCCGAGTTGGTTTACTTCTATAGAACTAGCGAGCAATCAAACACAAAGAATAATTTACTTTTGCGCTCCATTCTTCATCCCTTTTATTGCAAACGTTAATCAATGTTCCTAGAGTTTTTAGTGTCAGCAATATATTTATTTATCACTATATTCACGAGGTACCTGTCTAACTAAATTGACTGCGGGGTACAATTAATATTTGTAGAAACCCTAATACTCTTGGCCTAGTACGTTTTCCAAAATGACTAATTTAACTTGAATATTTTTATGTCTTTCAATTCTAACATTAGTTATCGTCTGTAACAATATTTACTTCAAGTTTATTTTAAGTAAAATACGTTAAAACAGGCCTCATTATTTTTTAGGACGTTAATTTTTATTGTACAAATTTCCCAATATTGTTATCTGTTGAAAGTGGTCAAATGAGCAAAACACTCATACATTATATAACGCCCAAAAACGTTAGTCACAGTTAAACATACTTATTACTTGTTTTTATTATTTCAATCTGTTCTAACTTGATAAAGCAACAAATTGCGACGTGTCACTCGGCAACGTTTTTTTTTTTTAAACTGCGCTATCTGTTGGACGTGAAAGCAAAACTTGCTAATGTTTCTCTATCTGCACAGACAGACTGAGCCACAGCAACTCGTGGCGGGGTACAGGTGGTAAATAATCTGAACTTTTTGTTGAGCGCCATGTTCCATATATTTGAAGGTTTTAATTTTTAAAATAATTGCGAGACTAAATATGAAGTTTTCCTTGCTACGCCACTGAGTTTGTTTGATAAAAAGTTTTCTTAGGTCTAAATAGCGACTTTATTTTATACTATTTAGAGAAGTCGACGATGTTATGAGACGATGTATGAATGTAAATGAAGCAAGGACTGCCTCTGCCTCTGCCTACCCCCGCGGGAAACAGCGTGATTGTTAGTTGTATTGATACATTTGTTTTATATCCACAGAAAGAAAGGCTCGAAAATATAATTATTTTCTTTACATACAGTCACGTATTACATAAGTCATAAGATAGTAGGCTCTTTGGTAAGTAAGATACTTTCAGAATCTCCCTGGTGAAAAATCAGATGCTATTAGTAATAATAATAATGATTATTTGTATGGCGCCGAAAATGACCTCAAGGGCGCTAACAACTTAATTAATTCATTTAATATATTCCTATCACTTAGTCTTATAACTTATTACTTTATCAAAACACAGAAAGTACACAAAAAACTTTTGTTATCAACAAAAATACAGCTCTTATATTGAAACAACAGAGACGTATTTAATCAATTCGATTAACGCTAATTTACTTACGACCAGCTGATGTGTACCCGGCGTTGGTCGGAGACTTTTCACTACTTTCTATGTAATATGCATGTATTATAATGTATAAACCTTCCGGAAGAAATTCTCTAAATGAAAGTGAAAACCCAACCAAAATCCGTCTCATAGAAGAAGAACTAAGCGCACAAATAGACTGATTTTATACTATTTAGAGAAGTTACTGATATTTATAATAATACGTAGAATCGATTCCCTAACGGAAAGAGAGAATGATTCAACAAGATATACACCACCACCATTTGGTGACTACATCTGAATAGCCAGGTACTTCCCGATTTTGTCTTTATTTTAACATTAGCTAGTGTCCAAGGCGATGGGTCGAGAGAGTCCTGCTGGAGAGGTAAGATCTCCCTCAACCAGTCTCTCAAACACTAGTAGCAGAAGCATCCGCCGAGACCTAGACAATCCTCACCCTGTGAACCCGGGCACCCCTGCTAAGTCACCAAACGTAGCGAACCACTTGGGTTGCCATATTAGATGTTGATTATCCAAGAATTTTTATTTAATATTTATTTACTTTATTCATTTATAGATAGATACAAAAGAAAGTATAAATTACATATTATGAAGCTTTGCCTGTCCGACAAGGAAAGTTTCCCGTTCCAGGACAGACAAATTGACAGGTGTAGTTCATATTATTCTTTAAGAAATGTACATAATTACATTACAAAAAAAATATTTTTTCCCAGCAACTAAGTAAAATATATATAAATTTTAATTTTATTTATATTTTCGTAAAGATTAACATGGTAACCTATATTGCATTCGGATTTACAGTAGTAGTGGCTTTGTAAAGATTAACATGGTAACCTATATTGCATTCGGATTTACAGTAGTAGTGGCTTTGTAAAGATTAACATGGTAACCTATATTGCATTCGGATTTACAGTAGTAGTGGCTTTGTAAAGATTAACATGGTAACCTATATTGCATTCGGATTTACAGTAGTAGTGGCTTTGTAAAGATTGACATGGTAACCTATATTGCATTCGGATTTACAGTAGTAGTGGCTTTGTAAAGATTGACATGGTAACCTATATTGCATTCGGATTAACAGTAGTAGTGGCTTTGTAAAGATTGACATGGTAACCTATATTGCATTCGGATTGACAGTAGTAGTGGCTTTGTAAAGATTGACATGGTAACCTATATTGCATTCGGATTTACAGTAGTAGTGGCTTTGTAAAGATTGACATGGTAACCTATATTGCATTCGGATTAACAGTAGTAGTGGCTTTGTAAAGATTGACATGGTAACCTATATTGCATTCGGATTTACAGTAGTAGTGGCTTTGTAAAGATTGACATGGTAACCTATATTGCATTCGGATTTACAGTAGTAGTGGCTTTGTAAAGATTGACATGGTAAACTATATTGCATTCGGATTTACAGTAGTAGTGGCTTTGTAAAGATTAATTGTAACCTATATTGCATTCGGATTTACAGTAGTAGTGGCTTTGTAAAGATTGACATGGTAACCTATATTGCATTCGGATTTACAGTAGTAGTGGCTTTGTAAAGATTGACATGGTAACCTATATTGCATTCGGATTTACAGTAGTAGTGGCTTTGTAAAGATTGACATGGTAACCTATATTGCATTCGGATTTACAGTAGAAGTGGCTTTGTAAAGACTAACATGGTAACCTATATTGCATTCGGATTTACAGTAGTAGTGGCTTTGTAAAGATTAACATGGTAACCTATATTGCATTCGGATTTACAGTAGTAGTGGCTTTGTAAAGATTGACATGGTAACCTATATTGCATTCGGATTTACAGTAGTAGTGGCTTTGTAAAGATTGACATGGTAACCTATATTGCATTCGGATTTACAGTAGTAGTGGCTTTGTAAAGATTGACATGGTAACCTATATTGCATTCGGATTTACAGTAGTAGTGGCTTTGTAAAGATTGACATGGTAACCTATATTGCATTCGGATTTACAGTTGTAGTGGCTTTGTAAAGATTGACATGGTAACCTATATTGCATTCGGATTTACAGTAGTAGTGGCTTTGTAAAGATTGACATGGTAACCTATATTGCATTCGGATTTACAGTAGTAGTGGCTTTGTAAAGATTAATTGTAACCTATATTGCATTCGGATTTACAGTAGTAGTGGCTTTGTAAAGATTGACATGGTAACCTATATTGCATTCGGATTTACAGTAGTAGTGGCTTTGTAAAGATTGACATGGTAACCTATATTGCATTCGGATTTACAGTAGTAGTGGCTTTGTAAAGACTAACATGGTAACCTATATTGCATTCGGATTTACAGTAGTAGTGGCTTTGTAAAGATTGACATGGTAACCTATATTGCATTCGGATTTACAGTAGTAGTGGCTTTGTAAAGATTGACATGGTAACCTATATTGCATTCGGATTTACAGTAGTAGTGGCTTTGTAAAGATTGACATGGTAACCTATATTGCATTCGGATTTACAGTAGTAGTGGCTTTGTAAAGATTGACATGGTAACCTATATTGCATTCGGATTTACAGTAGTAGTGGCTTTGTAAAGATTAACATGGTAAAATATATTGCATTCGGATTTACAGTAGTAGTGGCTTTGTAAAGATTAATTGTAACCTATATTGCATTCGGATTTACAGTAGTAGTGGCTTTGTAAAGATTGACATGGTAACCTATATTGCATTCGGATTTACAGTAGTAGTGGCTTTGTAAAGATTGACATGGTAACCTATATTGCATTCGGATTTACAGTAGTAGTGGCTTTGTAAAGACTAACATGGTAACCTATATTGCATTCGGATTTACAGTAGTAGTGGCTTTGTAAAGATTGACATGGTAACCTATATTGCATTCGGATTAACAGTAGTAGTGGCTTTGTAAAGATTGACATGGTAACCTATATTGCATTCGGATTTACAGTAGTAGTGGCTTTGTAAAGATTGACATGGTAACCTATATTGCATTCGGATTTACAGTAGTAGTGGCTTTGTAAAGATTGACATGGTAACCTATATTGCATTCGGATTTACAGTAGTAGTGGCTTTGTAAAGATTAACATGGTAAAATATATTGCATTCGGATTTACAGTAGTAGTGGCTTTGTAAAGATTAATTGTAACCTATATTGCATTCGGATTTACAGTAGTAGTGGCTTTGTAAAGATTGACATGGTAACCTATATTGCATTCGGATTTACAGTAGTAGTGGCTTTGTAAAGATTGACATGGTAACCTATATTGCATTCGGATTTACAGTAGTAGTGGCTTTGTAAAGATTGACATGGTAACCTATATTGCATTCGGATTTACAGTAGTAGTGGCTTTGTAAAGATTAACATGTTAAAATATATTGCATTCGGATTTACAGTAGTAGTGGCTTTGTAAAGATTAATTGTAACCTATATTGCATTCGGATTTACAGTAGTAGTGGCTTTGTAAAGATTAATTGTAACCTATATTGCATTCGGATTTACAGTAGTAGTGGCTTTGTAAAGATTAATTGTAACCTATATTGCATTCGGATTTACAGTAGTAGTGGCTTTGTAAAGACTAACATGGTAACCTATATTGCATTCGGATTTACAGTAGTAGTGGCTTTGTAATGATTAATTGTAACCTATATTGCATTCGGATTTACAGTAGTAGTGGCTTTGTAAAGATTAATTGTAACCTATATTGCATTCGGATTTACAGTAGTAGTGGCTTTGTAAAGATTGACATGGTAACCTATATTGCATTCGGATTTACAGTAGTAGTGGCTTTGTAAAGATTGACATGGTAACCTATATTGCATTCGGATTTACAGTAGTAGTGGCTTTGTAAAGATTGACATGGTAACCTATATTGCATTCGGATTTACAGTAGTAGTGGCTTTGTAAAGATTGACATGGTAACCTATTTTGCATTCGGATTTACAGTAGTAGTGGCTTTGTAAAGATTGACATGGTAACCTATATTGCATTCGGATTTACAGTAGTAGTGGCTTTGTAAAGATTGACATGGTAACCTATATTGCATTCGGATTTACAGTAGTAGTGGCTTTGTAAAGATTGACATGGTAACCTATATTGCATTCGGATTTACAGTAGTAGTGGCTTTGTAAAGACTAACATGGTAACCTATATTGCATTCGGATTTACAGTAGTAGTGGCTTTGTAAAGATTGACATGGTAACCTATATTGCATTCGGATTTACAGTAGTACTGGCTTTGTAAAGATTGACATGGTAACCTATATTGCATTCGGATTTACAGTAGTAGTGGCTTTGTAAAGATTGACATGGTAACCTATATTGCATTCGGATTTACAGTAGTAGTGGCTTTGTAAAGATTGACATGGTAACCTATATTGCATTCGGATTTACAGTAGTAGTGGCTTTGTAAAGATTAACATGGTAAAATATATTGCATTCGGATTTCCAGTAGTAGTGGCTTTGTAAAGATTAATTGTAACCTATTTTGCATTCGGATTTACAGTAGTAGTGGCTTTGTAAAGATTGACATGGTAACCTTTATTGCATTCGGATTTACAGTAGTAGTGGCTTTGTAAAGATTGACATGGTAACCTATATTGCATTCGGATTTACAGTAGTAGTGGCTTTGTAAAGATTGACATGGTAACCTATATTGCATTCGGATTTACAGTAGTAGTGGCTTTGTAAAGATTAACATGGTAAAATATATTGCATTCGGATTTACAGTAGTAGTGGCTTTGTAAAGATTAATTGTAACCTATATTGCAATCGGATTTACAGTAGTAGTGGCTTTGTAAAGATTAATTGTAACCTATATTGCATTCGGATTTACAGTAGTAGTGGATTTGTAAAGATTAATTGTAACCTATATTGCATTCGGATTTACAGTAGTAGTGGCTTTGTAAAGACTAACATGGTAACCTATATTGCATTCGGATTTACAGTAGTAGTGGCTTTGTAAAGATTAATTGTAACCTATATTGCATTCGGATTTACAGTAGTAGTGGCTTTGTAAAGATTAATTGTAACCTATATTGCATTCGGATTTACAGTAGTAGTGGCTTTGTAAAGATTAACATGGTAACCTAAATTGCATTCGGATTTACAGTAGTAGTGGCTTGGAAAGATTAACATGGTAAAATATATTGCATTCGGATTTACAGTAGTAGTGGCTTTGTAAAGATTAATTGTAACCTATATTGCATTCGGATTTACAGTAGTAGTGGCTTTGTAAAGATTAACATGGTAAAATATATTGCATTCGGATTTACAGTAGTAGTGGCTTTGTAAAGATTAACATGGTAAAATATATTGCATTCGGATTTACAGTAGTAGTGGCTTTGTAAAGATTAATTGTAACCTATATTGCAATCGGATTTACAGTAGTAGTGGCTTTGTAAAGATTAATTGTAACCTATATTGCATTCGGATTTACAGTAGTAGTGGATTTGTAAAGATTAATTGTAACCTATATTGCATTCGGATTTACAGTAGTAGTGGCTTTGTAAAGACTAACATGGTAACCTATATTGCATTCGGATTTACAGTAGTAGTGGCTTTGTAAAGACTAACATGGTAACCTATATTGCATTCGGATTTACAGTAGTAGTGGCTTTGTAAAGATTAATTGTAACCTATATTGCATTCGGATTTACAGTAGTAGTGGCTTTGTAAAGATTAATTGTAACCTATATTGCATTTGGATTTACAGTAGTAGTGGCTTTGTAAAGATTAACATGGTAACCTAAATTGCATTCGGATTTACAGTAGTAGTGGCTTTGTAAAGATTGACATGGTAACCTATATTGCATTCGGATTTACAGTAGTAGTGGCTTTGTAAAGATTGACATGGTAACCTATATTGCATTCGGATTTACAGTAGTAGTGGCTTTGTAAAGATTAACATGGTAAAATATATTGCATTCGGATTTACAGTAGTAGTGGCTTTGTAAAGATTAATTGTAACCTATATTGCAATCGGATTTACAGTAGTAGTGGCTTTGTAAAGATTAATTGTAACCTATATTGCATTCGGATTTACAGTAGTAGTGGATTTGTAAAGATTAATTGTAACCTATATTGCATTCGGATTTCCAGTAGTAGTGGCTTTGTAAAGACTAACATGGTAACCTATATTGCATTCGGATTTACAGTAGTAGTGGCTTTGTAAAGATTAATTGTAACCTATATTGCATTCGGATTTACAGTAGTAGTGGCTTTGTAAAGATTAATTGTAACCTATATTGCATTCGGATTTACAGTAGTAGTGGCTTTGTAAAGATTAACATGGTAACCTAAATTGCATTCGGATTTACAGTAGTAGTGGCTTGGAAAGATTAACATGGTAAAATATATTGCATTCGGATTTACAGTAGTAGTGGCTTTGTAAAGATTAATTGTAACCTATATTGCATTCGGATTTACAGTAGTTGTGGCTTTGTAAAGATTAACATGGTAAAATATATTGCATTCGGATTTACAGTAGTAGTGGCTTTGTAAAGATTAACATGGTAAAATATATTGCATTCGGATTTACAGTAGTAGTGGCTTTGTAAAGATTAATTGTAACCTATATTGCATTCGGATTTACAGTAGTAGTGGCTTTGTAAAGATTAATTGTAACCTATATTGCATTCGGATTGACAGTAGTAGTGGCTTTGTAAAGATTAATTGTAACCTATATTGCATTCGGATTTACAGTAGTAGTGGCTTTGTAAAGATTAATTGTAACCTATATTGCATTCGGATTTACAGTAGTAGTGGCTTTGTAAAGATTAATTGTAACCTTTATTGCATTCGGATTTACAGTAGTAGTGGCTTTGTCAAGATTAATTGTAACCTATATTGCATTCGGATTTACAGTAGTGGTGGCTTTGTAAAGATTAATTGTAACCTATATTGCATTCGGATTTACAGTAGTAGTGGCTTTGTAAAGATTAATTGTAACCTATATTGCATTCGGATTTACAGTAGTAGTGGCTTTGTAAAGATTAACATGGTAACCTAAATTGCATTCGGATTTACAGTAGTAGTGGCTTTGTAAAGATTAACATGGTAAAATATATTGCATTCGGATTTACAGTAGTAGTGGCTTTGTCAAGATTAATTGTAACCTATATTGCATTCGGATTTACAGTAGTGGTGGCTTTGTAAAGATTAATTGTAACCTATATTGCATTCGGATTTACAGTAGTAGTGGCTTTGTAAAGATTAATTGTAACCTATATTGCATTCGGATTTACAGTAGTAGTGGCTTTGTAAAGATTAACATGGTAACCTAAATTGCATTCGGATTTACAGTAGTAGTGGCTTTGTAAAGACTAACATGGTAACCTATATTGCATTCGGATTTACAGTAGTAGTGGCTTTGTAAAGATTAATTGTAACCTATATTGCATTCGGATTTACAGTAGTAGTGGCTTTGTAAAGACTAACATGGTAACCTATATTGCATTCGGATTTACAGTAGTAGTGGCTTTGTAAAGATTAATTGTAACCTATATTGCATTCGGATTTACAGTAGTAGTGGCTTTGTAAAGATTAACATGGTAACCTATATTGCATTCGGATTTACAGTAGTAGTGGCTTTGTAAAGACTAACATGGTAACCTATATTGCATTCGGATTTACAGTAGTAGTGGCTTTGTAAAGACTAACATGGTAACCTATATTGCATTCGGATTTACAGTAGTAGTGGCTTTGTAAAGATTAATTGTAACCTATATTGCATTCGGATTTACAGTAGTAGTGGCTTTGTAAAGATTAACATGGTAACCTATATTGCATTCGGATTTACAGTAGTAGTGGCTTTGTAAAGACTAACATGGTAACCTATATTGCATTCGGATTTACAGTAGTAGTGGCTTTGTAAAGATTAATTGTAACCTATATTGCATTCGGATTTACAGTAGTAGTGGCTTTGTAAAGATTAACATGGTAACCTATATTGCATTCGGATTTACAGTAGTAGTGGCTTTGTAAAGACTAACATGGTAACCTATATTGCATTCGGATTTACAGTAGTAGTGGCTTTGTAAAGACTAACATGGTAACCTATATTGCATTCGGATTTACAGTAGTAGTGGCTTTGTAAAGATTAATTGTAACCTATATTGCATTCGGATTTACAGTATTAGTGGCTTTGTAAAGATTAATTGTAACCTATATTGCATTCGGATTTACAGTAGTAGTGGCTTTGTAAAGATTAACATGGTAACCTATATTGCATTCGGATTTACAGTAGTAGTGGCTTTGTAAAGACTAACATGGTAACCTATATTGCATTCGGATTTACAGTAGTAGTGGCTTTGTAAAGACTAACATGGTAACCTATATTGCATTCGGATTTACAGTAGTAGTGGCTTTGTAAAGGCTAATTGTAACCTATATTGCATTCGGATTTACAGTAGTAGTGGCTTTGTAAAGATTAATTGTAACCTATATTGCATTCGGATTTACAGTAGTAGTGGCTTTATTAAGATTGACATGGTAACCTATATTGCATTCGGATTTACAGTAGTAGTGGCTTTGTAAAGATTGACATGGTAACCTATATTGCATTCGGATTTACAGTAGTAGTGGCTTTGTAAAGATTAACATGGTAAAATATATTGCATTCGGATTTACAGTAGTAGTGGCTTTGTAAAGATTGACATGGTAACCTATATTGCATTCGGATTTACAGTAGTAGTGGCTTTGTAAAGATTAACATGGTAAAATATATTGCATTCGGATTTACAGTAGTAGTGGCTTTGTAAAGATTAATTGTAACCTATATTGCATTCGGATTTACAGTAGTAGTGGCTTTGTAAAGATTGACATGGTAACCTATATTGCATTCGGATTTACAGTAGTAGTGGCTTTGTAAAGATTGACATGGTAACCTATATTGCATTCGGATTTACAGTAGTAGTGGCTTTGTAAAGATTGACATGGTAACCTATATTGCATTCGGATTTACAGTAGTAGTGGCTTTGTAAAGATTAACATGTTAAAATATATTGCATTCGGATTTACAGTAGTAGTGGCTTTGTAAAGATTAATTGTAACCTATATTGCATTCGGATTTACAGTAGTAGTGGCTTTGTAAAGATTAATTGTAACCTATATTGCATTCGGATTTACAGTAGTAGTGGCTTTGTAAAGATTAATTGTAACCTATATTGCATTCGGATTTACAGTAGTAGTGGCTTTGTAAAGACTAACATGGTAACCTATATTGCATTCGGATTTACAGTAGTAGTGGCTTTATAATGATTAATTGTAACCTATATTGCATTAGGATTTACAGTAGTAGTGGCTTTGTAAAGATTAATTGTAACCTATATTGCATTCGGATTTACAGTAGTAGTGGCTTTGTAAAGATTGACATGGTAACCTATATTGCATTCGGATTTACAGTAGTAGTGGCTTTGTAAAGATTGACATGGTAACCTATATTGAATTCGGATTTACAGTAGTAGTGGCTTTGTAAAGATTGACATGGTAACCTTTATTGCATTCGGATTTACAGTAGTAGTGGCTTTGTAAAGATTGACATGGTAACCTATATTGCATTCGGATTTACAGTAGTAGTGGCTTTGTAAAGATTGACATGGTAACCTATATTGCATTCGGATTTACAGTAGTAGTGGCTTTGTAAAGATTGACATGGTAACCTTTATTGCATTCGGATTTACAGTAGTAGTGGCTTTGTAAAGATTGACATGGTAACCTATATTGCATTCGGATTTACAGTAGTAGTGGCTTTGTAAAGACTAACATGGTAACCTATATTGCATTCGGATTTACAGTAGTAGTGGCTTTGTAAAGATTGACATGGTAACCTATATTGCATTCGGATTTACAGTAGTACTGGCTTTGTAAAGATTGACATGGTAACCTATATTGCATTCGGATTTACAGTAGTAGTGGCTTTGTAAAGATTGACATGGTAACCTATATTGCATTCGGATTTACAGTAGTAGTGGCTTTGTAAAGATTGACATGGTAACCTATATTGCATTCGGATTTACAGTAGTAGTGGCTTTGTAAAGATTAACATGGTAAAATATATTGCATTCGGATTTTCAGTAGTAGTGGCTTTGTAAAGATTAATTGTAACCTATTTTGCATTCGGATTTACAGTAGTAGTGGCTTTGTAAAGATTGACATGGTAACCTTTATTGCATTCGGATTTACAGTAGTAGTGGCTTTGTAAAGATTGACATGGTAACCTATATTGCATTCGGATTTACAGTAGTAGTGGCTTTGTAAAGATTGACATGGTAACCTATATTGCATTCGGATTTACAGTAGTAGTGGCTTTGTAAAGATTGACATGGTAACCTATATTGCATTCGGATTTACAGTAGTAGTGGCTTTGTAAAGATTAACATGTTAAAATATATTGCATTCGGATTTACAGTAGTAGTGGCTTTGTAAAGATTAATTGTAACCTATATTGCATTCGGATTTACAGTAGTAGTGGCTTTGTAAAGATTAATTGTAACCTATATTGCATTCGGATTTACAGTAGTAGTGGCTTTGTAAAGATTAATTGTAACCTATATTGCATTCGGATTTACAGTAGTAGTGGCTTTGTAAAGACTAACATGGTAACCTATATTGCATTCGGATTTACAGTAGTAGTGGCTTTGTAAAGATTAACATGGTAAAATATATTGCATTCGGATTTACAGTAGTAGTGGCTTTGTAAAGATTAATTGTAACCTATATTGCATTCGGATTTACAGTAGTAGTGGCTTTGTAAAGATTGACATGGTAACCTATATTGCATTCGGATTTACAGTAGTAGTGGCTTTATAAAGATTGACATGGTAACCTATATTGCATTCGGATTTACAGTAGTAGTGGCTTTGTAAAGATTGACATGGTAACCTATATTGCATTCGGATTTACAGTAGTAGTGGCTTTGTAAAGATTAACATGTTAAAATATATTGCATTCGGATTTACAGTAGTAGTGGCTTTGTAAAGATTAATTGTAACCTATATTGCATTCGGATTTACAGTAGTAGTGGCTTTGTAAAGATTAATTGTAACCTATATTGCATTCGGATTTACAGTAGTAGTGGCTTTGTAAAGATTAATTGTAACCTATATTGCATTCGGATTTACAGTAGTAGTGGCTTTGTAAAGACTAACATGGTAACCTATATTGCATTCGGATTTACAGTAGTAGTGGCTTTGTAATGATTAATTGTAACCTATATTGCATTCGGATTTACAGTAGTAGTGGCTTTGTAAAGATTAATTGTAACCTATATTGCATTCGGATTTACAGTAGTAGTGGCTTTGTAAAGATTGACATGGTAACCTATATTGCATTCGGATTTACAGTAGTAGTGGCTTTGTAAAGATTGACATGGTAACCTATATTGCATTCGGATTTACAGTAGTAGTGGCTTTGTAAAGATTGACATGGTAACCTATATTGCATTCGGATTTACAGTAGTAGTGGCTTTGTAAAGATTGACATGGTAACCTATTTTGCATTCGGATTTACAGTAGTAGTGGCTTTGTAAAGATTGACATGGTAACCTATATTGCATTCGGATTTACAGTAGTAGTGGCTTTGTAAAGATTGACATGGTAACCTATATTGCATTCGGATTTACAGTAGTAGTGGCTTTGTAAAGATTGACATGGTAACCTATATTGCATTCGGATTTACAGTAGTAGTGGCTTTGTAAAGACTAACATGGTAACCTATATTGCATTCGGATTTACAGTAGTAGTGGCTTTGTAAAGATTGACATGGTAACCTATATTGCATTCGGATTTACAGTAGTACTGGCTTTGTAAAGATTGACATGGTAACCTATATTGCATTCGGATTTACAGTAGTAGTGGCTTTGTAAAGATTGACATGGTAACCTATATTGCATTCGGATTTACAGTAGTAGTGGCTTTGTAAAGATTGACATGGTAACCTATATTGCATTCGGATTTACAGTAGTAGTGGCTTTGTAAAGATTAACATGGTAAAATATATTGCATTCGGATTTTCAGTAGTAGTGGCTTTGTAAAGATTAATTGTAACCTATTTTGCATTCGGATTTACAGTAGTAGTGGCTTTGTAAAGATTGACATGGTAACCTTTATTGCATTCGGATTTACAGTAGTAGTGGCTTTGTAAAGATTGACATGGTAACCTATATTGCATTCGGATTTACAGTAGTAGTGGCTTTGTAAAGATTGACATGGTAACCTATATTGCATTCGGATTTACAGTAGTAGTGGCTTTGTAAAGATTAATATGGTAAAATATATTGCATTCGGATTTACAGTAGTAGTGGCTTTGTAAAGATTAATTGTAACCTATATTGCAATCGGATTTACAGTAGTAGTGGCTTTGTAAAGATTAATTGTAACCTATATTGCATTCGGATTTACAGTAGTAGTGGATTGTAAAGATTAATTGTAACCTATATTGCATTCGGATTTACAGTAGTAGTGGCTTTGTAAAGACTAACATGGTAACCTATATTGCATTCGGATTTACAGTAGTAGTGGCTTTGTAAAGATTAATTGTAACCTATATTGCATTCGGATTTACAGTAGTAGTGGCTTTGTAAAGATTAATTGTAACCTATATTGCATTCGGATTTACAGTAGTAGTGGCTTTGTAAAGATTAACATGGTAACCTAAATTGCATTCGGATTTACAGTAGTAGTGGCTTGGAAAGATTAACATGGTAAAATATATTGCATTCGGATTTACAGTAGTAGTGGCTTTGTAAAGATTAATTGTAACCTATATTGCATTCGGATTTACAGTAGTAGTGGCTTTGTAAAGATTAACATGGTAAAATATATTGCATTCGGATTTACAGTAGTAGTGGCTTTGTAAAGATTAACATGGTAAAATATATTGCATTCGGATTTACAGTAGTAGTGGCTTTGTAAAGATTAATTGTAACCTATATTGCAATCGGATTTACAGTAGTAGTGGCTTTGTAAAGATTAATTGTAACCTATATTGCATTCGGATTTACAGTAGTAGTGGATTTGTAAAGATTAATTGTAACCTATATTGCATTCGGATTTACAGTAGTAGTGGCTTTGTAAAGACTAACATGGTAACCTATATTGCATTCGGATTTACAGTAGTAGTGGCTTTGTAAAGACTAACATGGTAACCTATATTGCATTCGGATTTACAGTAGTAGTGGCTTTGTAAAGATTAATTGTAACCTATATTGCATTCGGATTAACAGTAGTAGTGGCTTTGTAAAGATTAATTGTAACCTATATTGCATTTGGATTTACAGTAGTAGTGGCTTTGTAAAGATTAACATGGTAACCTAAATTGCATTCGGATTTACAGTAGTAGTGGCTTTGTAAAGATTGACATGGTAACCTATATTGCATTCGGATTTACAGTAGTAGTGGCATTGTAAAGATTGACATGGTAACCTATATTGCATTCGGATTTACAGTAGTAGTGGCTTTGTAAAGATTAACATGGTAAAATATATTGCATTCGGATTTACAGTAGTAGTGGCTTTGTAAAGATTAATTGTAACCTATATTGCAATCGGATTTACAGTAGTAGTGGCTTTGTAAAGATTAATTGTAACCTATATTGCATTCGGATTTACAGTAGTAGTGGCTTTGTAAAGATTGACATGGTAACCTATATTGCATTCGGATTTACAGTAGTAGTGGCTTTGTAAAGATTGACATGGTAACCTATATTGCATTCGGATTTACAGTAGTAGTGGCTTTGTAAAGATTGACATGGTAACCTATATTGCATTCGGATTTACAGTAGTAGTGGCTTTGTAAAGATTGACATGGTAACCTATTTTGCATTCGGATTTACAGTAGTAGTGGCTTTGTAAAGATTGACATGGTAACCTATATTGCATTCGGATTTACAGTAGTAGTGGCTTTGTAAAGATTGACATGGTAACCTATATTGCATTCGGATTTACAGTAGTAGTGGCTTTGTAAAGATTGACATGGTAACCTATATTGCATTCGGATTTACAGTAGTAGTGTAATTTACAAAGCCACTACTACTGTAAATCCGAATGCAATATATTTTACCATGTTAATCTTTACAAAGCCACTACTACTGTAAATCCGAATGCAATATAGGTTACCATGTCAATCTTTACAAAGCCACTACTACTGTAAATCCGAATGCAATATAGGTTACCATGTCAATCTTTACAAAGCCACTACTACTGTAAATCCGAATGCAATAAAGGTTACCATGTCAATCTTTACAAAGCCACTACTACTGTAAATCCGAATGCAAAATAGGTTACAATTAATCTTTACAAAGCCACTACTACTGAAAATCCGAATGCAATATATTTTACCATGTTAATCTTTACAAAGCCACTACTACTGTAAATCCGAATGCAATATAGGTTACCATGTTAGTCTTTACAAAGCCACTACTACTGTAAATCCGAATGCAATAAAGGTTACAATTAATCTTTACAAAGCCACTACTACTGTAAATCCGAATGCAATATAGGTTACCATGTTAGTCTTTACAAAGCCACTACTACTGTAAATCCGAATGCAATTTAGGTTACCATGTTAATCTTTACAAAGCCACTACTACTGTAAATCCGAATGCAATATAGGTTACAATTAATCTTTACAAAGCCACTACTACTGTAAATCCGAATGCAATATAGGTTACAATTAATCTTTACAAAGCCACCACTACTGTAAATCCGAATGCAATATAGGTTACAATTAATCTTGACAAAGCCACTACTACTGTAAATCCGAATGCAATATATTTTACCATGTTAATCTTTACAAAGCCACTACTACTGTAAATCCGAATGCAATTTAGGTTACCATGTTAATCTTTACAAAGCCACTACTACTGTAAATCCGAATGCAATATAGGTTACAATTAATCTTTACAAAGCCACTACTACTGTAAATCCGAATGCAATATAGGTTACAATTAATCTTTACAAAGCCACCACTACTGTAAATCCGAATGCAATATAGGTTACAATTAATCTTGACAAAGCCACTACTACTGTAAATCCGAATGCAATAAAGGTTACAATTAATCTTTACAAAGCCACTACTACTGTAAATCCGAATGCAATATAGGTTACAATTAATCTTTACAAAGCCACTACTACTGTAAATCCGAATGCAATATAGGTTACAATTAATCTTTACAAAGCCACTACTACTGTCAATCCGAATGCAATATAGGTTACAATTAATCTTTACAAAGCCACTACTACTGTAAATCCGAATGCAATATAGGTTACAATTAATCTTTACAAAGCCACTACTACTGTAAATCCGAATGCAATATATTTTACCATGTTAATCTTTACAAAGCCACTACTACTGTAAATCCGAATGCAATATATTTTACCATGTTAATCTTTACAAAGCCACAACTACTGTAAATCCGAATGCAATATAGGTTACAATTAATCTTTACAAAGCCACTACTACTGTAAATCCGAATGCAATATATTTTACCATGTTAATCTTTCCAAGCCACTACTACTGTAAATCCGAATGCAATTTAGGTTACCATGTTAATCTTTACAAAGCCACTACTACTGTAAATCCGAATGCAATATAGGTTACAATTAATCTTTACAAAGCCACTACTACTGTAAATCCGAATGCAATATAGGTTACAATTAATCTTTACAAAGCCACTACTACTGTAAATCCGAATGCAATATAGGTTACCATGTTAGTCTTTACAAAGCCACTACTACTGGAAATCCGAATGCAATATAGGTTACAATTAATCTTTACAAATCCACTACTACTGTAAATCCGAATGCAATATAGGTTACAATTAATCTTTACAAAGCCACTACTACTGTAAATCCGATTGCAATATAGGTTACAATTAATCTTTACAAAGCCACTACTACTGTAAATCCGAATGCAATATATTTTACCATGTTAATCTTTACAAAGCCACTACTACTGTAAATCCGAATGCAATATAGGTTACCATGTCAATCTTTACAATGCCACTACTACTGTAAATCCGAATGCAATATAGGTTACCATGTCAATCTTTACAAAGCCACTACTACTGTAAATCCGAATGCAATTTAGGTTACCATGTTAATCTTTACAAAGCCACTACTACTGTAAATCCAAATGCAATATAGGTTACAATTAATCTTTACAAAGCCACTACTACTGTTAATCCGAATGCAATATAGGTTACAATTAATCTTTACAAAGCCACTACTACTGTAAATCCGAATGCAATATAGGTTACCATGTTAGTCTTTACAAAGCCACTACTACTGTAAATCCGAATGCAATATAGGTTACCATGTTAGTCTTTACAAAGCCACTACTACTGTAAATCCGAATGCAATATAGGTTACAATTAATCTTTACAAATCCACTACTACTGTAAATCCGAATGCAATATAGGTTACAATTAATCTTTACAAAGCCACTACTACTGTAAATCCGATTGCAATATAGGTTACAATTAATCTTTACAAAGCCACTACTACTGTAAATCCGAATGCAATATATTTTACCATGTTAATCTTTACAAAGCCACTACTACTGTAAATCCGAATGCAATATATTTTACCATGTTAATCTTTACAAAGCCACTACTACTGTAAATCCGAATGCAATATAGGTTACAATTAATCTTTACAAAGCCACTACTACTGTAAATCCGAATGCAATATATTTTACCATGTTAATCTTTCCAAGCCACTACTACTGTAAATCCGAATGCAATTTAGGTTACCATGTTAATCTTTACAAAGCCACTACTACTGTAAATCCGAATGCAATATAGGTTACAATTAATCTTTACAAAGCCACTACTACTGTAAATCCGAATGCAATATAGGTTACAATTAATCTTTACAAAGCCACTACTACTGTAAATCCGAATGCAATATAGGTTACCATGTTAGTCTTTACAAAGCCACTACTACTGTAAATCCGAATGCAATATAGGTTACAATTAATCTTTACAAATCCACTACTACTGTAAATCCGAATGCAATATAGGTTACAATTAATCTTTACAAAGCCACTACTACTGTAAATCCGATTGCAATATAGGTTACAATTAATCTTTACAAAGCCACTACTACTGTAAATCCGAATGCAATATATTTTACCATGTTAATCTTTACAAAGCCACTACTACTGTAAATCCGAATGCAATATAGGTTACCATGTCAATCTTTACAAAGCCACTACTACTGTAAATCCGAATGCAATATAGGTTACCATGTCAATCTTTACAAAGCCACTACTACTGTAAATCCGAATGCAATAAAGGTTACCATGTCAATCTTTACAAAGCCACTACTACTGTAAATCCGAATGCAAAATAGGTTACAATTAATCTTTACAAAGCCACTACTACTGAAAATCCGAATGCAATATATTTTACCATGTTAATCTTTACAAAGCCACTACTACTGTAAATCCGAATGCAATCATTGCAATCGGATTTACAGTAGTAGTGGCTTTGTAAAGATTAATTGTAACCTATATTGCATTCGGATTTACAGTAGTAGTGGATTTGTAAAGATTAATTGTAACCTATATTGCATTCGGATTTACAGTAGTAGTGGCTTTGTAAAGACTAACATGGTAACCTATATTGCATTCGGATTTACAGTAGTAGTGGCTTTGTAAAGATTAATTGTAACCTATATTGCATTCGGATTTACAGTAGTAGTGGCTTTGTAAAGATTAATTGTAACCTATATTGCATTCGGATTTACAGTAGTAGTGGCTTTGTAAAGATTAACATGGTAACCTAAATTGCATTCGGATTTACAGTAGTAGTGGCTTGGAAAGATTAACATGGTAAAATATATTGCATTCGGATTTACAGTAGTAGTGGCTTTGTAAAGATTAATTGTAACCTATATTGCATTCGGATTTACAGTAGTAGTGGCTTTGTAAAGATTAACATGGTAAAATATATTGCATTCGGATTTACAGTAGTAGTGGCTTTGTAAAGATTAACATGGTAAAATATATTGCATTCGGATTTACAGTAGTAGTGGCTTTGTAAAGATTAATTGTAACCTATATTGCAATCGGATTTACAGTAGTAGTGGCTTTGTAAAGATTAATTGTAACCTATATTGCATTCGGATTTACAGTAGTAGTGGATTTGTAAAGATTAATTGTAACCTATATTGCATTCGGATTTACAGTAGTAGTGGCTTTGTAAAGACTAACATGGTAACCTATATTGCATTCGGATTTACAGTAGTAGTGGCTTTGTAAAGACTAACATGGTAACCTATATTGCATTCGGATTTACAGTAGTAGTGGCTTTGTAAAGATTAATTGTAACCTATATTGCATTCGGATTAACAGTAGTAGTGGCTTTGTAAAGATTAATTGTAACCTATATTGCATTTGGATTTACAGTAGTAGTGGCTTTGTAAAGATTAACATGGTAACCTAAATTGCATTCGGATTTACAGTAGTAGTGGCTTTGTAAAGATTGACATGGTAACCTATATTGCATTCGGATTTACAGTAGTAGTGGCATTGTAAAGATTGACATGGTAACCTATATTGCATTCGGATTTACAGTAGTAGTGGCTTTGTAAAGATTAACATGGTAAAATATATTGCATTCGGATTTACAGTAGTAGTGGCTTTGTAAAGATTAATTGTAACCTATATTGCAATCGGATTTACAGTAGTAG